>PITA01000783.1:35838-237142 GCA_004023965.1 Spilogale gracilis | reverse complement strand
CGGGGGCGCCCACACGCACGGGGGCGCCCACACGCACGGGGGCGCCCACACGCACGGGGGCGCCCACACGCTCGGGGGAGCCCACACGCTCGGGGGCGCCCACACGCATGGGGGCGCCCACACGCTCGGGGGCGA
This sequence comes from Spilogale gracilis, assembly GCA_004023965.1. NCBI lineage: Eukaryota > Metazoa > Chordata > Mammalia > Carnivora > Mephitidae > Spilogale > Spilogale gracilis. Next base: position 237,007 of record PITA01000783.1, on the reverse strand, counting down.
CCGCACGCTCGGGGGCGACCGCACGCACGGGGGCGCCCGCACGCACGGGGGCGCCCGCACGCACGGGGGAGCCCGCACGCCCGGGGGAACGCTCACGTTCGGGGGAGCCCACACGCTCGTGGGCGCCCACACGCACGGGGGAGCCCACACGCACGGGGGTGCCCACACGCACGGGGGCGCCCACACGCACGGGGGGACGCTCAAGTTCGGGGGCTGCCCACACGCTCGGGGGAGCCCACACGCTCGGGGCGCCCACACGCATGGGGGCCGCCACACGCACGGGGGCGCCCACACGCACGGGGGCGCCCACACGCTCGGGGGAGCCCACACGCACGGGGGCGCCCACACGCACGGGGGCGCCCACACGCTCGGGGGCGCCCACACGCTCGGGGGCGCCCACACGCACGGGGGCGACCGCACGCACGGGGGCGCCCGCACGCACGGGGGAGCCCGCACGCCCGGGGGAACGCTCACGTTCGGGGGAGCCCACACGCTCGGGGGCGCCCACACGCACGGGGGAAAACATATTTTTTTAAAAAAATGTAGTCCTTGGTGATTATTTCTAACAAATACTTCTCTGACTTTTTATTGACATTCAAAAGTCTCATTTAAACGTAATAATTTAATATATAAGTCAATTCTATTATATGATTTCATTTATCTTTCTTTGACTAACATAGTTGTTGAATATTGTTCCCTAAATTCATTGGGCTACTGGAATAAATCTTCCTAACCAAATATTTGGTTCCCAAACCAAATATTTTTTTCCCAACCAAATATTTTTCTTCCTTAGCTAGAAAATAAACTTAGCTCATATTCTTCTTTTAGCAAAAATTCCTTCAGGATCTTTTTAGAAAAATTCTAAATGTACCCATAAATGTTGTTATTACAGAAAGCCCCACTATTTCTTATAGGCTCATCTCTATTTTTTATGTTAGGATATGAGTAAGACTCACTGCATAGTTGCTGTATCATGATTATATATAATTAACTTCATCTCTTACCTAAATTTTAACCTTACATTTTGATTCATGATGCTAGCCCCTCAGCTTGAATGCATTCTAGTGAGAGGAAAAAGCCAAGTTACATGTGCAACAGACTTATCCTGGACAGCAGCTAGGACTAAAAGTGGCACAAGACTTAAGGGAAAGAGATATGAGGTGAGTATAACCAAGGGCCTGGAAAAGTATGAAAGCAGCATGAAGATGGTGTCGGGATTTGAAAGACAATGCCTAAATGAAAGAAAAGGATGAAATAGATGTTTAATTAAGTTAATTGTAGATTGTGAATGAATGTATTAACTAACAGCATAATTATTGTGTTTACACTACATTATAGCAGTATATATTCTATTACATTATAGTAGTATATATTTGTTGGGGACCGAGGTATGGCTCAAGAAGGCCGACACAATCAGGCCTGACCCTTGCACCTACATAACAGGATGCGGTTACCACAGAGCCTCAGGGAGCCCAACGGCGCACATAAAGGAGCACACCAATCAGGAGCCTGATCACGCGCCTATCATGCCTGGCCCCACAAATCATATACAAGAGCACGCCTGAAAGCAACCTATCGGGCGCACTTCCCCTATCCCTTGCCTATATAACCCCTTCGTGTTTTAATAAACTTTGCAGCTTGATCAGAATCCCTGTCTTGCTGCCATTCTTTCGCGCCTCCTGTCCCATCCCCCTCATCCGTTACAGGTATCTCAGCGGACCCGTTGATTGCCTCGCGGGCCGAGGCATATATTCTCTTCAACTGTGGATGCCTTGTCCATTCTTCTGCTAATGAAAATTTTAGAGATTAGATAGAGTGGCTCTGATACTACATTTGTAGATTGTTTTATCACTCTGAGATATAAAGCTGTTAGTTTTCTTTTCAGAAAGAATTTAAGGAGAATGATTGCAATATATCTGAGAATTAACAATAATTTTAAATGACTGACTATCCTTTTACTGCCTCATTGCTTAGCTTAGACTTTATTCTTTATTTGTTCCACATTCATATCAACACATCACAGCTAGGATGAGCTGAAGCACCTTACTTTGTGATCTGAATCAAGCTTACTCCTAAAACAGAAATGTTGCCCTGAGTGACATCAGCAATGTCTATAAAATATAACAAATAGAAAATAATTTGCAGTTTGGGAAATTATATTGTGCCATGAGGAAGAAGATGCAAACAGAGGAATAATTATAAATACCAAGGATAAGAAATCCAGAAATACAAGTGTTGGAGAGCACAAACAACTCATGTGAGAAGTGAGCTCAGATCTTAGAGGAACATTATGAGTCCTTCATCTAAAAAAATTCCCACAGTAAAGAAGGACAACAGATCACTATGGCTCTATAAAAACAGATATTGGGATGACCCAACTTTTTTTGCCCTAATTCCAAATTCACAAGTGTAACGAAATTATTGTGTGGATTGTGAATGCATTCCAACAAATAGAGGGATGCTTATTTTCTGCAGATAGGATAACTTTGACTCTACCTGTAAATTAATAGGTTGGCATTCTGGTTTATAGGTTGATCTTATCTTAGCTAATGCATCTGCATACACATTTGATAAAAGCTGGAGTTAGATAAAAAAGCAAATTATTTTTTTCCTCTATACCACACTTCTTTTCTAGACACTTTTTTTCTGGATGAAAAAATTTTTTGATTATATAATTTACTAAAATATTTTTGGAAAATTTTGACTTTATGAATTTGGCATATTGACTTATTAATCAACATACATACAAAGTATTAACAATAAGGTATTCTAAAAAATGCTCTCACTTTGGAATAGCTAAAAATTATACTTTCAAATTAATGGGCAAAACACTAATATCCATACTTATTAAAACTACACCTTGCAAAATAATATTGTACCTTGTAATTGAAGACATAATTTTAAATATAAAAAGTAAAAACTTTCATTAATATTACATACTATTTTTAAATACTCTAAAATCAATAATATGTAGGGTCATAAAAATGAAAAAGTTTAATTTTTTTAAAAGATTTTATTTATTTATTTGACAGAGAGAAACACAGCAAGAGAGGGAACACAAGCAGTAAGAGTGAGAGAGGGAGAAGGAGGCTTCCAGCCTGGCAGGGAGTCTGATGCAGGGCTTGGTCCTGAGACTCCAGGATCATGACCTGAGCAGAAGGCAGCCACTTAATGACTGAGCCACCCAGGCTCCCCGAAAAAGTTTAATTTTTAATCTGGGAAAGGAAAAGATTGAATCTGTTTCTGAAAATAGAAAGATATATCATTCCTTGCTAAACATAGTTAGAATGTTTTTTCTTTTGTTTCTGTCCTTTGTAGAGTAGAATTCATTTTTAAGGCAGTTCAAAAAAGATAAATAGTATTTTCTAAAATTATTATGCACTTAATTTGTCTTTTCCAATTTTAGTTATCTTTTAATATAAAGATACTTTATGGAAAAAATGACTTTGGAAAAAAAGAATCTAAATAAATAGGGATACTTTGCCCTTTTATGAATGTGACAAAACAAGCGCCAAAGAAATGATGACAGATACATTACTCATGTCTTCCTTAGACATGGATTGTTGAAAATCTGTTTTGGACTTTAGCTATCAAATACGTGACTGAATTGTCAATTACATTTATTCTTAGTCAATATTGAAATTTAAACTAATGTCTTTTTAAGTAAAAATTAGTTGATTTGGATGATATCAAATTCATCTCCAATCTTTTACCTCTTTCATTTCCATCCCCTCCTCTATATTGGTGGAAAGTAGTCTGAAATATAAATCTATTCTCTGTATAAGTAACAAATCATATTTCTTTTCTTTTATTAATAAATGGGAAATGTTAGGGCGTGACTCACCTCAAACTTCTTACCAAAATGTTTTCATCATTGTTCTTGTTGATGAAGATCCAACCAAATCTCCAAACCTGTGAACATGGCAATTGCTAGCCATACTTAACCAAATATACAACACTTTCTCTTAATTATAACTATGGTCTTGCTTGCACTACTCTTAGGAATTCTACTGTAATATTTTTTCTGTTTTGAGGATTTTATTTTGAATTCACTTTAATCTTAAAATTAATAGTTTTTTTAATTTTTTTATTGTTATTTAAGTTTTTTATTTTCCAGTGTTCCAAGATTCATTCCCCATTCCCCACACCCAGTGCTCCACACATTAGGTGCCCCAGTACCCACGATCAGGCTCTCCCATCCCTCCACCTCCCTCCCTCCAAGTCCCTCAGTTTGTTTCTGTGTCCAAAGTCTCTGTTGTTTCATTTCTCTCCCTGAATTACCCTTTTAAGAAGGACTCAAAGAGTCATGGATATGTCCATTTTACAGTTATCATTACCCACAGTATTTTCAGGAAACCTTTCTACATCCTACTTCTTTCACCTCGATATTTGGCTATTCCACCACACAAATTTATTGAGTCTATGCACAATCTTCTCTTCTTATGTATCTCAACTAACTATACAATTTTATGCATTAATTCTCAATGAATAGTTTACTAGTTTTGAAAGAAGTCATCTAATCCACTCAATCCATATCAACATAAAGAAAAATAAAAAAACAAATCAACAAAATACAAATATGTTTTAAGAGTTAATTTATTCTTTCAATACTAGCAGTTTTAATTCTTTAGGCCTGAGATACCTAATTTTGTCTATGCACAAGATTATTATTTAAGACAATTGTTACAACAAAAAAAGGGAAAGGTGATTTATTTATGTTCCAAATGAAGGGCAAAAATTAAGAAAATGCAAATTCACTCATATTTCCTGCTTCCTGAACTTCTTATTGTCCCCCCACCAGGTTTCTATAATTCAAAGGATTGCTATATTAATGTCATTTTGTCTATTCTAGATGTATGATTGCTCACTCTTGAGAGTTGGAGTCCAGGGTCTCTTCTTTCTTCTTTTTGTTTGGTAAGAAACTTTCACCATCTAATTAATATCATGGTAGTGTCCCAAATACATGATACTGAACTAAGAATGCTGCACTAAAAGTAAGGGAAAATATGACAAATGAAAGCAACTCCTGACTTCTTTATCTTGCTTCATTTTTTTTTCTCTCCAGTTCTATGAGAAATTTCTTCATGTGTATCTTTGTGACTAATCTGTATGCCTATGCCATTTAATTAAAACACTTCAGTCATCCTAACCTACAAATCATATATTCTTTCTTATTTGGGCATTTTTATCACAATAGCCCCAAATTCCCAGTCCTCCAGATTTACCATGTAGGTAGAGACAGGTTTGATTGTAGCTTTTCTTTGCCTTCAGACTCATTAGATCTTTCTAAATCTTACTTCGGAGGCCATAATTCTCTGAGAGTTAGCTGATTCATCATATCCTCAGCCAGCCACTGCTCTAAACCAAGAATGTGTCCCTGTGCAATGGCCTCTGAGCCACTTTTCTCTCTCTTGTGCCTCAATTATAAACACACCTTGGAATATACTAACTTTGTTCATCAGTCTCAGAACTAGCTCTGCAACCTTCCTTCATAAAATTCTGCAACAGTTGGCTCAGCCAGTTTTTTTCCATTTTCCAACACAGCATGTTCATTTTCATCTTTCCAATGGTCATGTAAGTCTTCATAGTTTCTTTCCACTGTCTCTCTTCTATGCCCTGTTATGTGTGAATTCAATCCCAATCATCTTCTCCTAAGTCTTACCATGACATGATGATTTTGATTTATCATAAATGTCCTCATTGATCTATAGAGTTTGGACTATACCACTATGTATTCACTTTCTTTGAATTCATCTACAGGGCTTAAAATTATATTATTTCCTTTATGAGAGTCTTCCTTAGAAGAGAAATCTAGACCCAGAATAAGTTGCAGGTGTCATTAGTATGAAAATACATTTATATTCATGAAATGGGTAAAAATCCCCAATAAAAAGAGGTAGAAAAACTAAAAAGACTCAATAATAGGCACTGAGTAATTCAAGCATTTAGAGGCAAAAGAAAAGGAATAAGAAAAAAGAGGATGATAGGGAGTAGCTTTTGAGTTGAGGAAAACCAGGAAAGTATTGTTGTGAAAGTTAAAAGGAGGCAGTATTTCAAGAAAGAGGGAGTGGTTGATGCTGTTGAAGATCGCTGAAAGTGTGGGTAATATAAATCAGAAAGCAGTCTATTAAAATAGGTCATTGGACATCATTGCAATCTTGATAAGGGCAGTTTCAGTGAAATTATGTGGTGAAAATCACTCTGCAGTGGGTTGAAGTATGGGAGGCGAAGACGTGTAAAGAGCTAATGTACACAATTCTTATGAAAGTTTAACTTTGAAGGGGTACAGAGAAATGGGATTATAGGTGAGGAAAAGGGATGCATTTTTATTTATGATGGGAGATTCTAGACTATGTTTACATGCTGATGGGAATGATCTAGTGGAGGGCAAACAAGGAGATAACTAAAGGAGCAAGAATTTCTGCAAGAAAAGGGGCTAAGATTTGGAGGAAGAAGGTAATAGTTTGCATTTTATTTTGGACTAAGGCAGTATTTCTCTGAAGTAAGAGGAAAGCAAAAGAAGATAGATATCACTATAGCTCAGATTTTAGATCTGGTGGAGAAAACACGAGACATTGCCTATCAAATGACTTCTATTTTCTCAATAAAATAAGAAATGAAGTCATCAGCTGATAATGAATGGGGATGAGGTATGTTTGAAGAGTCTTTTAGTGAGTAGGAAAAGCAAGCCTGCTTTCGAAACATGTTAAGAGAGCTGGACATTACTGCATGTCAGCTTGATCTTTGAGTTTTCAAGTGGAACCAGTCAGCTTCAACTGGGTGATTTTCTCCAGCAATATCTACCTGCTCCAGTGAAAGCATAAAAAAGGCTTTGAGAAGAGTTCATAGGCATTTTTCACAATAGAGGTTTTGCAAGACAAGCACAATTCTGGGAGAGAAATCAACAAAGTGGAGGATATTTACAAGGTAGTGTTAGAACAATAGATCTTAGACTTTAGGCTGGATAAGGGTGAGTATGGATCCAAGAGTGGCAGAAGATATGAAAAAGGATGTGAAAGCACTGGAAGCTTCATGAGACAGAAGAATGAGAGTAGTTTGTGTGCTTAAGCAAAAGGCCTAGGCTTTATAAATTTATAATGCAGATTTGAGGAATTAAGTATCTGTTTATGACAAAGTACAGGATAAGAAAGTGTGAATAAATTGCTTAGGTAAAATGAAGCAAAAGATAAATAGAGGAGATTGGGTCCAGGAACTAGATCTCTAAAGTGCTGGTATATTAATCTCTGTGGATTTTCAAATCACCAAAAATGAAGGTAGGAGTTTGGAAATATTTGAAGATAATGAAGTGATTGGTCAAATATTTGATGGATAATGAAATGTGTGAAAGCTTATAATAGGGAAGAAGATGGCATAGTCATAGGGTAGAAGCCTCAAGCACCCAGCAGAAATAGTAATGGTATTAATGGGCTAGAAATCATAAGAAAAGCAAAGAGAACATCAACTGTAATTTTTTGGCATTGACTTGCATGTGGAATAAGAGAAAAAATTGTCTTTACCTAAGAGAACAGCAGGGAAAGTTGAGTTTTCTCAGGAAAGGAAAATATAGTTAAGGTAAAAATGTTTTCTAACATTCAGATTATTTGGTCTTCCTTAAATGAGAAAGGGAAAAAAAATGATTTGTAATGTAATTGTAATGGAAGTCTTTGCTCTTCTTACAGATGAAATGGAAGCTGCCAATGAGTAAAAGGAAGATTGGCATATTAGTTTTCTGCTGCTGTATAACAAATTACCAGAAATTTAATAGCATAAAACAACATCCACGTATTGGCTCACAATTGTATAGGTCACATATGGCATGGGATCACTGGGTCTCCCATAAGGGTTGACTTCTCATCTAGATACTCTGATAAAAAATGTGCTTACAAACTCATTTTTTGGTTATTGGCCAAATTCAGTTCCTTATGGTTATAGGACTGAAGTCTGTTTCTTTGCTCGCTGTCAGAGTTTGTTTTCAAACGTTAAAAGCCAACTGCATTCTTTGCACTTAACACCATCCACATTCAATAGTGAGATGTCAAATGCTTTTCAAGTTTAGAGTCTCTGAATCCCTCCTCCACTCCCAACCAGGGAAAACTCTGCATTTAACAAATTCATGTAATTAAGTTAGCTAAGCCCATCTAAATAATCTATTTTTTAATGTTGCCTGTACCATGTGACATGAACTAATCATGGGAGAAAAAAATTCATTGTCTTCACATTCCCAAGGAAGGGCAGGAAATCTTGGGGAACATCTTAGAATTCTTGATAAGCAACAAGAAGTATGACATTGGCAACTGAGATGAGAGATTGTGCTGGAGCAATTGGTCAGGTGAGTCTGGTCTCTGAAGGATTCTCATTACTTCTGACACAATAGGACTCCTTTAACATGAAACAAACACAAGGCTTTTCATCACTAACTCCCAGATATTTTTTCAGCCTCATCTCTCTAATTTGTCTTGTATAGCCACCCCAGAATACCTCTATTTCCACAGTTAAGCCATGTTCTCTCAGGCCAGTTAGCAAAAGAACAAATTTGAAAAGCTACCTTTGAATTCCTTGGGATCAAATTCTTCATATTTTTTATTCAACAAGTGAATATGTTCTGAAAGGACTCCCTTCTCTTTCTCCCTGCCTTTTTTTTTTTTTTTCAAATTAATGATTAAATTTTGGTTGGAGTTCATGGAATGGCTTGAAATGCTATTGCTTCAAATGCTGTGGTCTTACATGACTTGGTGCTTCCAGCATAGAACTTCCTAATAAAATGGACAGTCTGGTATATTAGAAAGGAAGTCTGATGTATAACATAGTTACGCCAGATTATGGAGCCAGACAAAATGGCTTTGAATCCCAGCTTTGCCACTAAATGTACAATCATGAACAAGCCATGAAACCTTGCTTCAGTTTCCTCATCTGCAAATAGTGGTAAATGAGCACTGCATGGATGGCTGTGGAATTTAACACTTATTTCATTAAATACTTAATGAAAATGTGAATGGGAAAATAATGCTACAAATTTAGTTTCCAATTTATAACCAACACTTCAGCTTCTGTTTGTGTAAAATGAAGAGATTAAATGGAAAGATTGATAATGCTTCTTTACTCTTTTTTTTTTAAAGATTTTATTTATGTGACAGAGAGAGAGAGAGAGATCACAAGTAGGCAGAGAGGCAGGCAGAGAGAGAGGAGGAAGCAGGCTCCCCTCTGAGCAGAGAGCCCAATGCAGGCCTCGATCCCAGGACCCTGGGATCATGACCTGAGCCAAAGGCAGAGACTTTAACCCACTGAGCCACCCAGGCGCCCTGCTTCTTTACTCTTGATTATTTAAGTTCTATAAGCCTGTAGCATGGTGCTGATTACTGCAGAATACATCAAAATTTGGAAGATGCAATACCTCCCTATGAAACTCTCAAATGCAAAGAACATGATAAGGGTCAATCTCATAAAAGTTAATTATAAGATATTATGCATGACAGAACATGCATAATATTAATAGGATGCTATTAATAATATAAGAATCTGAATATAACTATATAAATGTGAGAACAAAGAATTCTAACATTTTATATAAATAAGCACAAAGAGTAAGAGTTTGTAACTAAGCCAACAAATAGATTTATTTTTGGAAGCAGGGATAAAGAAATAAATATTAATGATTTCAGGAAGGATTCATTAACAACATTTTGGTTTAAAAAACAATGAACTAAGGGAACTCTTAGCTTGGTGGTAGAAATAAGAAAAGTACACATACAAGTTTGTAACATCTTTACTTCTTTCAAATTTATAAGGAAATTCTTCAAAAGTGCAGCTGAAGGAGAATGTCAGGAAGTTGATATTTTCCAGAGTCAAACTTGAGAATTTGGCAAGATAGTAAATTTGTGTTAGACCATAAATAGTACTGTGTCACTTACACAGACACCAAGACCAACTTGGCAAAATTGAACACCATCTGCAAGGAAGGAGAACCTAAAACTGGTAAATGATTTAGATCACAAAGAGATAGAGGCTCTAACTATTCATGACTCAATATGGACAAGCAATTCAGGAAGACAAAAATGGTTGTATTGGAGTTTGGAAAGGGTATTGGCTTTTTTTCATTCATTTCATTGAATATTTTAGTAAAGTAGTGAACACTTATTTGGAGAAGCTGAATAAGGGCTAAATGATTGGGTGCTAGAGATGACCAGTCCTTGGGTAAAATACTTAACAGCTTCAGGTCTGTTTCCATATCTGTAAAACAAAAATAGAAATAGTACATATTTTATAGGGTTGTGAGAAGATTAAAGAAACTGAAACAGGAAACACCTTAGAAGAGCATCTGGTGCCCACGAGCATTGTCTTTCTTTTCATATTATTACTAGCCATGTGGCTATGACATTGTTTGCAAGTAGAATGGAATTTTAAGGACTTTTGGAGAGTTTTCACATTTATTTGAGAGACTCCTTTACGTGAGGCTCTTAGGAATTAGTAAAAAGACATCCAGAGAAACTGAGTCCCACATCTTCCATCACAGAGCTGTTCAGTGGGAAGCCAGGGGTCCTGTGAGTAGAGTTGACAGTAGTGAATGAAACTAATGAGCAAGAGGAAGGTGAGAGGGGAATCATAGGGCAGAAACCTAACAGAGGAATACAGAAAGAAAAAAATCAGCTCACCAGATCAAGGAATACACAGAAAAATAAATAAATAAAAACAAACAAACAAACAAAAACCCAGACTGTCGATCAGCGTTATTCTCAAGGGGTTGCTGCATCCGAAAATGGCAATGAAATACTCATTGAAGGGGGGAAAAAAAATCAGAAATATACAAAAACTCAGAATTTGCTTCCTTCTTCAACTTTAAACTTCACCTAATCAAATTCATTATGTACGTTTGCAAGTAGCTTTTAAAATATAATTCATCTCTCAAAAGATTCACTTAGTGCAAAATTTCAGCAGTCTTTCATGCCAGGTTTCCCCTGTATATACAGATTATCAAGCTAATAAAGAAAATAAGGAACAAAGCACCACACAGAATTTAGACTTGTTATTGGTTTAACTTAGACCATATTCCAAGTTTTTATAAATGAGATTATTTTAAGTCCTGGTTATGTGGACAATACAGTTTTCATTTTGCATATCCCCAGATTTTCATCCTATAGAGTAAATCCTAACAGAGTTCTATCAATGTCCAGTCAGATTGGCTGTTATTTTTCTTGCCACAATAACTAATCAGATGTTTCCCTGGACCTAATTAATAACTAGCTTGGCAAGGCACATCTTTATATAATTTGTCTTGGTATCAGTATAACTAAGCAAAAGATCACATAAAGAGTTGATTCTTCTAAATATCTGCTGAAATAACATATTGATTCTTTTCTAAAATAACTTGGTAAAGAAAAGGAAATTGTGCATGATTATTCGGTCTCTTGTGAAAATCACATAAAATAGCTTTCAAAAGGTCAAAACAAATTTTAATTTACACTATTTGATAAATAGCCTTGTAATAATTTTGAATGATACAATTGACTTGCAGACCTAAGAAGCCAATTCTTTTGAAGAGCAGTGCAAATTATTGAAGACATTTTTATTCTCTCCCTACTTGGATATTGATTCATTTCTATATAACAAGAAAAAAAAGAAAATTGTAATTATAGCAGTGCTGTTCATTCTATTATAAGTAGAGGACTACCAACATTTCTATTATTAACCCCTATTGTCACTGGTTTATGATCTCAGCAGTAAACTTGGCATGGATGATACCTCCTTGGGAGTACATTTTTTTTCACCATGTTTCATAAGCCATTTGTCTATTTATGAATTATACAATTGCCAGAAATGATGTGTACTCAAATAGGCTTTTGATTTCCAGTCATTCTGAATAAAGGTTTATGCTTTAAAATAAAAGCACTGGCTTCAAAATATCCTAAATTCCTTTTGGTATTTCTGTTCTGTCCTTTTTATTTCCTTAATTCCCCAATCATCTGTTTGAGGCTAAATTTTAATATAAATTTAATAAAACCTGGCCTCAAGCAATTGGCTCACTTCACCCATGTTAACAATTGGCACAGATTGCTAAATGGAAAAGTCAGCTGCGGTGAGTAGTATCAATTGCCAGCTGATGGGAACAATGCTGTGAGCTTTGTGACAGTTCACTTAGCCCATCGGGTGCAGGCAGAGACCTAGAGTATTTAAGACACACTTTGAAACTTCTGATTCACATAGGAGACAACTAACACAGAATTGTTTCCTAGATAAAAAGTGTTGCATTGTTTAAAAAATTGTGAACCTTGTTGCACGTATATGAAGACAGATATATACATTATGTATCATATACACATTATAACAATATGTGTGTGTAATGTACAGTTTAAAAAAAGGTAAAATAAACACCATTTATCCACCACCAGTTAGAAACCTTTAAATTCTCCAGAAACCGATTATTGAATCTTCCTCCTTTCTCCTACAGGTAACCAGTAGCCTAATTTCTATACTTTTCTTCATCTATTCATCTGTAAATAAGATTTACTTAGAAACTTTGGGAGCAAACCTCTTGGGCTCCCCTTCCCTCTCTGGGAGCCTTGTCCTATCCCTCAATAAACTTTGCTTTGCCACCCACCACTCTTCATCTGGTCTACCTCTTCATTCTTCAAAGTGCCGTGACCAAGAACTGTGGGCACTAAGCGGACACAAAATCCTATAACATTAGGAAATTAAGATGCATTTAATACAGCAGAAGAAATGGAGAAATCACAGAAAATTTCCTGGATAAAGGTATGACAGAACAAAGAGATATCGGGCAGGTGGAGGGGTAGGGACAACCTCTTATGCAGTGGGCACAGCAGTAAGTGGTAAGCACTGCAACATATTAGCTACTATTATTAATGCAACAAGAGGGAAGAACTGGAAACAAAACATCTCTGATAGTCTATTGTAGGATTGCTAGAAGGTCACACTGGGGAACACAGAGGCTGAGATGAAGCTATGAAGCTGGAAATAGATACAGTGGCAAGATCACAAAGGACCAGCATGTTATGGGAAGTAGTTAAGGATTTTTTTTTAAAGGTTACGGGAAACTTTGAAGAGGTTAAGGAGGAAACTGAAGAGGTCTATCACTTTAAGTGGACTATTTAAACATCAATGAGGGCAGATGTAAAAAAGTAAGAAGGTTCTTATAGCCCTGCTCTGAGTGATCATCGATGAAGAATAGCTGCTCTCCTCCCATGGAGGGAAGATAAAGGGATGAAATTCTATACCTTTCCACCCTTTTTCTTGTTTATTTTTCTCCATAATACCTCTCTCCACTGAACATCTGGCATATCTATTTATTGTATTTTCTACTAGAATGCAAGCTTTGTGAGACTAGAGATATTGTTGATTCTGATCACCACCAAACTCATTGCCTGGAACAGTGATTCATTTTCATTGGGGAACTATAGAATCCTCTATGCCAAAGTCAAACTGCTTACAGCATTTTTCTGACCTTAAAGATTCTGAGGATGTCTGATTGGTGGGTATCAACTTGCTCACTCCATGTAAAAAGAAAATAATTACTTGAAAGAAAAATATTAATAAAATATATGACAAATAACATTAAAAAGCATTTCAATTATCATTTTAAGTCCTTCTGTCCAATAGGGCATCCTGCAATCTAACTTGATTGCTATGATGCATGATGAATGCTTTAGTCCACTTTCCTATGATTTTCACAGGACAAGGCCAAAAGATTTTGCATAAGTTTTCCTGAACCCTTTTTTCAGGGTTCAAGTAAAATCGATGTATTTAAGAGTAGTACTGGGGAAGAGATTTGTGTTAATTTGTTACTAATAGGTATACATATGTTCACCTAAAAATAGTCGGTTTGACTCAATATAGCTTGAGGACATTATACACTATAGTTTTTATAATTGTTGAAATGTAAAGATGTATCAAAACTTTTCAGCAATCACTTTATTTTAGTAATAAAAAGCAAAATTTGAATTGTGTAGTATAAACCCCACCTACATAGGGAAAAAAATAACAACCTTGGCTTATATTTGGCACACTTTTGACAAGCTTTACCTCAGCTGAGATTCCTGAAGATGCTTATGAGCCTCTTGTCTTTTTTTTTTTTTTTTAGTAATTTAAAGTGCATCTGGAGATTGCATAGATATTCACAAAACGGCAATTCAGAATAGCAAACATTCATGTCACATAAAGAAAATTAGGAGGGCATTGTCTCTACTCCTAAATAACACAGACTTGAGGGGAAAAATCTTAGAATATATTCTCTTAGAGTGTTGGTATATGTTATTCGTTAAGAATAACTTTGTCTAAGTTGATCTATTAGAGCTATAGTCCTTTAATTCAAGACTCTAGAATGACCTTCTACAACCATAACACTCTTGTTCTTTTATTCAAAATCTTGAAATCCCCAGTGGTTTAGACCAAGAGTATGTACTTTTTCCATCGATTTTCAAATGTCACCTATTGTCACCTTAAATTCACCTTAAGTCAGAATTAAGATGAAGATGAACTCAAGTTTAACTTTCTATCTTTTCCAACACTTCATTAAGTGGCAGCAAGAAAACTAAAAAGGAATAGGTGCAGGAAAATAGACAAATGGGATGGGAGTCATTATTACAGAGGACAGCACCCACAAATTTTCTATAAATGAATCAAGTGAAGGGGTATGACTTATTGAACAAAATGAATTGGAGGAATCCAAAGTCTAGAAGATCCAAGAGCTAAGTCTTGCCCCATATGTGAAAACATATCTTTCCAACAGGATCCCTGTAAAGGTCCACAGTTTTCCTCAGGAAATAGGGAGATTGGGAATGGATAGTCAGACAGAAAGCAGTGATTCACTGAAGGACTATTTCCCGAGCAGGTGCTTTAGTCAGCTCCCTATCTTTTCTCCCACTGCCTTTTACTTAAACCATCCTGTATCCTGTGTTTATCCCCAGGTGGGATCTGGAAGTGTTCTCTAAAGAAATGGGCCCTGGGAATTCTGGTGAGGATACTGGGACCCCAGAGAGGAAACTTCCTCATTCTAGCATTAAAATTGTTTTCTCCATATCATTACTCCCTAAAGATAAGTTTAGTAAGTGACGTTGTCCACATCAGAGCTACCCCCAGAAAGCCATTCCCTCCAATGAGAGGGCTTGTGGGATCATAGTGATACCTAGGTCATAAAAAAGAGAGGTCATAATGGTTACCTTTATTAATTAGTCTAGGTCTTCATTCTATATATGACAGATAATCAACAATCACTGGGCAAAAATCCACACACACAAAAAGAAAACAAGATGAACAAAATTTGAGGAAAATCAACAACATGAAAAGAAGGTCCAAAATGAATAGATAAGGCGATTAACTTGAAAGATACCAGATAATTCAGGAAAGACATTTTCAAATTCTCATTAATATCCACACAAAGATTTAAGATATACTATAGCCATAAAAGAAGAGGATGTTGCTTTGTAAGAAAAAAAAAAAAGAAGTCAGAAACAATAAAAATTTGGGGGAATAAAAACATGCTTCACAATGTAAGAAGCTCAATATAGAGTCAACATAAAGTTGAAGAAATTTTCCAGAACTTAGACCTAAATGATGAAGAAAATGAGAGGAAATATAACAGAAAAATTTATTCAATGCATAAAATAAAATAGTAAGTTAACTGGAATTTTAAGAAAAAGAAGAATATGAAAGAGCAAAAATTATAAAAATAATACAAAAGGATTATATCAAGCAAATTCCATGGTATCTCTGAATCTTTATTTCCTGCTCTGTAAAATGGGAATACTAATATTTTCCACATACTTCTACTGTTGAGTTTTAAATACAATAATGTGGATAACAATATCTACTACAATGTCTAATTAATACATCTTAGTTGTGACATATCTGAGTCTCCTTTTCCTCATCTGTTAAAAAAGGAGACAGTAATACCTCGCAGGGCTGTTGGGAGAATTGAACATCTATCTATCTATCTATCTATCTATCTATCTATCTATCTATCTATCATCTATCTATCTATCTATCTATTATCTATCTATCTAGCAATCATCTACCTAGCCATCTAAAATACACTTGTATTTTTAGATGTAAAAGAGACTCAGTGCATCTCAATGAATCTCAATGTATACTGACCCACACTGAGTCTCAAGTATCCTTGCTATTAAATGAGAATAAGCAATACCTGCTATTTAGATAACAGTGTTCTGCATGGCAAGTCAGCTTCATCTGCAAGTGAATGATACCTACTGGGAAGAGAGCTCACTTACAGAACAGGAGAAAGAGAGGGTTGCTGTTCCTAGTGTAGAATTTAAAGCAGGAAGATCATGAAGTGGATGAAGAAGAAAGTGGAGTAGAGTGTATCAAGAAATGGTATGGGATAATTCAGGGTACCCATCAACCAGACAAAGGATGATAAAACAGGTAATTTAGCAGAAGCATTACTACTCAAGAAAAGAAATGAATGGTGGGAAGCAGCTAGTTTGGGAAATGTTCCTCCATCTGACAACCTCAGAGATGTCTGCTACTAATGTTTTGAGCACAACTTTTCTACTACCTGGGTACTCTGATCTCACAAACTTCTCCATTGGAGGGGATTGCTGACCTGCAGCTGTGTGTGATTGTCCAATTCTGCCAGTAACTGAATTGGAAAGACTTATAGTATTGGCAACTCTCTAACTTGTTTTAGTTATGCATGGATGATCTTTCTCAAATATTTGCACCTACGGATGGTTACAAGATCATAAGATCTTAAAAGCAAAATCTGTACCTGTGTTTCCTTTGCATTCCTTTTGGCCCTTAGCATAATATATTTAAGTAGTACATGGTTGAAGATAATTGATTAAAGTGAAAGGACAAGCATCATGAAAAATGAAATGTTAATAAAGATACATTTGCTAAAGGAGAGAAGAGGGATAAAACAAAACTTAGAACAGCTAACATGAAATGCCAATTAAAAACATTCTGAGTGGGTCTTACTGAAAGATGTAAAGGTATACCAGCCAGTATAATAGACCAGAATGCTAAAATATGATGGAAGGAATAGAAAACAAGCACCATTTGATAGACTAAAGAGACCAATGGAGATAAATCCAGACTACAGATAAGGGAATATGAAGATTTTTCTTTTCCTTCTGAGATGGCTGAAATAGATAAGGACCATATACTAATATGAATAGTACCCTTACACTCAATGAGTGGTTGAGGAAACATTAATATGTCAGAAGGATAAAAGCATATTGACTATTTATGTAGATCTTTATTGCATGTGTTGTCAACAGACATACCAACCTTAAAATAACTCATTTCATATTTTAGAAAAAAAGATGATTATCATCAAGGGATGCTGATTTGTAGGCAGAATGCAAGCGTAGTTTCTACAAATGGTCTTATAAGAAAAAGCATGACTTTGGAAAATATGACAGTTATACTAAGGACACTGGGCAAAATTGGGCAAAACAAAATATTAAAACACACAAATGGGAGATAAAGAGAAATACTATAATACTGATAATGAAGAAGAAATGGACGTCCCAAGAATAAATAGAATATATTCTAAAAAGAAGACAATGTAGCTGTAATGAGGAATGACAGTAAGAAAAAAGAATCAAAAGCAAACCTGCTGGAAATTTATGTCACCATTAGAAAACTAGGCAAGATTGATTAAACAGGTTTTGTGCTAGGTATTTTGTGTTGTTGGTTTTTAACTAAGTATGTATGCCTCCCAGGTATTTTGAAAATTATTCAGAAGGGTATTTTCTCCTTGAAAAGAAAAAAAATTTAAAAATGGAAAGACAATCTATGAAAGGAAATGATGAAAAAGATGATCAAAGGGAGGATAAAATTTGACAGCGATGAAGGAAAATAGTGAAAGAAATATTGATAGGCTGCATGAAATAGAATTAGGACACCATTGTCTTATTTGACCAACTTCTGGTAAAACAAATATTTTTTTTAAAGATTTATTTATGTGTTTTAGAGAGAGTGTGTGTGAGTAGAGGGAAAGGGAGAGAGAGACTCTTCTCAAGCACAGTCAAGGCTGAGCTGGGAGCCCCACGCAGGGTTCAATCCCATGACCCTGAGATCATGATACCAGCCAACATCATGCCCAAGTCAGAATCAAGAGTTGGATGCTTACCCATCTGAACCACCGAGATGACCTACAAATAAATTTTTAAGACAGAAGAGCCTGCACAGCAGGAGCTAGGATGTGAGTATAAATGAATATGTTAACAGAGGACCTGAATGTGCCAGAACAACAAAAACAAAGTTAGATTTCTTTCAGGAAAAAGGAAAGAAGGAAAAAAATGAAGCAATTGGGAAATTTGAAATAATGGAGTTTTTGAGTGTTGTTACTTTTTTGTTTAAACATAGTTGGTTGGATAGAATTTAAATCAGAAAGGCCAAAGTTCAGCCAGAGAACTTTTATGAGTGCACAAAGATGGAAGGGTATAAAAATGTTTTGTTGTATTTATTGTAGTATAATGGGGAGATGAATTAAAAGAGGAAATATCTGGATATGTTAATTTTTTTCATTTTAAAAGCAAGAATAATATTTAAAGAACAAATTATAGCATGAAAAAACCCAATCATTTCATACATATTTATCTAGGTATGCATATGTTTATCTAGGTATGCATATATGCATACTTATGATATATTTACATTTATACAGTGTATCAGCATATAAACAAAGGTATTATTCTTTCTTCTTTGAGCATGGGGCAACTGATACATGTGATCATTAAACAATGTATAGACCTTAGCATGGGAAAGAGAAATTCCCTAGATAAGGTGTGGCACAAACCTTGCTTTTCCCTTGTGACTATTAGAGACAAGTGTAGATCCTGTAATTTGTAATTTCTGTTTGTTAAAATCCTTGCCTGCAGCAACAGCTAATAGTCATTTGCCAGTTGGGGTTTCTCCCCATATCAATAAAAATGGCAGGGACACTTAGTTTTAGTGTCAAATTACTTATTCATATGCATAGTTTTTCACAAATATTTTGCACAAAACTGAATTTCCTTTCTTCCTTTCAAACCTGGAATATAATAAAGTAGGTAAAGTCTTCAGGAAGACCAAAAATTTATTTCTATCCCAGCAAAACAGCTAGTCACTAAACTAGTGACAGAAGACAATGGTGTTGGAGGCTCCAAATCAGCTCCCTAAGCTTCTGACTTGCACCCTTGGGACAATTCAACAGCACTGTGAAACAGTCAGCGCAGTAAGTAAGTACAATGTTGGCCCTGAATCCACTGGGGGTCAAGTCATGGGCCCTGATGTGCTTGCTGGAAGCAGAGCCTACATTTCCGTCTCTGACAACCTTGTGGAGCGGCCAAGTCTGATCACAAATAAAAGATGAGCTCAAGTTCACAGAAATGCAGACCAGGATCAAAAAGAATCATGCCAATGAGAAACAGGAAGAAGACTCAGTGCTCAAAGGGCAGATGCAGATGTCTTTAGTAGATACAAAATGAGTGGGGAGGAGAAAAGTTCTTTTCAAAGAAGCAGCAGAGAGGCAGACTTGCATTTGCCGTTAGCCAAAAGATTGGGCTTGTAAGTGACATAAATACATTAAGTACTGATGATATAAACAAGTAGAAGATATTCATCTCTATCAGGTAAGAATGTGAACATAATATGCTCCGGGCTGATACGCTGCATCAATGTGATGGACTCTGCATTTCCACATCTTGTTGCTGTCTTGTGTGACTTTCAACACTCACGGTCACTTCATGGTCCAACATACACACCAACACTACACTGGCATTCTTCCTAGGATGGAAAATAAGGCTGAACAAGGACCCTCTCCTTGCAGAGAAATTTACCTCTTACGGCCTATTGTCGGCAAGTTGGTCATATGACCATATATAGTGGCATCAGGGATCAGAAAGTTTAGTTTTTAATTTTATCTGCCCTGTGATTACCAGAAAGAAAGAGAAGGGATATTTCTGGGCATAATTAACAGTCTTTATCATGTCAGCTAACAACTTTGGCCAAGCAACTTTATTCCTGTATACCCCATACACAATTAAGTGCCTCAACATAGCAAAGGTCTGAAAGATTTTAGATAAGTGATTAAATGCAACAGTGCATTTTTCTGTCCCCCACCCCCACCCTGTTCCCTTATCTCTAAATCATCAGCCTTAAATTCATCACAGTGTAGTTACTAAAGAAGACTTATTAAAAATATAAAACATTATAGGGGCACCTGGATGGCTCAGTGGGTTAAGCATCTGCCTTTATCTCAGGTCATGATCCCAGGGTCCTAGGATTAAGTCCTGTAGCAGGCTCCCTGCTCAGCGGGGAGTCTGCTTCTCCTTCTGCTCATGTTCTATCTCTCTCTCTACCTCTCTCCCTCAAATAAATAAAATCTTTTAAGAAAATAAATTTTAAAATAAAACGTTATACATAAACAGAATATTGGCATTGTTATGGCTAAAAGAAACTGTAAGTCTGAGGTTGACCAACACTGTGATTAAACCATTGAGAAACCTGGAACTGGGAGGAGAGGTATTAAGATCCAAGATCTCAGAACCAGAGTAGAAGTACTAACAGACTGGGATGCATGTCTCCAGATTTATACACTTTACTCATTTCCTAGCTCTGCCATAATAAATGGCCCCAGGTTTAGTGGCTTAAAATAAAAATTTATTCTGGCTCAGGTCTGGAGGCCAGAAGTTCAAAACACAGATGTCAGCAGGGCTATGCTCCCTCTGAAGAATATAGGGGAGATTCTGTTCCTAGCTTCTTCCATCTTGAGGAGACTGTGGGCATTCTTTGGCTTCTGGCTACAGGGTTTCAATCTCTGCCTTGGCTTCCCATTACCTTCTCTCTTTCTGTTATCTCTCCTTTATCTAATGTCTTTTCAGAGGACACCAGTCCCTAAACTTAGAAGCCACCTAAACCATATCAACTTGATTATATGTACAAAGACACTTTTTCCAAATAAAGTCACATTCACAGGCTCCAGGAGTTAGGATACTGACATGTCCTTTGGGGGCAAGACCACCATCAAACTCACTACACACTCTATGCATTTTTTCTACTACCTTGTGCTGTCCCTTAGATTTCGTTGCTATTACAATTATTATTATTTCAACATTATCTTTTTTACTCTGTTAGGCCATCTATCACATTTTTCTTAGAGGTAACCAAAATATATCTATAACATAACAGATATTTTCATATGAATGAAAAAATAGAAATACTAAAAAAAAGTCGACAGTAAGTATAGTGGTATTAATTTAAAAGCTGAAGAAAGATGCTCTCTTTCTGATGTAGTCTCTTCATCAGCTAACAATATGCTTCATAGTCCCATTGAATTCATCTTCTTTGTAAAGACTTTGAAGGCTCTGCTGGGGGAGGTAGCATATTAAACAATTATTAATCATTAACAACTTATTGTACATAAACTTGGAAAACAGTTTCCTAGGGTCTGACAAAATGCAGGGAGTATTAGATACGGGGAAGAAGGAAGAAGAGGTCAAGAAGATTACCAAAGGAGAAGATAATACAGAGAAAAGGGTGATGAAGTGGATTCTTCCCAATTCCTAACTGCTCAGACTGGGCTCCTTCTGCTGCCATATTTAAGGCTTTTGTGTATTACACACCCGGGAAACAATGGGGCCTGCTGATAGCCACCTCTAGCCTTATTCTTTTTGCAGAAACGAGATAATATGCCCTCTCATTTTTCCCTCTGCATTCCCTCTGCTTTATGTCCTGCTTGGGCTCTTTACATAGGAAATAATTTCAAGAGTAAGATTCGTAGGCAGTGACCATGTTCAATGTTTTTTCTGTATCTCAAGTGGCAGGGGTTAGGACAAAGTTAAGGACCCTGGAGAGACTTAAAAAAATACTTGGCTGACACATTGATTGACTGATGAGCTCATTTCAGTCCTTTAAATCTGATAAGTGCAACTTCCTCAGGGTCAAAAAGCTGAGTCTAGTTCTGGCTTTTCAGTAACTAATTCGAATGACTTGAAGCTAATTACTTAAAGTAGAAAATACAATCTTTAAAAAACAAGAATACAATAACTCTAGACCTCTGAATTATAAGCCATTGCTTCATGGCCTTTTTTTTAAGGATCGAGTAAGATAATTTAGGAATGCTTCTAAAAAGAATGCTTCTAATATGTCTAATCATGATATTAATGGTAGGCAGTACTGTCATGAAGGTAGCACATGAAGGTAGTGTGAACACTATAGCAAGGAATGACGTTTGTTCTTGTAACAAGTTATTTGTAAATCTCTTGCCTTAATACATAACTCAGCAGTGCCAAGAGATTCAGAGTAGCTTTACTAAGGAGGAAAAATCACCCATATTATCAAGCTTTAAATGGTTATGAGTAAAAAAGATGACATAATTTCCTCTCCAACATCTAATTACAAAATGTTGATTGTAGCTGACTTGGCAATCATTTGGTCATTTTGCCCATTTTTTAGGTGGAAGGAATCATGGACAAAAGATAAGGTATTTATGGTATAGATTTATGGATATATTGATTCCAACATATCATATTCCCTCTTATCCAAACAACCCATAAAGTTTTCCATTAGTGACAGGTGACTGGCACAGCACCAACTCTTGAGTTATAAAAGTTATCAAACATATGGTACTATTTAACAATTTCCTCCTTTACTAAGAGCAGAACAAAAAAACACAATGGCCTAAGTGAATGTACCTGCTGGGGTTCCAAGTAGAAAGTAATAGAAAGTTTCTCCAGTGGATTTAAGCAGTTAAGGAATTCTTTGAAAAGGTAGTGAGAAGTTTTCAAACAGTGGGAAAGCTGGAGAACTGGAAGTTGGAGGCATAAGAAAGGTAGTGGTAGAGATACATCACAGTACAGAATGGTACCATGAGGACAGACACACAACTGCCGCTGTGCTGGCCACAGAACATGCAGTGTGTCCTGCCAACATAGTGGTCCCTAGCTGGGACCTCCACAACCGGGAAACCTACACCATTGCTCCCATGGTACAAGTGTCACTGCTGCCATCACCATACCTCCCCCAGAGAAGAGTCTCTACCATTCCTGCTTCTTCATGTCACTAATTCTTTTGTTTAATTTATTTTTTTCAAAGATTTTATTTATTTATTTGACACAAAGAGAGAGAGAAAGAAAACACAAGCAGGGGGAGCAGCAGAGGGAGAGGCAGGCTCCCCACTGAGTAGGGGACCCAAACCGGGGCTCCATCCTGGGACTGGGGATCATGACCTGAGCTAAAGGCAGATGCTTAACTGACTGAGCCACCCACGTACCCCCATGTCACTAAATCTTGGCTCAAAAATCTGGGGCAGAGGCATCTGATTGGCTGGGTCCATGGCACATGCCCGAGCCCTAGCTGCAAAGGAAGCTGGAAAAATAAGGATTGAGACTTTCAGTTTATGTAGTGGAAGGTGAGAAAATCACTCTGACATTAGAAAACATTAGGAACCATTATAGAAGCATGAAGGATGAGGAGACTCCAGGGGAGGAAGAGTTCTCTAAGGTAAATTACTAGATCTGTTATTGTTAGATCTGTTCTTTAAGCTAGATGGGATGGATTTCAACAGATGGAGGTGAGGGGAGAGGGCATCCCAGCACTGAGAGTGGAGAACAGACATGAGAGCATGGAGGGAATGCATGTATTTGATTTTACGCTTTTATCCTATGCAAGTATCTTTCATTATTTATCTCTGTCACTTTGAGAAATATGGGAAATGCATCCTTAGAAAATGAATCCTGAGATGTCCAGGGTCTTCTGGTGCCAATCTATTTCAAACATTATTTATCAAATTTCTTGGTTATTGCTTATTCTTACACTGTAGAAGGGAGTCACTTTAGTTAATGTGTCTGGATGCCTCCTCTTGGGCCCATTCATTCAAAGATGAAGTATGGGCACCTTTCACATACAGACATCCTACTGTAAATCACTTTGCGAGATAATGTATTTAGCCAAATAACATATCACTTGTTATTGTTATTAACTCTTTCCTGTTTAAATACTCTGTCTTCCTGAATGGGTTGAAATTTCTTTAAGGGCAAGGCAACAAGTTATATGGATTTTCAAATTTGACAGTCTCATATTGTCCTTCTTCATCCCTGTGGATCCAATGTCTAAGAAATTGAACAACCAAATTCTCCCTTAGGGTGTAGAACTGAAGTTATCTACCAACTTTTGTTTGCCTCCTGTCCCTGTAGGGTTAGGAAAGAGGTCTTAGGAAAGTTATTTAGTTTCACTGTGCCCCAGTTTTATCGTGTGTAACATGGGTAAAATACTACTACTTACCACAGAAATCAATTGTGAAAATGAAATGACATGGTAACAAATTAGTTCAGTGTCTGGGATATATCAAATGCTCAATAAATAAATGTTTGTGTTTATGATTAATAGTACTACTACTTATTATTATGACTGATTTCATAGTACATAGGAGAATGGCTATGACCCTCTGAACTTTTCCCGTCCATGCCTATGATTACTGAGTAGCCTTAAAGAAGAGGATTTTCAATGAATAGAAACAGTCCAGGACTGTGAGCCAAGTTTCAGAAAATTCTAAAGGGCTTCTTCACCAGCAAGGGTTCAAACTTCAGTAGGCAAGAGGAATCCATTCTGGCTTTGGGACATTGCTAAGGATTACAGGCATGGGCTGCTTCAGAGAAGGCTGGAAAACTAACATCTCTAGAAAGAGACAACTGTTCAGCATTTCTCCAGGTATTAGCAGCTTATAACAAAAATCAACAGCATTGAAATTCAGATGAAAATTGTTGTAATTGAGAGATGCCCGGAAAGGCGACATTGGGAAGGGCCAGCAGCAGCAGGAGTGCCTTAATGGGGGTGCCTGGGTGGCTCAGTCGGTTAAGCGTCCAACTCTTGATTTCAACTCAGGTCATGATCTCAGGGTTAGTGAAATGGAGCCCCCGTTGGGCTCCACGCTGGGTATGGAACCTGCTTAAGCTTCTCTCTTCCCACTCCCCTCTCTCTGTCTCTTTCTCTCTCTAAAAAAACAAAACAAAACCAAAAAAACCCAAAACAGAAAAAAACATAAAGGTGACTTAATGAGGAGCACTTGAGTCCTAGTGAGTATCCTTGGTTACTACTGTCTAGGACATTTTATGCCTCTCCTGAACCAAGTACCGTTTTAGAAAACAGGCAGCAGGGCATCGTTATCTACACCACCTAGGGGATCCTTCCCATGCTGATTGCAGGGTCTTATCTTCTCTTCACCCTGTGCTGGAAATTCTGTGCTTGCAGAAGCTTGTCTGGGAAGTCTCTCTCCCACTAGGGCTATGATATCTTCTGCTCCTAGCAAAGATTTGTTGAATAAATTTGGCAGTCCCACCAAAAACGACAGTTTGTTTACTGGGATATAAAATGCTACCTAAAGAAACATGTAAGCATATGGCCGCTGACAAGTTTGCCTGCCCGGTCAACCAGAGGCAAGTAATACCCTCTTGTGCTTGTGATTCTGTCTGTTCTCCTCTCCCAGCTGCTCTTTTATATCTCTGAGTTGAAAAGCATTGGTTTCTACTAACTTTCCCTGTTAAAATGTTAGCTCTTACTAGTGGTAGTTTACCAGTCCTTGGGGGCAATGATAGCAGTGTGGATTTGTTGAGGGGGTTGAAACCTTAAAGTCTTCAAGACAGTTTCTCTTTCAGTTGAAGCTGGCATTGGAGAAAAGATTACCCTGGACTCTTTATGTATTTCTTTAGGGCTTGGATTTTGTGCACCTTTGCATTGGATTGAATATTTACAACTGTGAGGCATGCACTAGCAAAAATCAATTGAACAACAAGAAAGTATATTAGTCACATGAGCTGTAAATTCAAAGGTTGGGCTCATAGTTGAGCCTACAGCTTAAGAATGTCACTCAAGAGCACGTCATTTTTATCCCCGCTCTCTGTCATGTTTGCTTTTGTTCTTATCCTGAGGCAGATTGCAAGACCAATGATCCAGGAATATCACACACTTGTGAACATGTCTCAAGGAAAAAGAAAAACATCTTCTCTCTTTCCCTGAAGTGAAAAAAACTTTGCACAAGCTCAGCCACATCTCCCTCAATCTCACTAGAATGTTCTCACATTCTCATTCCTCAGCTAATGTTAGCAAAGTAGGATAACCCTACAACCCATCAGACCTGCCTCCACAGTAGGGGTGGAGTCGGATTGCCCTGAGACACCTGGATTTGGAGGAAGGGAGTACATACTTAAAAAAAATTTTTTTCTGGAAGGAAGGAGAGTGGAAGGTGGTCTATAGACAACCAAAGGTGTTTTCTATATATAAACTTCTTCTTCAGAAAAAACAATAATCATATTTAAAAAAAAATAAATACCAGGAGAAAAAAATTATTGAATCAATCTTTATTTCCAATAATAAAAGACAAAGATTTTAGGGTGCCTGGGTGGCTCAGTTAGTTAAGCATCTGCCTTCAGCTCAGATCATGATGTCAGGGTCCTGGTATGGAGCCCCAAGTCTGGCTCCCTGCTCAGTGGGGAGCCTCTTTCTTCCTCTCCCTCTTCCCCTCCCCCGTTCTTTCTCTCTCTCTCTCTTTCTTTCTCTCTCTCTAAAATAGTCTTTAAAAAAAAGAAAATTTTAAAATAGCACAGGGAGAGATATGGTTAGATGATGAAATGAATGTCTACCTAGACTAGGAGGGTGGCTCATAAACGAGAAGATAAGTAAGAAATCAAATATGCACTTAGCCAGTTCATTCTGCTGAGTCAGGCTTAATGTGTAGTACTGCAATCATTTCATTTGAACCTGCTTCCTGCTCAGCAATGTTCTGGAAAATGCTGTGTGGTTGTATTTAGTTGAGCTTCACTGTGGTAGACAAGGGAGCACATTTCTATAAGCTTTAGGTCGTATAAAGTTTCACTGACTGGAGAGTAAAATGTTGTAGTCCAGCAATCAGGTTGTTCCTTATATTTTAGTTTCTGGAAACAGTTTTTCATTGAGAAAGTCTAACCCTTTAAAATATTAAAAAAAAAATTACACCAGACATAAACTAAATGATTTTTCTTTTCTGGCAGGGAGTCATATGTTCTTCACCCAGACAAAATAAGTACTATAGGCAAGTGTCTGAAAGAAAAAAGGAAATCCAAATAAATTATATTTTTAAACTGCCTTAATCCTATTTGGTCAGGAGCAAAGTTTCCTAAAAACGAAAATGCCCTGGCTTCTGGTGCCTGTCATCGAATTACTACAGAATATTCTACCATACTTTGACTTATCCTATAAGTAAAATCTGAGAAAGATTAAATCTTTGTGGAGATGGCATCTAGGAACTTAAATAAAACAAAACAATAACTAACCAACACAACAGTTGTTAAGCAGCTAAGAAAGCAACTCTTATAAGTTATCACAAGGGAAGAAAAGAAAAAACAACGATGTATGGAGAGAGAAATTGAGTAGAGATATTGTCCTAATCAATGCATGATGTATACATTTATCCAGTCATTATGTTATAAATCTGAAATTGATGTTATACGTCATTTATGCCTCAATTAAAACAAAACAAGACAAAAAACTAATGTGCATGTATTTTCCTTCAGCAAATGATTTCTTAGAAACTGAAGAAGAGCAAGAAGCTAGGGAAGTTTTGGGGGAAGGAGCCAACAGACCCTAGAGAAACATGACTTAAAAGTTTATGTAAAAATTAGTATGGTTGACAAGAAAAGAAGAGAAAGCATATCAGGAGAGTATAACTGGACTTAGCAGGAAGCGGGGAAGGGGCTGAGTTGTGGTATAGATTTAGGGAGAGAAAGAATTAGGAGAAATACAGAAATTAGCTTGTTCTCTCAGACATGTCTCAGTTAAGTTTTTCTTTTTTTTAAATTTTTATTTATTATTATAGGGAGGGGGATGGAGGGGGGCTAGAGAGTGGGAGAGAGAGTATCTCAGGTGGACTCCCCACTGAACCCAGAGCCCCCCATGAGGGGCTCGATACGGGGCTCCACCTAACAACTCTGAGATCTTGACCTGAGCTGAAACCCAGAGTTGGACCTTAACTGGCTGAGCTACCCAGACACCCCTCAAGTTTTTCTTTTTTATTCGACTTAAATGCCTACAGAGGAAAATTCCATTTTGATGACTACAATATAATGCAAAATGAAGAATGACTTAGGGAGAGTGGTAAGTTTACTCTTAATGCCAACATAAGGCAGAAAGTTTTTTAAGAATGAGATAGAATGATAGAATTTTTAAAGGCTTCAGGGAGGAGGTAATGAACTTTGAAGTGAGAAAGCCATTGATAGTTAACTATGTGCTTACAGAGTACTGCAAGAGGGTGGGATCTATCAGAAAGAGTGAGCAGCTTGTTGCATCTATGTCTTTAAGCATTAGAGAGAGAGATGGACATCCAACTAAGGGGTGTGGATGATAAAGCAGGTGGGGTTAAATGACAAAGAGCTATGAAAACTTAATTCTTGACCCATAATCAGTCATTGAAATTTTAAGTGGAAAAATAATAAGATAAGTCAAGATTAGTAAAACAATTTTGCTATCAGTGTGGAAGACAGAGGAAACAACCCTTAGGAAACTATCGAAATACTCAAGGTTGCTGGTCAAAAGTTGTTAACCCAAGAGCAGAGGTTGTAGACTAGACATGCAGAAAGCAGACATAAAAGATATGAAAGAGGTAATATGAGAAGGATTTGCTCACTGAACAGATTGAGTGGCAAGGAAGAAAAAGATGACTACTCAACTGTTTGGAGTCTGAGCAGAGAGAGATTTTTTCCTGGCTTTGCCTGATGTATTCAGTTTGGAATGAACTGAGCTGTACAACATCTGCTTAACGATTTGAGTCTGAATTTTTAGAAACATTGATGTCCAAGGCTCTTGCATCAAGGTTGTCTTTAAGGTTCTAAGAATGTGGAACCTAGGAAAGAAAGACAAGAGAAGAAAAGGGAGCTAAACCTTAGGGATAAAGAAAGCAAGTGGAGGCAGGTGATAGTGGAAGCCACATCTTTAAATATGCAATTTGTAGTAGGCTTTTCCACACTCACCTTTCTCAGCAAACTTCAATCTTAAAATGATGAAACGTCAATCAATTACGCTGTACTTTCAGATTCTTCCAGGAAACTGCAAGAATTAGTTGGCCTCACAAATACACATCAGTTAATCTCAGTGAGTGCTTTTTACACTACAATAGTTTTCTATAATTTGATGTTAGGTTAAAGACAAGCACAAACTATATGTAGACTGGTAACTTGAAAGAATGCAGTTACGGTGGATAAGACTGTGGATCCAAGGAGAAGAAAGATTTTATCTGAGTGATGAATTCTAGATTCTAAAACAGAAACTAGTAATAATTTACTTGCATAGTTGTTGATGTGCTTCTTAAGGATGGAAAATGCTTGTTGAAAGAGAATTCCCTTACTCAGTATTTCTTGGTGCAGTCATAATAAATAGCATGTTCATGGTGTCTGATAGGGAAGTGAAACCCACCAAAATAATGCAAACTCTTTTTTCCCCTTTTCCCTCTCCTTCTCTCAAATACAGTGAAGCAAGGTAAAAGGGTAGCCCACACAAGTCCCTGAGCCTGGTTGTCAAAAGATGAGGACTGTCACCTGGGCTGGCCTGTGAGACCCAGGACCGTGCACTCCACATTGGCATCTGTCTGTGTGGAATGAAGATTCATAACATTATGCTTCTAATTTAGCCCCCCTTCTTCACAGTAAAAACGCATTAATCAAAATTGTCTGCCATCTTCCTAAAGAGAAATTTCAGTAAGGCCCATGATGCTTCACTTTATCCAGAAGATTTCTCTAGCATCTTCAGAGACCTTAGAGAGCTTCCTTGGTTCCAAAAGTACTAGGAGCCAGCAGGAGAATGAGCTCACTTTCTCTTAGGACATCTCCCCAGGAGAACACTCACCCTTTTTGTTTCCAAGATTGGGGCTCTTCTTTATGTCTCCCTTGCATGTGGGCATGACACATGACACGGTCCTGTCATACTTAAAAGAAAAGATGTTGTACTCCCAGCCAAGGCCATCAGGCACTGTTACTAACCTGCCCGCCCCACAGCACACAGCCAGGCTGAACCACATTCCCAGCTGAACAAAGCTGCCAGGTGCTGTCACGACTGCTCATCATGGAGACAGAGACTCATATCCCTCCCCTAGCTCTCACTCATACAGCTCATGGAAATAGTTTCCTATCTTTCTTAGGAGGGATCACTGGGGGGTTTACTGCAGCAAACTATATTCCAGCCAAACCAGATTTGCCTCATTTTTGAAAGTAGAATATCTCCACAAGTATTTTCTTGATTTTACCTTTTTTATTTCTGAAAGATTTGTGAAGCTAGAGTAAGGGTAATAATAAATTTGGGGTTAGTATTAAACATTGAAATTATTTTCTTACCTCATTATCCCAATTCTCAAAGCCATGAAGATAGTAATCATTTTACTGACATTTTCCCTCATTTCCATAAGTTAGAGATATTTTGAAGGAAAAAGATCCAAAATACCAGGTCAAGAAGAATAAATATAAAACCAACATCCAGAAATCATTAGCAAGTAAGTTATAAGCCTCATAAGTATGCATTCTGGTATCACCTTTTTCTATTTTCTTTTGTTTGGCTTTCTTTCCCCACCAATGATAATTTGTTCTTACTAATTGTTTTTATTCCTGGAAATTATGTCATTTCATAGTAATTACTTGAACACAGGCTTAAAAATCTCTGACAAGTCTTAGTTGTTTTGTATTAGGCTCTTTCAGTCTTTTTACAAATTATCTAGTCATCCTCCTTAACATTTCTATGTTTGAATTGTATCAAAAATTGTGGAATAAAAGAAGATCATTTTTAAAAGCTACACAGGAGACTGCTTTGAGTTATATTTTTTCCTACCTCCATTTGTTTAGCACTGGTGCAAGATCCTTAGAAGAAATGAAGTCATCCAGAGGTAGATAGTTGGGGCACCTGGGTGGCTCAGTCGTTAAGCGGCTGCCTTCAGCTCAGGTCATGATCCTGGAGTCCCTGGATCCAGCCTGGCATATGCATCGGACTTTCTCCTCAGTGGGAAGCCTGCTTCTCCCTCTCTCACTCCCCTGCTTGTGTTCCCTTTCAAGCTGTGTTTCTCTCTGTCAAATAAATAAATGAATTTTTTTAAAAAAAGAAACAAATTTACATGCTCTTCAATTAAAATAAAAGGGATAGTATTTGAAAAAGTAAAAGGAGGTCTTATCTAGAAAAAAATGAATAAAATGTTACTAATCAGGAACTAGGTGTGTAAGAATGTTGGTACTCACATTAATGTGAATAGAGAAATATTTTCCACATTTAACTCATTTACTATTTCAAATCTCATGCCAGGTTATAATGATTTATTTTTAAGAAGGTAGTGTACATATCTTATAATATTCAAATTTTACACAGATATCTTCTTTAGTATGGAGTATATATGACTCAAGAATTTTAAATTTGAACTTTTCTCTTATTTTGAATAAGAGGAACTACCTCACAACCATGTGCAAATAATGGTTTGTACAGATGGAGAAAACACATAGCAGTACGTTAAAAGGCTATTTTATAAAACTTACCTTGCGGAAGTCACTGGGTTTTGCTATAGCCTGAGGTGTTTAGTCAATATGTTGTACAGGATGAATTAGGGCATCCCAAAAACCACAATACCCCATGGCCAGGTAAACAATGCCTTTCCTGAGGGCTCGACTTCTTATTTCCTTGAAATCCACAGGTGAAATGTGAAGTTGTATGATAAAAACTGCAGAAACAAAAATAAGACAAATTTGCAACAGAGTCTTTTCTGAAGACACTTTTTTTTTTTTAAGATTTTATTCATTTATTTGACAGAGAGAAACACAGCTAGAGAGGGAACACAAGCAGGGGGACTAAGAGAGGGAGAAGCAGGCTTCCCGCCAAGCAGAAAGCCCGATGTGGGGCTCGATCCCGGGTCTCCAGGATCATGACCTGAGCTGAAGGCAGTCGCTTAACCAAGAGCCACCCAGGCGCCACCTGAAGACACTTCTTAGGGGAAGGGCATAAATTAGGATTAGGTTTTCCTATCAACTAAGGCCCAAGATTTAAATAAAATGGTGCATAAGGGGTAATATAGAGGACAGTAGGAGAAGGAAAGGAAATGGGAAGTAGGGTAATTCAGGGAGCGAAACGAAACATGAAAGATTTTGAACTCAGAAACAAACTGGGTCTTGGAGGGAAGGGTTGGAGGGATGGGAGAGCCTGGTGGTGGGTACTGAGGACACATATTGCATGGAGCACTGGGTGTGGGGCATCAACAATGAATCTTGGAACACTGAAAAAATAAAATTAAAAAAAAATAGTGTAAGAATATTCAGGCGAAAAAAAATTGAATCCAGAGGTACAAGGAGAGATTAGCACTAGAGAAACCATGAAACAAACAGCACCAACAACCAACTTCTAGTGAAGAGAGAGAGAAAAAAACAATAATAAAACCATAGGGATCTTCGTTCATAATGATGGAGATCTTCTCTCTAGGTCATAATTAAACAGATACTCTTCCCCTTATTTATATCCCTCTGTGTTGTCTAACTGTCTTCCTTCAAGTAATTGGATTCCAATATCTAATGTAAAAGTTTTGCTCTATCTGAAGGAGAATCTCATCATCTCATCTGAGAGTAGAGCAGTTAGAGTCTCTCTATAGTCTGGTCATTGTGTGTGTGTGTGTGTGTGTGTGTGTGTGTGTGTGTGTGTGTGTACATTGGGTTCAGAAAGTCAAAATCCAGAAAGATTACTGAATTTATGTGATTTTCTTGGACATGAAGCCACAGGTATCACAAAAACTCCTCAGTTTTTCCTGATTCATCCATTCAGAAGAATCGTGTACATTGTGTCTTGTATACACTGCAACTTATGAATATCATTTTTCTTATCTTTGTCTGTTCTTTGTCTCTTAACTAATTATATAAACTGAAAAAATAATAAATATATCATTTATAACCATATAGTTATCCTCCCAGAAATCTATAGATTTTGGGTTATGTTTAAAAATTATTAGTTAAATCACTATATTGTACACCTGAAACTAATATAACACTGTATGTTAACAAACTGGAATTAAAATAAAAATAATAAATAAATAAATATTATTAAACAATAGTTTTCTTAACGTGAATGCTATATATTTCAGTATTATATTATCCTACTCTTACAGGCTTCACAAAGGGATTTATACAATTAATGCCATTAAAATTGTGATTTATCTTGTATCATCCAACTTCGCCCATGAATCAGTATGCCCTAATATTGGCATTGATAAATCAAAAGAAGTCAGAGTGCTCCCAAACTGGAATGATTTTGGAGACTATCTGAGATCCTAGTAATGTTTCGCTGAGGAACAGTGAACAAGGATTTCAATTAGATTGAATAATTCTGCCAACATGTTTCTAGCAAAGATTAACTAAAGCAGTCTTATGTCTGAATTGAGTCCCCAGAGTTGTTTTATTTGGGAGAACAAGGTTTCTGTGCTGGAAGGTGATCAAGTGCCCCCATTTGCTTCCTGGAAAACACAAGAAGTCAACCGTGCACCTGGGTTACGAAGAAATCAACTGTGCATCTGTTTGAGAAGGGAGTTCTTTTGTGAATAAAGGTAAAGTGTTCTCTAAGCCTGGAAACATCTCCTTTTTCAACTTAATTTTTCTTTGGTCTAATCTTTGGTGTATGCACATATTAAGCTCTGAGAAACACTTTCAAGTGTTTTCTTGTGTTCTGTGGTTGTGTTATAAAAAAGGAGGCAGCAGGTCCAATTTGAAGACAGTTCATTTTTAGAGCATGAATTTCTTCTTGGCTGCGTAAAGAGTGAATAAACATCATTTAAGTGAATTGATATTTAGAATATACATAGTTATGCCTTCAAGATAAAATAAAATGACATTCTAACACCTACACACACATCAGATATACTTAGATTGAACTTAATAGAGGATAACATTTACACTAAATATGTAAGTATGTTGGTTCAAAAAACAAACATTTGAAAAGGTCATATTAGGCATGTGGTAAGTAGAATATAACATAAAAAATACTAGTATTCTTTATATTATGAATAAGTATGGCAAAGTAGAATATCTGTATCAAAAATGCATGATATTTAAAAATAAGGTTTTGTTATGATAAGAATCAATAAAAAGAGACTTTCTAGTTTCTTAATAGTGTTTTACTGTCTATAACTATTTGAAGATATTAACCTCAGAAATTCAACAAAAATTTCAATATCTTATACTCAGGAACCTTGATTAATATAACTAATCGGCAACTTGAAATGCAAAGCAACCATAGAATTATACGTTTCATTTTAACAAGTTTTAGAATTTGAAAATGAGAGCTATCTAGGTATAACCAGGTACAAAAACCAGTCTGGTTTAATTAAATTATATTTAGTAACATATATATAGCTATTTGAAGTATCTGATTATTTTCATCTTTTTTCTCTTTTTTTAGGGAGAAGTATAATTTTTTTTTAGAAGTATAATTTTTCAAATAGGCCCTTGAATTCCCACCAGCTGCACTTCTCTTCGATATTTTTATTGTGCATTTTAGCATATTGTCTGTGGTCTTTGTGCACTCGTCTGAGTGTATGTGCGTGTGCCCTCCTGCACATGCGTGTGCAAGGATGACTTTTCTAACATTATGTTTTTAAATCTGACAAGGTCATATAAGCTGGGGGGAAAAAAAGCAAAGGGTCATCAAAAGGGGGAAAAATAACAGAACTACGGTGAAATGGCTCTCTGTCGGCCTTGGTATTGATTCAGAGCGTGTCAAAAGGGTCTTTTGTCGTGCCCCTACCACAGCATACTAATTTGCTAGATCAAGTCTGTCAGAATATCGACTGGAAGTAAAGAACTACAGTGGCAGCTTTTGTGTTTCATACAGCGGGGAGCCTGTGTGTGAAACAGGATTATCAGGGGGTCATGAAGAGAGTCAAAGGATGTCCATCACTCCCCTTCTGGTAATGTAATGGGGCGGGCGCCTGGGTGTGATTAAGATGTAGGAGACCGAGGCATAGCGGTGAACAAATCAGAAACACACACATGCAAATCAGGTTGGCTGCTGTTAACCACATATTTTTAATGAAAAATTCAATAGCAGACCAAACAAATATCTAAACAGCTGCATTCAGCTAACATATCAAATGGCCTATTCAACATCTTTTCTTGAAAGGCAAACATACAAAATATGGAAATGCTTATCGCGTCTGCATTTTTCTTTAAATATCACTTTGCAATCTACAAGTGTTTCTTCTGCAGGCTATGTGCTCCTGGCACAACTATCAGACTATTAAATATCAATTTAGATTTTTTAAAAATAAGATATGGTATTTACCACATCACAGCTCAGCCTTACCATCACCATTGGAATTACAGAGTTTTGGCTTTTGGTTCTTTTCACTGGCTTTGTTGCATTAGCAAAATAGCTTTCATGAAGCAGAAGAAAATGTATGATAGAAAATTCAAATTCATAGCTTTGTAAGAATACTGATGCCTAGGAAGAGGCTTTGGAATTATAATAACACAGTAAACATATCAATACCTTGTATAGGACACAGATAAAAGGTGATGTAAGAATCTTCCATAATAGAAGCTGAGTCTTTTTTTCCCCTATTATCTCTATTTCTATGTCTTTAGCATTCTGCATTGGACATTTATTTATTCACTTATTCAAGAAATACTGATTTAAGTTCCCACTCTCTGCCAGGTGCTGGCTATATGCTGAGGCTGTAGAAATGAGAGGGACAAGTTCTCTGCCTTGAATGCCAAGCAATCATAGGGAGTCATAAATTATTTATATTTGTAATCTTGCTGATTTCGGTATCACAATGTGGACAAAATATTACAAGAAGGGCTGGTATGCTGCTGGATCGTTTTGGAAGTTTGTTGATTGGCCTTGCCTTAAATAAACCATCAGCGGGTAGGGATTAAGAGTGAACTTGAAAGGTTCTAGGTCACATTGTGTGCAAAGACAGTTCTAGCTCTGTTGGACACAAAGTCTTTTCTTCTATCCAAAATACCTGAACAAAGGGCCATAAACAGAAGACCCCTAGACTTAACTTCCCATTGTCGGCTACATTTACCTGAGAGTCTGAGAGTTGTTATCTGAAACAATCTCTTTCTTGCCTTATGAACACCTGATGAGCTGCTGCCCAAGTTCATGCTAGTGAGGCTCAAGGGTATGACTATGGAGAAGAGGTCCTTAGTTAGTCAATATTTAGTAATGCAAGAGATAGAAGTGTAATTTAATATGCTCTTTAAAGAGTAAATTAAAAAAAAATTTCTCCTCTTAATGCACCTTATCTTGGGTTTACCCCAAATCCCTCATTCTCAGTGTTTCCTCTTTATCCCAATCTTACAAAGTTGGGGCTCCTAGATTTCTTTTCTCCTCTCTGTCTGGACCCTATTTCTGTATGATCTGCTTCATTTCCCTGGCTGTAAAAATCTTGTACAACCTCATGACACCTAGTTCTACCTTTAGTCCGGGCCCCTACCTCATAGGAACCTTGACCTCCTGGGCCGCAAACTTATCTTTCTCTCAGTCTTCCTCACCTCAGTAAATGCATCATCAAGTTGCTAAAGCAAATAATAATAATAATAATAATAATAATAATAATAAATAAATAAAATAAAAATTTTTAATAAAAAATAGAAAAGAAAAAGGGAAACTCATGCTTGATTTTTAAAATCTCCTAACCTTCACTAGACATAGGAAAACCATCCACAATTAATGAAGGTTCTACCTCTAATGTGTATATTCAATAAGTCAATTTTTCTTTAACTCCAATATCACTACTGTTGTTGAAATATTAACTCTCGAGGCACCTGGGTGGCTCAGTCATTAAGTGTCTGCCTTTAGCTCAGCTCATGATCCCAGAGTCCCGGGATGGAGCCCCACATCGGGCTCCCTGCTCAGCGGGAGGCCTGCTTCTCTCTCTCTCTCACTCCCTCTGCTTGTGTTTCTCCTCTAGCTGTGTTTCTCTCTGTCAAATTATAAATAAAATCTTCAAAATAAAATATTAACTCTCAGTTACATTACTGCGGTAGCCTCCTGACTGGTCTCCCAACATTTATTCTTGCCCCTCTAGAATCCATTTTCAATTACCTTTTCAAAATAGAAATTCTGCTGTGGGCTTAAAAAGCATTTGGATCTACCATCTTTTTGCTGCCACAAATCTACTAGGCCTCCTTTGTGAGCTTCTACCTCATTCCCCATCAACATATAGCCTGGTTTGACCTTCCCAACATAGTTCTTTTTTTTTTTTTTTTTTTTTAAGATTTTATTTATTTGACAGAGAGAAACACAGCCAGAGGGGGAACACAAGCAGGGGGAGTGAGAGAGGGAGAAGCAGGCTTCCCGACGAGCAGGGAGCCTGATGTGGGGCTCGATCCTAGGTCTCCGGGATCATGACCTGAGCCGAAGGCAGTTGCTTAACCAACTGAGCCACCCAGGCGCCCCGCAACATAGTTCTTAACTGCAGTCAAATATTGTCTATAATCTCTGTTTATTTTATACACCCAAGTCTCAATTACAGATCAAATTAATATTAATTATGCTAATAATAATAATAAAAGTATTAGGCTCCTATTATGTACTAGGAATAGTTCTACTTGTTTTTCATTACAGGTAGTTATGTTATTCTTTATGCTTTATAATTGAGAAAACAGGTACAGAGAAGTTAAATAATAAGTATGAGGTTACAAAATTGCTAGATGATTTATAATGGATATGTTTCATATTTCAGTACCACACTCAAAATAGATACAAATACTTACAGAATACTATTGCAATAGAAACAAGAATAATCCAGGGCAGGCACCTGGAAGGCTCAGTCCTTAAGCATCTGCCTTCGGCTCAGGTCATGATCCTAGGGTCTTGGGATCAAGCCCCATATTGAGCTCCATCCTTGGCAAGAAGCCCACTCTCCCTCTCCCACTCCTCCTGTTTGTGTGTTCCCTCTCTTGCTCTCTCTCTCTGTCAAATATATGAATTAAATATTATTTAAAAAGAAATAAGAATAATCCAAAGATTTATCTTTTGTTTTCTCATAATTCTTCAGGTGTCCA
This sequence comes from Spilogale gracilis, assembly GCA_004023965.1. Taxonomy (NCBI): domain Eukaryota; kingdom Metazoa; phylum Chordata; class Mammalia; order Carnivora; family Mephitidae; genus Spilogale; species Spilogale gracilis. The sequence continues at coordinate 199,007 of PITA01000783.1, read as the reverse complement.
CCAAAGAAAAACGATGAAAAAGAAAATTAATCAAATGATATTCCACCAAGTTTTTCTAACCAATTCATGAGACCTTTTTTATTTTCCTTACTTTAATTCTTAAAATAAGTAATTCAGTTTTGAAGCCTTACACCAGTCTCTGAATTTGCTTATATTTTTATCTTGATTTTGTATATCCTTATTATATTTTATCCTTCATTAAAGGGAAACCTATAGAAATAATGAAAAATGAAGTAAAAACTGATGTGATCATTTGAAACCAGTATACCTATGTTTAAAACTAAGCTAAATCTCCTTGAAAGTTCCCTGACAAAAATGGAAGTAGAGACAAATCACTTCTGGTTTCTACTGGGATTTAAGAGGAAATGGCTCAAGTTATAGGATCAAGAGAAGAGAATATTTCCCATGATGCCCTGGAGTGATAGATGAAGAAATGCAACTCAGTTTTGTGGAGTGAGCCTGGCCCTTTCAGTTCTGACACCTGTGATTTTTGCTTCTATACCATAGCCCCCCTCCCCCCAAATTGGAAAAGTTATGATGATGCGAGCCTGTGGGGGAAAAAATTCATACACACACATATATGGTTACCTAAGAAAAAGTTAAAATTTCTATAAAAATAAGACAATGAATTATACTATATTAAACAATGCTTACTCAGTGTTTGTAAAGTATTATCAATTTAGACTGAATAACATTACTCAGAATCATACTAGTTTCGTGTCATTTATAACCAGTATCTCAATGAGAGTTAAAATCCAAAAAGCTGTTTTCTTTAAGATGTTGAGGTTTTTTCTTTTCCCTCTAGTCACAGTGAATAAGATTAAAGGATTTTTCTTACATGTGTGAAAAGCTTCATTACTTCCTATGATCATGAATTCTAACGATGTTGGAATATCAACAAAAATCTGGTACATAATTTCTCGAGGGAGAACATTTTCTAACAGTTAACCTCCAAAAGGTCCCCTGAGCAGGTCTGTGGTTATCACTGAAAATTCTTCTTTAATAATTTTTCAATATGAAATTTCTTTGGTCATGCCACATTCCCAAACTGGCTTTCCAAATGTTCATCCCTGTCCCCATGAGCTAATGGAAAATATTAGTGAAAAGAAGAAAAATCCAGGCACACACTAAACTTCTATTTGTGAGGGCAAGTTAGTTGCTGAGACACCAATCCCTCTTGAAAGCAAATCAAAGCCACACAACTCAACACATGTTTGTGATATCTAATTTAGATCAGGACTAGATGAATCCAGATGCACAATGGCTCCAACATCTTGAACTATTTGCCAAATGTTGAAGACTTAATAAAATCTAAACTCCACCTGACACCTATAGGTTAATTTTAAAGCAATAATTATTTGCCAGGAAACTGAAAACATGTGTTTCTGATTTGTTCACACTTAAGTCATCAAATATTTTTCACAAAGTGAATTGATATCCAAGAAAACTTTTGGATGCACCCCCCTTTTTTTTCCTGAAGAAAGAAATTTGGTTTTGCCTAAGAAATTAGGCTAATTTCTCTGTGGGAATAGGTTTCTGCCATCATGAGGAGGCGGACATGGGAAGTAACACCAACCAGTAACCTGGCTAGTGGCAAGGTGTGTAAACTTTTGCGTCAAAGTCCCACCCACTCTCTACCAGACTCCTTTCTCAAACTGAGAGACCAAACTTCCCCACGTTCTCCAGTATTCTCTGTCATCTGTAAGGGAATATTTCTAAGCACTCGTGGAGAATGGTGAGCTTAGATGTGGTCTCCGTTCCCCCGGAAGCTCTGACACTTTTGAGAAGACTCTTAACCTCTTTTGAACTTGACTACTTCATCTGAAAAATTCTGATGAGAAATGTTATCACTTGTTGCAGGAATTAGGCTGAAGACTTTTTAAGTAACTTCTCCCTAGAAAACATTTCTTAAAAAAACTCAGCGCTCTGAAACATAATTTCAGATGTGGTAAGATGCAGCAGAAAGGACGGTGGAGTTGCCTGTTTTTAATTAAAATAAAAATATCAGAACAGAGGAAAACTTGTTTTTAAAAACCTCAGTAAATCAACCAGAAAATGGGCCATGTGTCTAAAACACAGGTTCCAAAGGATTCTGATTCCTAAAATATTATTGTCTCCTTATTCTTGCACCCACCCTTGCCTTAATTCTTCTATAGCCTATTCTTCAGACAGCAACCTTCAGAAAAGAAAAAAAAAAAAAAGAAAAAAGGGAAATCATATTGTTACTCCCATGCATAAACATCCCAGTGGCTTCTCATTATACTCAGAAAAAGTCCACATCCTTACCACAACCTTAGACAAGATCCTACCAGATCTTGCTTGTGGCTACCTGCCCAATCTTACCTCCCACCAGTGTGCCCTACACTCTAAAAATTCAGGCTTCCTCATCTCAAACACACTCAGAGGCTTTGTTCTAGCTGTTCCTTCTGCATGTGGTCTTCTTCTTTCAAATAACCCTGTGGATTACTCCTTTCTTTCACTCAGGTCCATACTCAACTTCCATTAACATACTATCTTTTTTTTTCCTTCAAATACTTCTTACTTCTTGACCTTATATCTACTTGTTACTTCTTGACATTATATCTATTTGATACTTTGTATACTTTTTTTCTGTACCCTTAGTACCCATAAACAATCCTAATGATCATGTTTGTTGAATAAATGAATAAGAAGCTACACTTTTTAAAATCCATATTAACAAATTACTTCAGGCAAATTCTACCAATTTATATATTCTTCAGTGGCATATACAATGATCATTTGTACTATGCTTTCAGACACACTGGTTTATTACTAAATCTAACTCAGTAGAAGAGGTTTAAATATAATTGTTGATAAAAGGCAAATGTTATGATTGCCTAAATGAATACCCATTGGATGGTTATTTGTCATCCTTCTTTTATTAGACCTATGTTCATACCACTACCTTATTTTTAAACTGGGGTGCACACATATTTTAAAAAAGTAATTTGCAATTATGTGTTTATATAAAAATATTAACTATTTGACTGTCATATATGATGCATTGTGTTCCAGTTCATTTTTATGGATACACTGATATACTAATTTTTAAAAAATATTATTTGATGAAATTGGGCTATCTTATTATGATTATTCTTTTGCTTGTAAATGAATGTTCACCTATGTTTTCCTCTGGTCCTTATAGTTCCATTTAAAGGTAAATACTTTAAACAATAGGTTATTTTTATTTTTCTAATTCACCTTGATACTTTATGTACCTAAAATAACAATGGTAAATAATCATAAGAAACTGAAAAGTAAATTATTCCTGGGATGCTTGGGTGACTCAGTCGGTTAAGAGTCTGCCTTTGGCTCAGGTCATGATCTCAGGGTTCTGGGATCAAACCCTGCATCAGACTCCCTGCTCAGTAGGGAGCCTGCTTCTCTCTCTGTCTGCTGCTTCCCCTACTTGTGCTCTCTCTCTCTCTCTTTCTGTGTCAAATAAATAAACAAAAGTAAATTATTCCTGGGGCACCTGAGTGACTCAGTCGGTTGAGTATCCACCTCTTGATTTCAGCTCGGGTCATGATCTCAGGGTCATGAGATCACTCCTCAACTTTGGGCTTCATGCTCAGTGAGGATTTTGCTTGAGATTCTCTCTCTCCTTCTCCTTCTACCCCTTCATCTGTTCACATTCCCTTTCTCAACAAATAAATAAATATTTACGGGGAAAAAAGCAAATCATTCCTAATGTAATGTATTTTTCACAAATGGTATTTTAGCTGAGGATGGCCTCAAAGACCATGTCCTTAATGATCATTCCAAAACTGCCTCCATGGAGGAGGGTGCTAAGAAGTGGAGGAAGCATCTAATGTCTGTGAAGAGTTGAATAATATTGACCAAATTGAGGGATAAATTTTTTTTTCAAAAGTTGTGTTTAAGGAAAGTTTAAAGAAGAGATTAAAAGCATATAAACCAGTTCAAAGGTTTTTTAAAATCATTGCGGGGGGACAGCATCATAAAGATCTCAATTTAGATCATGGCCATGGAAAGTTCTGAGAGCAGCTTGGAGCCAGCTTAAAAAGTGAAATTGCTGGTTGTTTGCAACCTGTTTGATGTGGGGACAAGGAAAGAGAGAGTCAAAAATAACCACGAATTTTACCCTAAGTGACAAAATGGGTTTTCTTTACAAAAATAGAGAACCGCAATGTAGTACAGGCCTAAGAAGATGGATGCTTATCAAAGCCTCATCTATCTCTACTGAAACATAACACAATTGGAAATGTGGGGTGTGAGCTGTAAATATCACATGGTGGGGTATAAAGATTTGAGAGCAATCCTCAAAGCCTTGAGAGTGAATGCTCTTGCCAATGGATAAAACATAAAGTACGTAAAGGTCAACAAGCAGGTGGTCTACCACATTTCTGGAGACTGAATGAGGGAGATTCATTTGAAGGTGCAGGGAAAATGATCAAGATTACTAAGGGAAGACAAAATTTCAAAAAAGATCCCCAGGAGTGCTTGAAATTCTGAAAAAAAAAAAGTTGTATAGAGCTGAGGAGTTGTCATTTTATTTAGTGACAACTTTGAACCTTTAGAAAGTGTTCAGGGGGACAGTTGTAGGGTAATGCAGGCAACAGCTGGGTGGCAAAGGATAAAGGGCAGAGTGAAGTTTAAAGGAGTTAGCAATGCAGAAGGCAACTTACCACTCAAGGTGCGGTTGCAGTGGGAGAATGAAAGAATAATAAATGGAGGGTGTGGCAAGGCCAAAGAGAAAGGCCTTTAGGGATGGAGCCTTTGGAGAATTATAGGACAAGAAGAGGATAAATAGATAAATTGGCCTCAACTAGGGCATGATAGCCTCTAATGAGCTCTTACTATGTCCTAGATATTACTGTGACTTGCATGAATTTTCCTTTTTTCACAACAACCTGAATAGGTCACAATTGAACCAAAGAAGAAACAGAGGCAGCTGAGGTTAGGTAAGTTGCCCAAGGTCATAAGAACAAGAAGGCTTGGGGCACAGACAATGCAGAGCCAGGACCTTTTACCCCCCATCAGCCCCCCTCCCCAGGGCAGATGGGGAAGCCCAGTCTAGAGCAAGGAGAGCTAGACAGATGAGGAGGTTGGAGGTAGGACACCGGAATAGTAACCATGGCTACTTTTAGGTAACTGGGAAGAAGGAGGGCATCCTTTTAATTTTGATGTTATTTTTATTTTACACAATGAACAGAATAATAAACAATATCAAGAATAAAAGTGTCAGCCTGAAATTAAATGATAAGATTTTAGTTTTAGTTCAAACCCCACCATATCAGCTGTATAAATAAATATATTTTGTATTATGAAAATAACACCACAAAAAATTTAAACCATGATACAAAGAGGTAGCTTATGAAAATAAAATCTTTTGACAGACCCAGCCTTACTCTTAAAAAAATTTCTGATATGTATTCTTTGGAAATCTATGCAAGTGTAAGTGCTGTGTGTGTGTGTCTGTGTGTGTGCATACTTCTGTATCTTGAGCTTTTAAAAAAATAAAACTACAAGTGTTTTAGAGAGTGTCCCACATCACCACTTAACTTTTCTGAGCATACATTTTCTTACATGTATGATAATAATATCTTTAGCTAATACTTTCTTACTGGACATGTACTTTTTGGTAACTTTTTTCTTGCTATTACAAACCATGACAATTAACTCTTTATTCAATAGTATGTATTTTTGTGGGAAAAATTCCTAAACTTGGAAGTGCATTTTAAATGTGTGTGCATATTGCTGAATTTCTATCTGCAAAGATTTTACCAATCCCCATGCCCACTGCAAGATGGCCTGTTGACCTATCCCTTGCCAAATTCAAGTGTTGCCAAACATTTTTAACATTTGAGGATCTGGTATGCATAAAATTGTACCTTTTTGATTTGCACTTACAAAATCATGAGGATGGTTGAACATTTGTCATGCATTTATAAGAACTGCTAGATTTTATTTTTGTTACAGTAACAAAGATATAAATGTACTGGCCAAAAGAAGAGGGGGGAAACTTTATGAGTTAAAAGGGACTTGATATAAAGAATAGCAAAAGGAGGGCGCCTGGGTGGCTCAGAGGGTTAAGCCTCTGCCTTGGGCTTGGGTTGTGATCTCAGGGTCCTGGGATCGGGTCCCACATTGGGCTCTCTGCCTAGTGGGGAGCCTGCTTCCCCATCTTTCTCTGCCTGGCTCTCTGCCTATTTATGATCTCTCTCTCTGTCAAATAAATAAATAAATAAAATCTATAAAAAAAGAATAGCAAAAGGAAACACACAAGGGGAATGAGCACTGACAGACTGAGGTTGAAATAAAGGGACTACTTTCATAAAGGAAACACATTCCTTTTTCTGAAATGAGAGGCAAAGCTGGGAAGATGAGGAAAAGGTGGTTTTAAGGTGTAGAAGTATAAATGTTGAGTTGAGGTTAGAAAGGGAATTTTCTCATGGTCATTAACTTCCATGGAAAAAGTTCTCATACATCTTATAAAGGCCTTGCAACTACTATGGAGTTAGACTCTTTTTTCCTGCCCATTTCCTGGTCATTCCCTCCAAGACCAAGCCACATTTCTGAGTTGAATATTTGTAGATTTGAGGAATAAAAATAGCTTTTCTATATTGATAAACTTTAAGATGCAAAAGGATATGGATACCTATATGCAAATCTAGTTGGAATTTAATGAAACCTCTGTTTAAATATTAGCCTTTTTAATAAATATTGTTTGTTCCCAAATACTGCAGAAACCTATAGGAAATGTATTCAATGGATTACTCTAGAAATGACTGCACTGTCATGTATATTTTATAATTTGATAACTACAAGCCCTTCACATCCCTCCATTCACATGTCATGTTCTTAACCCAAGAAACATGGATACAATATAATTTGCCTCCGTTCATTGTCCTGAATATTTACCACATTCCAACCACTCTACAGGTTACTGGGAATTCAACAATGAATCAGCCACAGTTCCAATGTGACCAGAATTGAATAAATGCCTAATTAATACAAAGTATAAATTGTAAGACCGGATCTTTATAAGAGTACATAGAATGTATGCTTCTTCCGGTATCAGGAAAAGAGAAAGATGCCTGTAGAATTTGCAGTTAAGCTACAATTAAAGAAATAGATCATTTACTTTTTTAAATGCTAAAAATTTAATTCCCTCCAGTATAGCTCACAATGTGTGTAGCTAAAACAAACCTACTCTTGTACCAGATACAAGATTTGAACTTCAAGAGTTCTGAATTTTCTATCGTATTCTTAGAAGGGCTGAAACTGAGAGAAAAGTTGTGGAATACATAGAAAACCCATCGGATGGAAATACTATGGTCTTCCAAATAATATTATGCTTTATTGGTAATATTAATCTCATGAATTCTAATGATTCCAATGATTCTAAATTCTAGTGTTATGTTATGCTATTGATGTATGCAGAATGTACTGCAGTTGTTCTGAAAGCTCATTTATCTTGTTAAGCAGCAGTGCAGTCAGAAGATACAACTCTATACTCTTGTACTTTCCAAACCTGGCATTCTCTCTCTTTTTTTTTTTTAACCTGGTATTCTTAGTGTGTTTTGTTTTTTTCTTTTTTAATATTTTATTTATTAACTTGTGAAAGAGAGTGTGTATGCTAGCAGGGAGAGTAGCAGGCAGAGGGAGAAGCAGGCTCTCTTGCTGAGCAACGAGCCCAAGGCGGGACTCAAATCTAGGACACTGAGATCATAACTTCAGCCAAAGGCAGACACGTAAGTGGCTGAGCCACCCAGGTGTCCCCGAACCTGACATTTTTAGTGTTTCCTTTGAATTACTAGCATCTTCCTAATAAAAGAATGTGTATTATCACTCCATGGTTGTAATAACTAGTAGAGTATACATTTGATCAAATCTAATTTTCAAATACCAGGCCACAGAGTCAAGTTAGAATGGGAAAACCTCAGTAATGAAATAAACATTTTAAAAAAATATTAGAAAACAGTAAGTCTAGTTAATTAAGGTGCAACTGAGGTGAATAATCTTTATTTTTAGTGATATTGGGAGTGGCCGAAGAATACATCATTGTGGAAAAAAAAAATACCAGAACAAGGGAAGGGTAGGGAATTCCAGGGTTCTCTGTAAAAATCACTAAAATCATAGGTTTGAATCCTAAAATGGATGTTTCAGCTTTAACTTGCTAGCAACAGATAATGAGAATACACCCATGTCATTCAAAGAAGTCTACAGCCTAACAGATGTGAGTGGCTACGGTTAGCGATGACACTGCTAGAAACAAATGCAGTTTAAAATTAATGGCCTTGGGGAGTCTGGGTGGCTCAGTTAGTTAAGAGCCTGCCTCTGGCTCAGGTCATGATCCCAAAGTCCTGGGATGGAGTCCCTCATCAGTCTCCCTGATTAGCCAGGATCCTTCTTCTCCCTGTGCCTGTAACTCCCTCTATTTGTACCCATGCTCATGCTCTCTCTCTCTCCGACAAGTACATAAATACAATCTTTAAATAAATAAACAAATAAATAAATAGATAGATAGATAGAATTAATGATCTTGGCTTGACCTGACTTTATTTCACAGGAATTAGTGAGGTGGATGTTTATTCACATGGTGTATCTATTAATCCCTCCAATTCCTGAATAAACTATCATCCTTAGTGATTTGTGTTGTGGGTTTCGCTAAAAAATATTGCCACTTTATAGTAAATTTGCTCAGTTTCTTAATGTGGCCTTCAAGGTCCTCTCAAAGTCTCATAATAGTCCATAGTGACCTTTCCAATGTTGTCTTCCACAATCCCTTGCTCTAAGAGCCAAACTAGTTACCAAAAAGACCTCAACTTTCTTCCCCCAGAAACTTCTTTTTCCTGTTCACAACTTAAATTTTTTTATGCTCTCTCTTAAGTGTCAGTTTACCTAGGAACACTACTTGAAACAAGAATTCAGATTCAAGGGATTGATTGAGAAAGCATTCTGCACCCTAAGAAATCAGTAAGCACCTGGAGGAAGACAAGTCAGGCAAGATGTGATTTTAGAAAAAGTCTCAGCCTCAGCCTAACCTTCCAGGTGAGCTCTGGAATGCAAATTACACCATGGCATGTGTCTTGATTTGAGAACTTTTTTTCTCTTCCTGGAGTCCTTTCTCCAGTCATTGGCAAAGAACTGGATAGGGGGAGGGGCAAACATAAATCTTGCGAGCTTACAGAAGTCAAAGAAGCCAAAGAATACAGAAGCTAGGTGAGAGGCACAAAGACAAAGTCAAAGTCTTCCAGGATCCGGACAGAGCACCAATAGTGCCAACTACAGGTGCCATACAAATGCCACATCTTCAAATGATCCATGAGGTTGCCTTCAGCCAAGCTTCCCAGCACCCCTGTAACCCTGTAGGGCGTTAAATTACCCTTGTGGCACACTTCTGAGTCTGTGTTGTGCTCTATGGATTTGGGTTACTTGTCTTCTAATTACCTAAAGGGCGCTGTTTATGTCTTATCTGTTATTTCAGTCTTTCAAGTACCTATCCACGGGGCTTGCATTAAGTACATAAGCAATAACAAGTCACTGATTTGAAATAGGGAGACAAACACCTTTGAATGGGCTTTTACAATGGATCCAGCTTTTACCAAATTTTTCAATGTAACCAATCTACTTATAATAATATTTCATTATTATTTTTAGATAAAGGAATCAACTAGCAGCTAAAAAATCATTTATTAAATCAGTAACTGAAATGAATAGCTCAAAGTGTGAAACTCTTTGAAAAATTTGAGTTCTAAGTTTTTCAGAACTCAAAAAAAGGAAGTGCTGACTTCTCGGTAACTGTCTTGGTGAATACCTACTGTCTGAAGACTTCATAAGCTTTGCGGAGTGGGAATTGGTCCCAAGGGGTTTTGCCACTGAACCACTCCCTGCAGGGCTTAGTCACCATTACTAAGGGATTTGCTGCTGTGTCTTTGCCCTGGTGCCCAAATCGCCTGAGACTTGACTCTTTTTAGTTTGAATCACTATTCTTTGTTCCTTTGCCAGGAACAAAGGTTGTATGCTGATACTCCTCACCTATGGAAGGAAAGAGATAAAAACAAGTTCAAAGCGAGATAACATCTATGACACATGTATGTATATGTCATATAGCTAACATAGATCGAAGAGTGGGTTGAGCCCCCATATTAATGCAAACGTGGGCTCCAAGCAGAAAGTGCTGATAATGAATGGTTTGGAAGAAGCTGCTCTTTGTTTTTCAGAATAGAGACTGTCTAAACTCACAGAAAAGGTTTTCCACCTATTTTATACCCTCTATCCGGGCAATCACTTAATTTCTAAACCCTGCTTGCAAGAGGGGTGACATAGCAAGCAAAGATTGCAAACCTCACTCTCTAATGTATCCATAACCTATTTTGTTAATGGAAACGATGAAGTTAACCTCTGCTTCATAGCACCACTGGGTTCATATACTATTAGAATTTATGGAGCTCCAGGATGATCTAGTCACCTAGGTGAATCTCACAATTTTCCCACTGAAAGAATATGGGCCAATAGTATTAATGAGCTATTCAAAACCAAGCTAATAATGTATCCTGACTCTCAGTACAGCCATCTTTCTGGCATGTCATACTATTTCTTAAGTTATTTCAAGAATTCAGAAATAGTGTGAATAAATTACATCCTCAAAACATAATTGCATATAGTAAAAGTTCTCACTAAAACAGTCCCAGTGTTAGGGTCAAACAGATCATGAATAAGACATGATTTTTGCTGAAATAGTGAACTAATTTTAACATAAGATTATATCTCAGATTTAATATAAGATTGAAGCTGTTTCTAATACACTGATACCATATTTCATTAAAATTGAAACTATGATGCTATTAATGGGAAGATATGCCTTTACTTCACTCATCACTGAGAAGAAACCTGCCAAGTGAACTATGCTTCACAATTTCAGAGAGGTTGTAATGTTTAAAAGTTAATGTTAGAACCAATGAAATATATTTTTGTATATTATGTATACAAATTCATTAAACCATTCTATTTTTGAAATAGAACCATTACCAAATAAATTACCAATAAAAATGTTTAAAAGAGATTGTTTAGAATTCTTAGCATATTTATAATATGTATATATTAATTTCATTGCTTTACTCTTTGGGACATAAAAGAATTTAACTTTTGGGGTCATAAAACTAGATTTGAAATTGTACTTTTTTTTCCTTGAAGACTTTATTTATTTATTTGAGAGAAAGAGAATGAAATAGAGCATGAGAGGAGAGAGGGACAGAGGGAGAAGCAGACCCCATGCTGAGCAGGGAGCCCGATATGGGACTAGATTCCAGGACTCCAGAATCATGACCTGAGCTAAACGCAGTTGCCTAACCAACTGAGCTACCCAGGTGTCTGTAAAATTTTACTCTTTGAAAAATGTGCTTCCTACTTAGTTACTTATACTAGAAAACTTATAAGGGACATGTAAGAGGAAGATTTAGGAAAAATCTGGTAATAGAAACAAAATAAAAAACATTTTTCCAACACTTTGGTTAAAAAAAAAAGTGAAATTGAAATTGCAAAGTATTGACAAAGTAATAATAGAGACAACGCCCACAAATTAGAACCTATGGGATATTATCAACATCGTCCTTAGAGAAAATTCAGTCTTAAAATTGTATGCAAAAAGAAATAAAAATAACAATTAAGTGTTCAATTCACTAGCAAGAAAAGATAAAATGTATTGAAAGAATGAGCTTGATAGATATAAAACCAAAATCAAAAAAAAAGGAAAAAAAAGCAATCCAAAAACCAGTTGTTTGCAGGAAAATATTATATAATATGTAATTTAATAGCCATCTATTCAAGAAATATATGAGAAATCATAAGTATACTAAGTTAAAAGTATTATTTGAGAGGTAGCAAATTAAAAATTAGATATGGCTATAAATTCAAGGAGAAGGGACAATTAAACTAAATAAAAATTAAAAGTAAGGAAATTAATTGACATAAGGAAAATAAAAGTATACTGAAAATATAAGTTTTACTCCATACAAAATGGATAATTTTCTATGAAAGCACAAATGAAAACAACAACAACAAAAAACCTAAACAAATTACTATAAAAGAAACTAAGAAAATCACAAGTTATTCTCATACCACCAAAAGCATGTGTCTCAGACCACTCCACTTACCAGTTTCTCAATTCTTTCAAACCTGCAAGGAATACGTAGGTCCTCCTAACGACTTTAGATCATACAGAGAGGAGGAATAATTTCCAGTCTTTCAAAGCCAATGCTAAAATCTAAGAGTACAAAAATAGAAAAACTACAAAATATTATAAATAGCATTCACAGATATTGAATAAAAGTCTAAGTATAGGATTGGGCATGTAAAAACAGTAAAATGTAATCAAAACAAGTGCATTCCAGTAGGTAAAAATGCTTTAACCATAGAAATTCTATAAGGTGGCCCCTGGGTGGCTCAGTTGGTTAAGCGATGGCCTTTGGCTCAGGTCATGATCCTGGAGTCCCAGGATCAAGCCCCATGTCAGGCTCCCTGCTCATTGGAAAGCCTGCTTCTCCCTTTCTCACTCCCCCTGCTTGTGTTCCCTCTCTAGTTGTGTTTCTCTCTGTCAAATAAATAAAATCTTTAAAAAAAATTCTATAAGACAAAAGAGAAGACGCATATGATCATCTTAATAGATAATCTTTGCTTGGGGCACCTGTGTGGCTCAGACATTAAGTGTCTGCTTTCAGCTCAGGTCATGATCCCAGAGTTCTGAGATCGAGCCCCACATTGGGATCCCTGCTCGGTGAGCCTGTTTCTCTCTCTCTCACTCCCCTTGCTTGTGTTCCCTCTCTAGCTGTGTTTCTCTCTGTCAAATAAATAAATAAAATCTTAAAACAAAAAAATCTTTGCTTGTTACCCCTCCAAGTCTACTTGGGTCCAGCCTTCAGGGACCCCCAGAAGGAGAATAAAGGGAAGGAGGAGTGAGACAAGGGTGTTTACATCCTCAACATTCTCAAATATCACACCTTCTACCAAGACAGCCCTCATTACATTATTGTCCCAGTCCATTTCATTAAACACTTCTTTTCTTTGCAACTTCAAATATAAGGGGAAACAACGCCAGGAACTATATTCTACCCTGTAGATTTCCTACATCCTGACCCATGCTTTTGAAGTTAACCTTTTCTTAAACCTTCCTGGATTATCTTGAATTATAAAACTCAATATTGTCACCAGTGTTCCCCAAATTGATCTATAGGTTCAATGCAATCCCCGTCAAAATATCAGTGGGTTTTCATAGAAATTGGCAAACTGCATCTAAAATTCACACAGTGATGCAAAAGATCCAGGATATATAAACAGCTTTAAAAATGATGAACAAAGTTAAAAAATTAACACTTCTTTGTTATAAGTTTTATTATAAGGCAGTGTGACATTGTGGTAAAAATAGGCAAAATGCAGTGGAACAGAATCGAGGCTTTGAGGCTCTAGAAAAAGATTCATGCAAACATGACAATTTCTGATAAAGAAGCAGAGAGTTCAATGGAGAAAGAATAATCTTTTCGAAAATGGTGCTGGACCAACTAACTAGGCATCCATATATAAGCTTTGATTCATATATTTATAAAATAACTCAAAATGAATCATAGACCTAAATAAAAAAACTAAAGCTAAAATTTCTATGATAAAAAAAGAAAAACAATCTTTCTGACCTTGGGTTAGGCAAATATTTCTTAATTAAAACACCAAAAACATGATCCACCAAAATGACACATTAGACTCCACAAAAATTAAGACAAACAGACTGGAAGAAAATATTTGGGAAACATATATCTGATAAAAAGTTGTGTTCAGAATCTATAGAGAACTTGCAAAACTCAATAATAAGAAAAAGTCTTAATAAAACTATGCAAGAGACTTGGACTCATATTTTACCAAAATTAAATAAAAAGCAAATACATGAAAAGTTGTTCAATATCTTTGGTCATTAGGGCAATAAAAATTAAAGCTACAAGGAGATACTTTTACAAATCTATCAGAATGGTAAAAGCTTTTTTTTAACTGACAGTACCAAGTCAGGGTGAGGATGTGAACCACTGAAACTGCCTTATGTTCCTGGTAGTAATATAAACTGACTCAACCATGTTGGAAAAAAGTCTGACAGTTTCCCAAAAAAGTTAAATGTACACCCAACCAACCAACCAGCTGTTCCACTCCTATTTAACAAACAGAAATGAAAATATATGTCCCTACAAAGACTTGTACACAAATGTCCATTACAACCTTATCTGTAATAACCAGTAACTGGAAAAAACTGGAATGTCCATCAATAAGTAAATGGATAGTCAAATTGTTGTATATTCATACAATGGAATGCTATTTAACAATAAAAAGAAGGAACTATTGATACACACAGCTACATGGCTGAGTCACAATGTAACTAGTGTGAAAGACACCAGACCAAAAAAGTATATATGGCATGGTCTCTATTTGTATAAAATTCTAGAAAATGAAAACCAAGCTAAAGTGACAGAAATTAGATTAGTGATTGCCTGGGGATGGTGGGGTGGGGGCTGGAAAGCAAGGAGGAATAAAAAGGGGACAAGGAGAAGCTTTTCAAGTGATGAATACATTCACCATCTTGACCATGGTGATGATTTAGCAGGTGTATACATATGCAACCTTATCAAAGTGCACACTTGAAATATATGCAGTTTATTAAATGTTAATTATACCTCAATAAGCCTATGAAAATGATTTCAAATAGATAAAATATTTTCAAGATATATTTAAAAAGTAACAGTAGAATTAAAGCACTAGAGACAATTATGGGGGAATTTCTTTCTATTTCTAGAGTGTGAAAGCAAACCCAGAATTTATAAAACAAAAGAAATTTTGGTTCATGCTTTTATATTGTAGCTACATCTCTAACATTTTCCTAGCTTTACACCTAGAAGGTGCACTAATTATTTACACATTGCATGAGTGATTGATAAATAAATGAATGAGGCCCCAAAGGCCTATTGAAATACTACTGGCCTTTTCTTTAGGGTTCTAATTCCTGTACAGAGGAGAGGACCAAACAAATGTAGAGTTTTGTGTGTGTGTGGTTTTTTTTCACTGCCTTTCCAATGACTCATCTTTTTAAATGAATTGAAACATTATCTGTAATTAGAGCTATAATCTGTTCCTCGGAGGTTTTCAAGCCCCCTTTAAACATTAAATTAGGTTCCTCCGATGACTATTCCCTTATCCATCCCTCTGATTTTTATTTCCAGGCAGGCCATCAAGTCACTAGGTAATTGAGTCCATGTTTTTAATCCATCAGCTCCAGTCACTTCTTTTCAGTGCTTGCCTCTGAGACCTAGAATCTATAAAACTCTTCCCATTACTCTTCCCATCTACTCCCATTTGGTTTTGAACTACTCACCCACCAAAAAAAACCTTACCCAAAATATCCAACTCTTTCATTTACATATTGAATCTTAGCCTTTACTTCTGCTTTGCCCTTAAGCAATTAAAAGTATAGATATAGATGATATAAGTATAGGTATATTTATATATAGACTTTGGTCTAAACGAGTGATTTTCTAGGACTCCCTATAATATTATCTTTGTTTCCTTGGAAAGTAGGAAATGACTGTGGATAATTATCACCAAATATGCATTTCCCGCTGGCAGTGGGAACCCTATGCACTGTGTCCTTGCTGCTGGCTCAGGAAACCTTGATGCTCAGAGCAAAGTTTCCTCGGGTCATTCCGTTGTCACAAAAGTCCCGGGATGGACTACCGTGGTTATGAGAAGTGCCTCAGTTTCCAGGCTGATTCAGTTGGCTTCATATTTATACTGTTGCAATATTTTTCCCCTTTGTCCTCCTCTTGTGATTCCTTGAGTTCTTATGAAAAGGTTGGTCTTTATGCCTTGGATGTTTTGCATGGCATCTCTGTTTAAAGGTAGAGTTTCATAGATATGCTCCCTAGGAGCTGTGCTTTTTTTCTGATATACACAGACAAGATTTAGCAATTACCAATAAGTTTTTCCTCTTAAATAATATCTAAGCATTTTGCATTTATGTAGTATTGTTGAGTGTTCAAAGTCATTTATATTCATTATACTCATGACATAATCTAATTTATATTCATTATAAGTCCTTTGGTCGTCATAATCCCATGATGACATCAGGTGTAATCATTTCCTCATTTGCTCAAAAGACTTCATGAAACAATCAAGGTCACGTGGTTGTTCCATGGCACACTAGATACTAAAATTCATAGTATCAGACTTTTTTCCATATATGAATTCATTCATGTTAATTAACAAATCAAATTATTCTAAAATTTCTTGACAATTTTAAGATTTACTTTCATAGAATGATGGGCTTTAGAGAGTTTACAGAGAGCCATCATTTTCTCTAAACACGTTTGTGTAATATAAATTAGCTCATATGTGGTCATAAGAAGGTAAATGATGTCAGTTTAATGTGGGCATTGAGTTCCTTCAGGTGCTTTAAGTTTTATTTAAATTTCCTTTTAAGCTACACTCTATTTTTTAAAGTAAATAAATCTTGTTTACTCTAGTCTTTCTTTAATAGGAAATTTACCATGTCTGCTTAACTCCGCTAGTATTTTTATTAGGATTGTTACTGGTTTGTTAAGCTGCAGTCACAAGTTTAATAGTATCTAAGTGACTGACGATAGTTTAGCCAAAGGTGATGCCTCAAGAGAAGGAGAGAATGAATGAATGCAAGGCGTATTTTTGACATAGTACCAATGGGAGTTGAAAATGATTAAATGGGGGGAAGGTTGAAGTGTAGAGCTTATCAAGAGTGATGCCCAGTTTTCAGAGTGGCATGTCCAAACTCCAGATTTAAATTGTGTGGAAGTGTTGGTGGTAGTATATAATTTAAGGTCTAAGCAAGAGAGTAGGTAGCTGAGAGAGGGTAGAGGATTAGGACACTGGAGAGAAGGAATTCAAACAAGGGGAGGATACTGAGGTCAAGGGGTGAAGATAGGGATAAAGACAAAGGAGAAGGCTGTGAGTCAGGAGCTTTAAAAAGTCTTCAGTTGTCTTAACTGTTGGAAAAGGAGTCAAAATCTCCTACACTGGTTGAAGGTCTTCAGTAGTTGAAAAGTTGGGATTATTTTTTAGGAAGCACAAAGAACTTGTTCTTCCATTTTCTTGGCATAGCATAATATTACCAAAGATTTAAAACTGTAAATGCAGTAACAATGTGTGAATGCTCAGAACTGTTAGTATGATCAAAAATATTTGTTCCAGGTACTCTCTAATTTGGGAGTCAGTTGAGCACCAACTTGGAGTCAGGCGCCTGAACTCAAATGACTCTAACCCAGCAAAACATTTCCTTAGAGAGACTTCATATTTATTTTCCCATGTTCCATAGGCCAGGTATGAGATGTTTTTTCCTATTAGTGACTGATACTGTGTAGTATAGTCTTAGATCTGTAATGGAAATAGGCTTCTAATCTCTGCATTCTTGCAATATCTATTCCATCACTTCACTATACAGACTTGTGTCGTTCTCCAGATGTTTTATATAGAAGTATCTGGTCTGATGAAGGCAGAGTAAAGTGTTCTACCTATGCGTCTCCCATAGCACTTGTTCATGCTCTCATATCACTTGTCACATTGTATTGTATTCATCTCATCTTTCTACATGTAATTCTCTCTCTTGGCTCTTGTCAATGCAATGGTCTATTTCTTGTTCGCCTGTTTCCCTAGTCTAGCAGACAGCCTGTCATTTAATACCTACTCAATAAATGTTTGAAGAAGAGATACTAGTAGTATTAGGACCATGTCTTGCATTTCAGCATTTTCCTCAACACAGCAAATAACAGTGTTGTTCATTTATTCAAAGCTAGACACTGAGATACTATGGTTTAGCAAAGACAGGGTCAGCCTTTGCTCACATAAAGGTTATTATCTTGTGTCATTTTTTTAATTATAAGTGCTTCATAAATACATTTAATTCATTTAAGTGCTTAGTAAATACAAATTAATTCACTTAGATACAATCACAAAGCTAATTGAAAGACCATTCCTTCTCTATCACTTAATTTCATTTGATATTGTTTGCCTATTGGGATCTCCAGAACCTCCACTTAATTTGTTTTAGGTAAAGTAACTAAGCTTTTACCTCTAACCGTGTGTGTACTCCCATGGACCCTTGTTCAATATCACCTCTTGATAATGACAGGGAACATAATTAACATGTATTTAACTGCCATTTACATGGTACTTACAGAATTCCTATTGTAGTTCATAATCACAACAAGTGTGTAAAGTAGGTGGGGCAGGTGCTACTGTTTCTTCAATATTACAGAGGAGAAGGCAGAGACAGAGAGCAATTATATGATGTGCTGCTTTTATTTTATTTTTTTAAAGATTTTATTTATTTATTTATTTATTTGTCAGAGAGAGAGAACACAAGCAGGCAGAGTGGCAGGCGGAAAGCAGAGGGAGAACCAGGCTCCCCGCTGAGCAAGGAGCCTGATGTGGGACTCCATCCCAGGACGCTGGAATTATGACCTGAGCTGAAGGCAGATGCTTAATCAACTGAGCCAGCAAGGCATCCCTGATGTGCTGCTTTTAAATGGTATTTTTGTGTGTGTGCTACAAAATGCTAGACATCTGTAAGGCACTGCCTAAAATCACTTAAAGACCAAACTTATACTAATACTCCTGGTCCTGAATGATGGGTACTTCCATCTCAGGATATCGCTTCTTTATAATATCCAATAATAGCAAGTGCTTACATTTACCAACTATTTAGTGAGTACATATAAGTGCTAGGCACTGTGCTAGCCACTTAACAGATGCCATCAATCACTCTCATCTACCCCGTAAGAGAACTGGCCACCCATAAGAAAAAAAATTCTCTTTAACCAGTGAAGACCACTGACACCAAAGGATTAATTTACCTATGGTCTCACAATTGCAGTGACACACTTGCTGACCTAGATCTCATGCCGTTAGTTGCAGATGTTCCATAAACATGAGTTCTAATGTTACAATTCTCTTCATAACATTTATTGTTCTTCATGTCTCTCACACCTCAGTGGGTCTGTGGGGCACTCCCTGTGCCAGAATTCACCAATATCCATGAATACTTGGGCTATGTGTTGAACTGAAGTCACCAGCTCTCCTGAGGAGACTACTTTTAGCCCTTGGTGTCCCTTCTGGCCAGGGACTTGGGTCACCCAACACACTGTCCTCATGTTGAGCTTTTGGATGGTTGGTGTCTCACTGAGGTTCCTTCTTTCCCAGAACCTTCAAATAATCCCACCCCCACCCTGCAACTCTGAAAACTAAAGTGATAGGTAATATTGTTAAGCTATAGGAAAGTAAAAAAATAAAATATGTTTTCATACCCTTTCCAAAGGACAAGTGAAATTAAATTCAACCTACACTTACATAATGGATGGAAGTAAATTACGTGGCTCTTAACAGAGCAGAAACTAGCCTTGAATGACTTTCTAGTTCTTACTGGATTCTTTGAACCATGGCACGATTTAGATATATATTACACTACACACCCAAGACCTTACTATGTATTAAATGTCCTCCAAGACCCCGCCACTCATTCTAATTATCCAAGAGTTGTTGTCTGTTCACACCCTTCATATCTCCCATGGTAATAGTAAGGCCTCAGCCAAAACGGATGTGGGAATATTGAGTTTGGCCAGACTAATATAGTGGAAATAACGTACCAGTGCTGGCAGGAAATCTATTTTTTTTGTAACTCCTTTATTTTTGCTAAAGCAAGCCATATATGTGTCCTTGATTTGCACACACCCTTGACATTTTGCAATCTATGTGTATGTGTGGATAATTTTTTTAATCCATCAAAAGGATTTCTCTTTTGAAAGTCTAAGTGAACAGCTGCCTTCAGCTGAGACACATTTAACTTTCTGACAGGTACAAGGATTCTGATCCCCAGGGACAAGCACTTTTCTTTTCAGAGCCATCTCCTATCTTTGTGACTCTCTGGTAGAAACCGGCACTATCTATGCATTCGTTATGGATAAAGTAGCCCGGAAGCATCTATTTATTTGCTTCCTAATCAAGCAGAGATGAGCTGGTAATGAACAAAATTTGCTTCTCTTTCTTTAGAAGTAAAGAATCTTGGTAAGGGATCTGAGAGCTATTTTAAGCCATCCCTTATAAATTGGAGATAAAGGATTTGATAGGCAATTGTAAAAGAAAATACATTTTCCATTTTTTTTGTTTGCCATCTAAAGAATATTTTCCTTAAAAACTGTTAGAAACACTTTGCAAGTAAATAAGGGTATTCATTTCTAACTCTTAATAGAAAATGAAGGAAAAGAAACAAAGAAATCAATGTTATACTGTCTGTAGGTTAAAAACTGAAACTATTCGGGACACCTGGGTGGCTCAGTTGGTTAAGCAACTGCCTTTGGCTCAGGTCATGATCCCGGAGACCCGGGATCGAGCCCCACATCAGGCTCCCTGCTTGGAGGGAAGCCTGCTTCTCCCTCTCTCACTCCCCCGGCTTGTGTTCCCTCTCTCGCTGTGTTTCTCTCTGTCAAATAAATAAATAAAATATTAAAAAAAAAACAAAAACAAAAAACTGAAACTATTCAGTTACGTGGTAGTTGCTATAGCTTAGCTTCATGAGTCAATCAGCATCTTTATGATATTATCTAGAATAACTGTATTATGAAAAATAGCAGTTGAGTTAGTACATCTTTAGCTAATTAGGGTGTTTTTGCAGTTGAAACTGCCTAAAATCAAATTTCTTAGAACTGGGTTTCTTCAGTGATCTTACCATCGCTGAAAATAAAGGAAAATTGGTCACTTCTCTAAGTTTTTTGGGGAAGGGGGGATAAATTTTTTACTTTAGTAAATATACCATATTATGATAGTTGACTGTTTTTTAAATATTTTATTTGTTTATTTAAGAGAGAGCATGCAGGTACACAAGTGGGGTTGGAGAGAGGAGCAAAGGGAGAGGGAAAGAATGTCAAGCAGACGCCTCACTGGGTCACTCTACACTGTTCATCTCACACCCTGAGATCATGACCTGAGCCAAAACCAAGAGTGGGTCCTCCACCATGTGAGCCAAGAGTTGGTAGTCTTATAATTGCCTGGATAAACTGATTCTGATAGTTTTCTTCCTAATTCATGAGGAAATATTTCAATAAAGTACTAGTATATTTTGAGGCTTAAAATAATACTTCTGACTTTCTGTCCTTTAGGGCTTAACTTTTGAGATTTCCTCCTTAGTCCTCATGAGGAGTTCTGTAGGTTCCATTTATACTAACTTGTTCCTTCTCACAAGGCCCAAGTGTATTAGATTACCTCAACTGGACACAATAAATTCTTTAAAAACGTTAACATCAACATGCTCCTCAAATAAATCATGCATTGAGTATTCTTACTTAACAATAATAATTCAGTTGCAAATTGAATTTTAACTTATGGAATGCTGCTACATTATTTCTCAGTTAATAAACAAAAGTAAAATATTTTAAAGATTGGTAACTTTTAAATCATTTAAAATATGAACTAAATCAATCCACACAGAAGACAGTATTACCAATATAATTTACTTTATAAATATATAAATCTCTCTTTAAAGTAAATGTCATGGTATGTCACACCATAACTAAACGTATAAATCTATATTTCTTTCTATATAGATTTAGATAGCATTTCATTGTTTCTCGATAATTTATAATTGCTTTCATTTTCTTTGATTTCATTTTTCTTTCATTTTTATTTGATCTATTCTAGTATTTTGGTAACTAGGATAAAGTTTAAATAGTAATAATCTTTTCAATAACAATAACATGTTATTTCTGTATTCTTTCTCTGAAGATATAAAAAAAACACAGAAAAAAATTGAACCTAGAAGCAGAATTATCCAATCTTATGGAGGATAAGCTTAACAAAAGTGGAATTTTCAAAATGATGAGCAACTACATCTTTGTCTTTCTCAATATCTTTATGCTAATATTCCTATTTTTCCATTTCTCTGTTGACACATAGTGTTAAACTATATAATTTATTGGGATCAGGGATGCCTGGGTGGCTCAGTCAGTTAAGTATCTGCCATAATTCGCTCAGGTCATGATCCCAGGGTCCTGGGATTGAGCCCCACACTGGGCTCTTTGCTCGGCCGGGATCCTGCTTCTCCTTCTGCCTGCTGCTCTCTCTGTGTGTGCTTTCTCTCTCTCTCTCTCTTTCTCTCTGACAAGTAAACACATAAAATCTTTTTTAAAAATTACTGGGATCATAGTTTTAATAGATTTAATTAGGTTTAATTATTACTCACAATACGATACTGACTACACAGCCATAGATTTCTGTATTTATAACTTCTGTATTTATAGATTTCTGTATATATAATAACTGCTTTTGAAAATATGAAGGGGACACCTGGGTGGCTCAGTTGGTTAAGCGACTGCCTTCAGCTCAGATCGTGATCCCAGAGACCTGGGATTGAGCCCCACATCGGGCTCCCTGCTCGGCCTCTTTCACTCCCCCTGCTTGTGTTCCCTCTCTCGCTGGTTTTCTTTCTGTCAAATAAATAAATAAAATCTTTTTTTTTAAAAAAAGAAAGAAAATATGAAGAATGCAGACCAAGAATACAGAAATGTACGAATTATCAACCGCACAATCATTTTTAATAATAATCTATGAAGTTATGAAAAGGCAGGAAATTGCTAAATTTACTTTTAATCCCTTATGTATGAGAAAGTGAGAAAGAAAAAGAGCCTGTGAGAGAGACATGGAGTAATATTAATGGGTCCATAAATGCATATAAATTGTTTAAAATATCTGTATCAGAAAAATATGATGAACTTTCTCTATAAGTTATTACATCACTAAGATTTCATTATTTTGATGAAATGCACTATGTTAATTCAAATGCAATATAATCATAAGTAACACTTGAGTATATGAACCACACTTGTCAAAGTAAATGAACAAAATATTATTTTGATGTAGGGCCCTTGAACTCCTTTATGGCATTGGTTTTGTTTGCATTGTAATTTTCAAAATTAAGTAATCTACATGATTCCCTAGTGTGAATTAACCAGTAGCTCTCAATCAATGTTTCACATTTACTTCAGCATGCCCACGGAGGAAAAAGAAAATGCCTGTTTTCTTTCTTGCCATATAAAATTATTGTAGTCTGTAACTCTTCACATTTCACTATGGAGAACACATTTTCCTAAGTTCTTCTGCATGTATTCAATAAGAAAAAACAAAACTACATTCAGGATAGTTTAATAATCATGAACTACATATTAATATGTAATTTCTAATATGTAAATCCTAAAGTGTTCCCACTGAAGCAGTTTCATAGTCTTTAATTGATTACTTACCCATACAGTCATGTGAACAAAGTAAAGCTAGGTCCCCGAGCTGCCTGATGTTCCCTTCTTGCTCTCACCAGAAAACAACCAAACTCTCATTTTCCCAAAGTCTTCATCCCTTGTATTTAGCAAACTTAAAATGTGTTCTTTACCTTCAAAGCTTCTTTTCTTCATAAGACAAGTAAAATTTATGTATGATTTCAGGAAATAAAAAGAAGAGAATTAAAAGTAACACCAATTCATAAAGGCAAACTGTCTACATAGAAAATAAAACAAAAAAATTCAAAGGAAGCTGTAGTTGGTTGTCATTATTTATTGAAAAAGCCAAATGTGTACAATGTAACATTTCATTGGTTACTATGACGTGAGAAAATTTGAGAATAAACCAAGAGAGTAATCAGTAAAATATGTAAGAGTGGGAGAGAGGACACCTGTTACCATAGATTTAGAAAGCCAGGTCTTCAAAGACGGCCTTCAGAGAACCCACACAAGCACTAATCTGTCCTTGGATTCTCAAAGCCACCAGAGAGAAGCTAGAACTAACAGGAGTGGTGATCCTGAACTAATTGGATTTTAAATCAAGATGAGAAGGCAGCATGCATTATCCAGAAATGGAACAGTCTCATTTAGTAATTACGGGATTCACTGGCGTTGACTCCATCCCAGCTCTCACTGTTTCAGGCATCAGGTCCACCCGCACGTCCCCTGGGATAGCACAGTGTACTCATTTTTTGCTGTTAGGAAACTTCCATCAATGCTTTGTTTCAATTTCTCATTCTCTCTTATCTCCTCTGTATGAATCCCTTTGCTGAGTACAGTCTCCAATCAATAAAGTAAAATGGTATCCGTAAATACAATTTGGAAATTATTACACATACTCTTATGTCCGGAAAATTCTACTCTGGGCCTAGGAATTTTAACCCTTTTATTCTTCCTTACAATCTAAATGACAGGAAAAAATAAAAGGCAAAAGAATTCATCATTTATTACCTCATATGTGAAGAAATTGACTACAGGTAGGCTGAACCTCCGACAGAATGGAAAACTTGAAGTGACTATAACTAACAATAAGACAGGGAAGTGAAATTGTTTGTTGTAACATTTTGAATCAACAGAGCGTGGGAGAAAACTGTTGTCTTCCATGTCCAAACCTGGTGTGCTGGGCAAATATAATATCAAGGATACTGATGGCAAAAAAATTAATATTAGAGAACAAAAAATTACTATTTTGGTGTATGTTTGGATTTGGATTCTGTATATCTATATTCTAAAGGGATGCTGTACTGGAAGGAGACATTGTGGTTGTGAGAAGGTATATAAGGCTTTGGAGGTAACACTTTAGATCTACTCCATGAACTTAGGCAAGGTATGAAACTTCACTCAACCTCAATTTTCTCTCCTGTAGAATGAGACTAAAAATAGGATCTACATCATGAGACTTCAAGAAGATAAAAAATGTAAAGCCCTTAGGATGGTGTTGGGCTCATGGTGAGAGCTTAGCAAATGTGGTTCTATGGTTTTAATTCTGAATATTCATTCAAATCTTCAAAGCTGTACAGCTTCACTAGACTCACAGTGGAACAACCAAATAATAATCCTTTTCCCTTTGGCTGCAACAATAGGGAGAGTAGGAGTTTAGAGAATAGTGTGCAGTTTAAGCCAGTATACCACTCTTCGAGGCAAGTCAGTTTTCCAACGCAGAATTTCTAGCTTGCCAGGATGAACTGGAGATATCATGTTGTCAGTTTACTGAAGTTCATTGTTTTGGATAGTAAAGATTAAAAATAGCTATATACCTGAAGACTTTGAGTATCTAAACCAGGATAATTTCTACTGTAGTACATGCTCACATCCTGTCTAGCTTCTTCTCTCCAACTGCACTGAAAAAAAAAAAAGGACAAAGAGAAAGTTACCTAGTGTGCATGATCTTAATGCTCTAGAAATATAGTATTTCATTTTTAATGATTTAGCCCAAGAAGGTCTGAGGCATACAATAGCTCTTCAGTAAAAGGGGTCTGCAGTAAAAGAAGGTCTGCAATAAAAAGTGATGTCCTGCCACTGAGAATAGAAGCTTGTTCTTTTGAACTAGGACATCATCTTCTCTTCTCTTCACACCAGATTTCATTATTCAGTATTTTGGTGGTTGAACAGCATCTTCCCTATTGGATTTTTCTGCTCTTTTATGGGATACGTTAACACACTCAATGAGAGTGTGTCAAGTATGGCTGGCTTGAAAGATATCCTCTTGAGGGTGACTTTCATACCTCTTCATTTGTTGTTAGGTTTATAAATTAACTCCCAAGGGATCTTTCTTCCTTTCAGTGTTGGTGGGCTCCTCTATGTTTGGTCCCATGTACAGAGAGCCAGTATAGCCCTGTGGTTAAAAATGTGGGCATGGGAGGGGCGCCTGGGTGGCTCAGTTGGTTAAGCGACTGCCTTCGGCTCAGGTCATGATCCCGGAGACCCGGGATCGAGCCCCACATCGGGCTCCCTGTTCGTCAGGAAGCCTGCTTCTCCCTCTCTCGCTCCCCCTGCTTGTGTTCCCTCTCTGGCTGTGTTTCTTTCTGTCAAATAAATAAAATATTAAAAAAAAAAAAATGTGGGCATGGGAGACATACTGTAAATTTACGACCTGATTCTGCCACTAAAGAACTGTGTCACCATGCTCATGTTATTTATCATCTCTGTTTATCTTATCTATAATTAACATCTCAGTTCCTACAATTATAAAATGGAGTATAGTGTTCACCTCATAGTGTCATAATAGTAAAAAATCAATCAGATATGCAATATACATACATAAGTGCGCAGACCAGTGGTCAATGAATAGAAATTACATAAGGAATGATTCATTGTTCGTTATTATTATCATTATCATTTTCATTTCCAGAATTCTTGTGAGAAGCTCTCTCTCCATATGCATGCTAAAACCAACCCTTCACTGCCTTGGATGCTTTCTCAGAACTCATTAATTCAAGGAAGTAAGGAGCAATACTTTCATTTTAAGAAAAGATCTTTACTACAATACAACACCTTATCCTTTCTTACCACCTTTCATTTATCCAGTCACTTAATTAATATTCATTAGGCACCCTATAATAAGGGACATTTCTAAGGGCTAAGCTACAAGAGCAACCACAATTTATAATATAGATTTCAGCAGTTTGATGAAAATTTCTTAACTATTGTTATAATTAGCATGAGAAAATGCCTTATCTTCCAATTTAAGAGCTCAAACCATTGACTTAATAACACTTATAGTAAAAGTATTACTATTTTTCTAGAATTAAGTTTTTAATACTTCCTTGATCATGTATTTTTTTTAAAGATTTTTTTTTTTATTTATTTGACAGAGAGATCACAAGTAGGCAGAGAGAGAGAGGAGGAAACAGGCTTCCTGTTGAACAGAGAACCCGATGGGGACCTCGATCCCAGGACTCTGAGATTATGACCTGAGGCGAAGGCAGAGGCTTAACCCACTGAGCCACCCAGGTGCCCTGAACATGTATTTTTAACTCTTGCCTGATTTCAAAATAAATATTTACAAGACCTAGAATATTTTTACAATGTCTTAATGATTGAGGAATAAATATGTTGGTTGTCTTAGAAAGTCTTTTTGCTTACATATCCTGACAATTACTTAAATCAATATATACTTTTCCTATTGTTTCTGAGAGTTGCAGTTCAGGAAATGGAAGTATAGTATTGGAGTTTATCGTGTTTATAGCTTCCTGTTCTCCCAGGAAAAAACAAGAAATCCATTTTTTGACCTTCGGACATGGTGCTCCACCATGCTGAAAAACACTTTCTAAAACAAGAGCTAAATTTAGATTTAAGAGGCATGTGTTTCCAGTCATAAGGGAGTAACAGGATTTTGACTTAACCTCCTGCCATAAACAACTAGAAAACTAGGCAAAATGTAGGAAACAAATGTTTTCGTACTTGGAACAATAGACAGCACAACACTGTGACCCCTGAGAGAAAGGAAACAAAAGAAGTGAGATCTACAGTTTCTGAGTCTCTCTGCCTAGAGATTTCTAAGCTGCAGCACTGTAAAGGAAAACCTGAATATCAGAGCCTGGAGGCCTCCCTGAGGGAAGAGGCAGCTAGAATTTGCAGGCATTTGCAGGAGGGAGCTTTGCAGCAAAAGGACTCCAAAAATATGCAGAGGAGTCTTTCTGAATCTTTAGTTTGATACCAACCATTGTATGCATACAGTAGAACTCCAAGAGAAAAGTAAGAACAACTTCTGAAGAAAGAACAATTTCTGGGCAGCTTGGTAATGAATAATTTCCAGAGTTTATAGTAGTCCAGAACTGTTGAAATTCCCACCAGCCAGTAGAATCTCTACCGATACTCAGAATATTCAAGAGAGGGCATCTAAGGTTCATACCTTAGAGGTGAGGCTAAATTAACCCTAGGAAAAAGCTATCCTGAAACAACTTGAAAACAAGTCTCAAAAGCATAAATTTTTTTTTGCCTTAACTCATTTTGCTACCTGTAAGAATAAATTGTGGTATTCCAATGTTCTTGATTGGAATACCACAAAACCTGACATTCAACATCAAAGCCACCGCCATCCATTAGATGTAGTTGACAGTGAAATTATTTCAGTAGGTAAAAATGGAGTCATTAGTTCTTTTACTAATATCTGTATTTCTTTCCAAGTAAATGTGAAATATATGCTTCCAACTCACCTTAAAATGAAGTCACACTGGGATCTCTTTCCTCATGCCGTAGCAACTGATGATGCTTTGGACTGTGACTTCTTTGCCCATTGTGGACTGCAGTAAGAACATGGGTCCGAGGCTGAAGCCAGTCCCCAGAGAACATGTCATGTGAGGAAGAAGTAAATTTTTTCTCTTAAACCTTTGATATTTTCCATGGTTGTTACGCTCAGTATAACTTAGCCCATCTTTATTGATAGAATGGAATGAATATAATAGAAAAGAACAATCCCTATTTCCAAACTATAGTAAGCATGAGTATTTATGATTTATTTTAGCTTTTCCTAGATCTGTTGCAGTATGTTCAGGAGATTTTGAGTTAAATGAAGTTTACAGTTTGATGGGTTCCTTTTATTCAATACCTCCTCAGATCCTTTAACCTGCCCTGGACTCTCCAATAAGAATCTCTGTGATAAATGATGTTTTCATACTTAGTTGACCATTAGTTGTCTTTTTTCCCAAAAGCATCTCCAGCACTAGTGCTCTGAGGAACACCCTTTTGGAAATGTTGAAGTAGTCCAATGCCCTATCTTCTCAATAAGGTTAAACCTCTAAACTGAGGATAATAGGTAATGTATGAACCACATAGCTAGAAGCAAGTTTCTTCATTCATAGTTTTATGTTTTCTACTCTACATACATTATAATAAAAGATGAAGCTTATATTTTTCCTCATGGGGTAACTGGGTTCCCAGAGAATTGACAATTATAAAAATTTAAAATAGCTAAATATCATAAGATCTTAGATTTATGGCCTTTCTTAGGTAAAATGTAGGACAGTGCGGAATGATTAGTCACAATATGTTCTTCATGAGGCTGAAGTTATATTGAAAAAGGTAAAGAATCAATCTAAGTGAAATTCATGTAAGTTGCATTGACATTTGAGCTCATATTAGATCATTGAAAAGCTGAAGGCTACTTTCGAATGCCATACATATATCTGTTCTGAGCTGCTTCACCTGTGTTGTAGAACCACCTTCTCAACAAGGCCATCCTTGAGCTTTCTAGAGAAAATTTCATCTCTCTACCCCATCTCCCAGGTTGAGAGCTCCATCTTTTCTCCCTGTTTTATTTTTCTCTAAAAACTGATGATGTTTTGACACACTACTTTCCACATGTGTTTGCTTAGTGTCTATCTCCTTCCTCAATAGGTCAGGGTATTTGTAAGTGTTCTTTAAGGTATTCCCAGCTCCTGCAAGTGTGAGTGGCATAGCGTAGTCACTTGGCAAATATTTCTTGAAATTATGAGTAATTTTTTTACATATCTCATATAGCTCAGCTAGATTTGGAATGATCTTTGACTTTCAAAGGGTGCAGCTTTATGATGTTGTTCGTGAAGCATTGTGTAAAGTGCTAACTAATTTCAGTTTACTAAATCTAACCAAATATCTGGTATCCAGAGGATATGAAATAAAAATAAGGAGGACTAGTAAATAAAGTTTTTTTAGAGCATGCTCTTAGAAGAGATTAGAAGTAGGTAAAATTTGTCTCAAAGCTCTCTTTTAAGTAAAATATTCCCAGTCCTCTCCCTTAATCCTAGTTGCCTAAATCCAATTATTTCTGAAAACCACCCCAGCTACCCTCTTTGGAAATATTCCATATTCTAGCACATTACAATACTCTGACCAGCTCTGCATTCTGACTGGTTGTGGTTCTGGCCCTTCTCATTACTCTTTTCTCATAAGTAGATGAGAAAGTCTCTTCCCCCTGATCCCGTAGTCGGTGCAGGTTTGTTGAATATCTTGACTTCACTCTTCCTTAGCAAACTAGTGAGGACCTACTTATGAGCATGGAGTGACATCATTATCCTTAAAATTACTTCAGTGGGGTAAGAACTTTATCAAAGGAAGACTTTTCTTAAATTCTGCTCAATTCAATATTTAGAGAAGGTTGGAATTAAGAAAGGTGATTTCACTATGAGACTGGGAAAAGCACCCCTATCTATGATTATCTTTTATCCCCGAATCTAGTTTCTAACAAATAGAAATTTGTTTATTCAATAGCAGCTGGACAGGAAGAGGTCCCTATCTTAAGTCAGTTCAGAAAGTCATTCTGTTTATCCTCTCTGGTTCTAATACAAGTTCTGGAAACATATATCTCAGTCCAAGGAATAGTATATATACTAAATGTAAACCTTGGAAATTCTGAGAGTGAAAGAAAGCCTGAGATGAGGCGGAGACCCCTCAGAATGTGTAGTTCTCCAGTGTGTTCCATTATTATGTGAGTTCACTGTTGAATATGTGGTGGCAGGGATATGTCAAAAAGTCATGATTTCCTCTCTCTATGTCTTTTTAAGATTTTCTCTTCTCTAGAGAACCTCTTTTCTTGAATTAGAGACTTTCTTTATTTGATGTAAATTTCTGTTCCCACTATCAAAGCTGATAAGTTTTAATTAATTCATTTTGCTGACTATACTCTTTAGAGAAGATCATTTCCTTTTTGAATGCAAACAGC
Organism: Spilogale gracilis; assembly: GCA_004023965.1. Taxonomy (NCBI): domain Eukaryota; kingdom Metazoa; phylum Chordata; class Mammalia; order Carnivora; family Mephitidae; genus Spilogale; species Spilogale gracilis. The sequence continues at coordinate 168,506 of PITA01000783.1, read as the reverse complement.
AACCAAAAAGATGACACATTTTGTCTTCTTTCTACGCCCAAATGTAAATAATTATGATAACCTCTTGCTATGTGGGAGGTGGCTGTCTAGTGTGATCATTAAATTACAGCTCCTGTATTATGTTCTCTTTGGTTAATGTTCATCCTAATTTGATAGACTAAATTGTATGTGATGCGGAAAATTCCTATTTGTACTTACAAAATATAGTTTAGCAAATTACTCTGTGACACCATTCATTTCATTTCATGAACATTTGTTGTAGAAAATGAATACAGTTCTTTTTATTAGTTATACTGTGTTCTTCCATAAAAAGACGCCAAAACCTTCTATAAAGATTAGTCTTATAAAAAAAATATATACAACTGAGGGAAGTAGTGTTATTTTACTCACTTCACTATGAAGAACTTGATAAAGGTTTATCACCTTCTTCACATCACACACCATGTTAAGGACAGAATCAAAGACAGAAACTACCTCCCACAATTCCTTAGCGCCCATTTTATCAGCTGGATCACATTTGGATCCACAGAGCTACAGCTCTTCCAAATGGTAGCTTTTTGAGTCAGAGTAGCTCTGAGACATGGAGAGTTTCTTTTATGTCATCCCCACCCCCCGCTTTTACTTCGACATCCACTCAGTCCTTGGTTAGCACATGTCTCCCCTTTACCCCCCGGAGAACATCACAGTTGTTAGTGTGGTACACAGTGATGTGTACCCTCTGACAGTGCTGCTCATCCTGAGAACCACTATTCATATTTTATTGTCACCTTACTGGGTTGTTTTTAAAGCTGGTTTTATTGTCCCCATCTATATTCAGAAGGTGTTATTCTGAAAACATAAAGCTAAAAATAAGAAAGCAGTTGAGGAGAAAATAAAATGTATGCTTTTTTGAAATGAGCTTAACAAACTGTATATTTCAGAATGTTTCAGAATGCTTCCACTCTCCCAAATATATTTCCCTGAATGCCCTCCTACCTCTACCCCAAGAAATAAAGATGCTATAAACAGAAGCAGAGACCATCAGAACTAGAAGGAGTCTTAGAATTAACCTGTGAAACAGTTTCACTGTATGGATGAGCAAACTGAGCTCTAGAGCAGGTGAGAAAGTGACTGGCTCAAATTCATACAGCCAGTTCATTTGTAAATAAAAGCTCACTCTTCTTCCTCTACTCAGTCTCGTGCTACTTTGCACACTGTGCCCCTAAGAACAGGTGCTCAGTAAGTCCTTAGTGATTGATAGTGAACCCATTGACTATGTGTACTATGGCTGAGCGGGGTGCCATGGGGACAGAGAAGGGAGGTTCTGAGGAAGGAAGAGATAATTTTATCTGAAGGTCAGTTTGCTGATCTCATCATTATTGGGCTTGACTCCTGAAAAGCTGGAAAAATCCAAGGGAGCTTGTGAAAAATAGGAGGTATTTGTTCTGTTTTCTTAGCCACTGTTGTAAATATCTCCCAGGACAAGAATTGTGGTTAATAATAATTGCTCAATCTATCATGAAGTATTTATTAAATATATAATATGTCTGTAGCACTATGTTGTAGAAAAGTGAGGTGTGCCAGGGAAGACAGTGATTGAAATGAACATTTTCGTTTTAGTATTTCTACCATGTACACAGACTTCCCATCTGCAAGGGAGATGATAACCTCACAGTTCTTTGAAAGAATAAAAGATAAAATTGAGATTTTGTAAATTAAGTAATTATCAAACTGTAGTTGCTATATGATCAGTTTTTATTATTTCAAAAAGCTTTTTAAGTTAAAAAGAATTGTATATTTATAAAAGTGTAAAATACAAAAGTGTAAAGAAAAAGGGATATACATTTGAATGCTATTTTATGTGCAGTTAAATTGTTCAGGCTCATTATTTGTGCTGAGTTACCTTGGAAAGCAGGCTGCCAGTGACACTTTCAAGAAAGATCTCACAACCACTCATTTTTATTTTAGAACTTCAGCTCAGAATTTTCATTTGTGCATACCTTTTCGCCCAAGACCTATGAAACCTAGTAAGAATAGATGTCTACATTTTTTGCTTTAGTTAAATAGGACCCTTTTCCATTCATTGATCCTGATTCTTTTACTCCATGATGCTCACTATAGGAATTAGTATCACTTCATTTTTGGCCAACTGTGCATTTCTACGGATGTCAGACATTTACTCTTTCCGAATCTAATAGCTATAAAGTAAGCACTAAGAAAATGTGGCTTTTTAAATAGAATGCAGCTTTTTTGATGATTGAATTAAAGATCAGTAACAAAAAAACAAGCTCATTTTGTTTTCTGCTACAAAACTGCTATTAAAATTTCTTTGTACTTAGTTTAAAGTCACTATTTTAAGAGTGAAACTTCTATTTCTTTCAATTTTTTAAAAAGATTTTATTTGTTTATGTGACAGAGAGAAACACAGGTAGAGAGGGAACACAAGCAGAGGGAGTGAGAGAGTGAGAAGCAGCCTTCCTGCAGAGCAAGGAGCCTGATGTGGGGCTCGAAGCCCAGACTCTGGGATCATGACCTGAGCTGAAGGCAGATGCTTAACGAATGAGCCATCCAGGTGCCCCACTTCTGTCCATTTTAATCAATGTAAGCATTTCAAACTAGATGAAAAGTCAAATAGTTTTTATTTTAATTCTTCAAAAGGGAATATTTTATTACCTTAGTTTTTAAATTTAATATAAAACCTTTTACACTTTAAAATTTCTCTTCAAACTTTTTTTCATTCTCCAGTAGTTCTCATCAGATCATAAATGGTATATATGCATATATATGTTTATGTATATGGTATATATGTATTCAATATTTTATACTGAATTTCAAAAAAATAAGTTAATTTTCTATATTATATATGCATATATGTAAGTGTAGCATACATGTAGCCACACACAAACAAAGCGAGAAGCGGTGCTCACTCCAGCAGCACATATACTAAAATTGGAATGATGCAGACTAGCATGGCCCTGTGCAAAGATGAAATGCAAACTTATGAAGTGTTCCATATTTAAAAAGAAAGAAAGAACAAGAGAAAGAAAGGAAGAAAGAAGAAGGAAGGGAAGGGTGGAAGGGAGGAAGGGAGGAAGGAAGGAAAGGAGGGAGGGAGAAAGAGAGATAAAGAAAGAAAGAGAGACAGAAAGAAGGGAGGGAGGGAGAGAGGGAGGGAGGAAGGAGGGAAGGAAGGAAGGAAGGAAGGAAGGAAGGAAGGAAGGAAGGAAGGAAGGAAAGGAAAGAGAGAGAGCAAAGAAGGAAGAAAGAGAAAGAAAGGAAGGGAGGAAGACTCTCACAGGACAACCTCAAAGCTGCGGAAATGGATCAGAGAATCCAGCACCCCTTATTTTCAGTCAGTTTCTAAACCTTAATTGCTATGTTATTTCAAAACGATTCACCAGAAAGTCATGTATATTATGTACATAATATGTTCACTTTTTGTTTATTCAATATTCGGGGATTTTTAAAAGACTTTATTTGCTCATTGTACTTCATTTAATTCCACAGTCTGTATCTCGTCTCTGGTACTGAAGGCAATCCCCTACCTCTCTGACTCCTCACAAACATGGGAAATGAAAAAACACAATGTCTGTTTTTATCACCTCTATTCTACATAAACAAACACATTACACATATTTCGGTTTGCTTATGTCTTCCTTCTTGTTTGCCACTTTGTCTCTATCGGTCTGCGATAGCTCTGCTCTGTTTAGAGATTTGATCTTATGGACCCTCCTCTGATGTGTCTGGACCTCACAATCCCCGCCGCCATGCTCTTTTCTTTCAGCATAGTTCACTGAGCTGTAGCTGTGTGGGAATCGATTGGGAGTGCATCTGTAGCTTGGCACTCAGCAGGGAAGTCCTGCCAACCAAGTCATCAATATGTGCTCCCCACACAGCTGGCTCCTTTTATAGCCACTCCAAGGTTCTCTGTCAGAAATGTCAGTCAGAAAGCGCTCTCAGGAGTTGGGGCTCTGCCTTCCTCTATTTGGTTCTTTTCCTCTGATGGTACTGGAGCAAGCCCCACAGAAAGTAAAGCTGAGATATAAGCAAGAAGATTAGAAAAATTAAACTATGCTGTCTCATCAACAGTTGATGTGTTTATAAAAATTGGGGGCAATGACTCTGTTAATGACTTTCACTGACGGTAAGCCTCCCAGAAACTCTGGTCATAGGATCACAATGGCTGTAGCTGCAGGAGGCTGGGTGGTTTCAACTTTCAGACAACTCTTTGAACACAGTATTTTTATTTCAGTTTGTACCTCCTGAGTTTCAATATGAATAAACTAAGACTCAACGCAAATCTTGGCACACTGAGAGTTAGTACAGTTCCATCTGAAACCAGAAATCGACAGCAATGGATACAGAAGGTGACCCAAGTTCATGAAGAAACATTCAGACCTCTATAAGCCACTATAAAAAAAAGAACTGCATATTAAATTGCATTTTTTTGTTGTTGTTGTTTAGAAAAAGTGCTAAGTTTTGGCTGGTTTGGGGTTTCCCTGCCATGGTTTTGCACAGATGTGACAACAACTCTGGATTTTACTAAGGGAGTATGTTTACTCTTCACCAGTTTTGGTCATACCCGCCTTGGAATTCAACTTAAGGGAATAAAAGCTCATCATTTCAAAAATCTCAAGGAAAAAGTCAGTATTCATGTTAATAAGAAAAAGGAGTTTAATAGCTTTTGCAGCAAATAAATTCTCTGCTGAAATCGTGCACAAAAGTTGAAAAAGACTCAGATAGCCTGGGTTTGTACTTCTTCATGTGAAATGGCAGGAATTACAAACAGAAATTAAGCCCTAAGTGGTCCTCACAAGTAGCTACTTATTTGAACTCATATAGAAATGAGCAGATGAAAGGTCTAATTGTGAGCTTATCACTAGGAGCCTACCAATAGCATTATAGAAATTAAATTTGAAGGGAAAAAAGAGAAATTTTCCCTTAAGTGTATTTCTCTAGGTTTTGTGTTGTAGTGGTTGTTTTATTGACACTGATGTTACTGGGGTTTTCTTAAGGCCATATCTGAAGTCCAGATGTGAAACCCAAGAACATTTCAAAAGTCAGTGTTTATCCAAAGGCTATTTAAAAGAGCATATTTTATGAATCTAATTTTGTTCTATGTCTGAATATTTTGAGTTTCTCTAGATCTAGCAGCTAAGAAATCGTTAGTTTAACAGATTTCTGCTATGACCAATCATTCTAACTATATGCAATATGGGCCATTATGAAAATAAGAAATGATATTTATCTCATTTAAAATTTCAATTTTTTAAAATTTTTTTTAAATTTTTTTCCAGAGATAAAGTGCCCAGTCTGGGAAAGAGAAGAGAGAGGGGAAAGAGAATCACAAGCATGTTCCATGACCAGCACGGAGCCACACTCAGCTCAATCTCACGATCTTGAGATCATGACCTGAGCTGAAATCAAGAATCTGACACATAACCATCTGAGTCACTGAGGCACCCCCAAAATTTGAAATATTTTCTAACACAAATGATTTAACCCAACATAAGTCTTGTCAAAGCTCTTTTTTTTTTTCTTGAAAGTTGAGCTACGTGGTTTGATTTTAAGGATTTTAAGGAGCTACGTGGTTTGGTTTTAAGCAAGGTATTGAATAAAGAGTATAGAATCACTAAATTAAAAATGATTGCAAATGTTTAAGCATTCTAGGAAGTCGTGACTAAGAGGAGAGCATACGTATTGTAGTGGCTATTTAGAGTCAATCTTACAAAGCCCTCTAGCAACTGAGAGAATCCTATAAAACTAAACATTTTGTCTTTGGACATAAACACATTTTGACAATTTTAAGCATCTTATACGGAGGACAAACACACTGACCTGGATTTGTGAGAGGATTATGTTTGCAGGATGACTTAAACAGCACACTGAAAGATGAAGTAATTCATAAGGAAACACTTTAGAATATAAATACTATATCCAGTTTTAAAACATGCATAATGCACTGTACTTGTGATTCCATGATAATCATATTCACTTGCAGCCCTGATTCTTTCTTCACCTCGCATTCTCCTAATCACAGTACCATAGAGCAAGAGGAACCGAGCCTAACCCCTTCACATTACAGACGAGAAAATAGAGCTAAAATAAAATTTAAAATACAATAGGGCAATCCAGTGGGAAAATTCTCTTAGCAGTTAAGAATAATATGCTTAGCATGGAGACCTTGATTTCTGTCATTCTCCTTTGTGATAAAAGTAACTCCACTGTGCTGGAGATAAATCAGAAAGTACACCCTGAAAGCACAAAGACAAGGAAATAAATAAGGAGTTGTAAATCAAAAGGCGATGCAAAGAATATGCAAGTTATATTTTGGCTCCCATTTCTTCAGATGGCCACAAAACTAAAGAGCAACAGGTTTGGTGTTAGTGACCTGAAATTGCAGTCCTGGCTCTGCCATGTGTTTGTTGATTGACTAATTTGTGCTTTCTTGGTCTCTGTTTCCTTATCTCTAAAATGGAATATTAATACCTTCCCTGCCTGTGTTCCAAGGCCATTGTGAAGACCAAATGAGGCAAAGGATTTGAAAGGCTTTGTAAGTTCCAAGGCAGGAGAAAATAATTGTGCTTTTAGTGGTGGTACCACTTGTAAGACCACATTGCTTTCGGTCAGACTTGTTGCCAAATGACACCAAATTGAGTTTCTGGAGGACAGCCAGTTGATAAACATTGAAACTAAGGTATGCTTTCAGTGAGTCACACCTGTAGCCATCTTTCACTGTTCGACTGACAACAGAGCCTTGCTTCATATTACTTGGCAAACTTCTTCAGAACCTTCTCCGGGACGGTGTAAGGCTGCCAGTGCTTCAACGAATCCTCAGCGTAAATACCCATCTTCTTTGCTTTCACATTTATATGTTATTTGTTAATTGCATCTTAGCCTTGCAACCTTGCCCACCACTGGTCTGCACTTTGCAAACAAAACAACAGCATAAAAGAGAAAAGGCAACAAGTTCTGTATCAAAAGAGCTACGGCAGAGTAGCTTGCAAAAAGCAGGTAACCAATGCCTGTCGGAATGACAGGGAGAAGAGGCTAATAGAACTGGATTCCTGGCTTACAAAGGAGTTAAAAATGAAACAGCGCCAGCTTAAAATCAATATGAAATTCTATAGGCAGCCTTTACAAAGAAATCAAGGCAAGCATAATATGATCTCGGCGCTCACTCTCGGGAAGAAACGATCACTCCATCGTGCAGTTCTAGCTAAATGCAAAAGCTAAGTCCTCCTAAAAGCCCCCCTGAAATGGAATTACTGCAATCAGGCACTGTGGTCAGGAGGGCATGGATGAGATTGATGAGGGTATCAAGAGACAAATAAGGAGCGAGCCTATACAAATTGCTGAGCAGAAAAGGAAAACAGGTTCACGTATCATATCATTAACAGTTTTCTTTCCAGGGATAGAATCAGATTTCTACTTAACCTATCAATGGGCTTCCAAATATGCAAATTCAATTTAACAAGAGATGGAAAAAGCATCACCATCCCACTCAGGATGTCTCCCATCAGCCAGATTTGGTTTTCTAAGTGATGGTCTCAAGCGGCCCTTCTTACGGGACTTCAGTGAGCGACAAGGGACCCTCAGGGCTCTCCTGGGTAGTCCTGAGGGTAAGAAACAAGGAAAGAAAATATAGGTTTCACCTAGCTCCAAGCATATGCTTTTTTAAAACTGCCTCAAGGTAAATCAGTGACAGTGATATTTTAATAATCCTTTATCAGGGGTTCCTTGTTGTAGGTCCTTTTTGAATGGTTGAAACTACTTAGGACAAAAGCGTTCTAACATAGACATAACACCAGGAGAAACTCCAGAGTGTACTCTAGTGTGGAGTCCTCATTTTAAAGCTAAGGAAACTAAGGCCCACTGAAACTCTGTGCCTAATTTCAAAAGGTTAACACTGGAGTCCAGCCAGGAACCATCTCCCCCAGTTACTTTGAAGCTCAGCTCAAAGCTTTCTTTCTCTCTTACCTCCTGTTCAGAGTTAACATATTTCAAGGTTTACCAAAGCAACAAATGATGACCATAAAGACTTCCAATAATTAACACATCTCCAGGCAGTATTTATATAAATGATCGGCTTGAACCATATTCCACAGCAAAACTTATGAAACAATAGCAATTTTTTGAAGGGTGGGAGAGGTAGAAATCTTCCCATATATGAGTTTAACTCCAGGATGTATGCTCTTGTCAAATTTCCAAGTGCTTTAAAAATATTTCCTTGAGCATGATCTTAGGAACCCAAGGCTGGACTCCTGGGTTATGGCTGTCTTCACATATGTTTATCAATATAGGCATCAAGGGGACCTAAAGAACTGATTCTGCTGTTACCCAAATTAAGAATATGACTTATTTCTTTATCAATAGCTACCCAATAAGAATGGGATCACAAGGGGAATGGTGAGAATTAAGTACCTTGATCGATTGCCTTGATAAGCAAGGCAGTATCAATATTCATGGGACCCCTTTATTCCTGGAAAAAAAGAAAAAGGGTAGCCAATCCAATTTATTGTCTCTGCCCTTACAGCAGAAGAGCAAAATAACAGCATTCCCTTTCTTCTAAGTCCCTTATACAGTAGCTGAGACCTTCTTGGAAAGCAAGATGAGAAGCTCCGTGGCCAAGAGAAGAGAGCATACCTAGGCTGGAACCACAGAAGCTCAGAGGAGGTCACAGTGGAAATTAAAGCTGAAACAGATCATCAGGGGCCTCTGGATTAAGATACTCTTTTTGTCACATATTGGGGATACTTTTATAAAGGATTTCCCACAATTTCTCCACTTTCTTTCATTTTCTCTGCTTTAAAACCTTGTTTTCACCCATATCATGAGTTTTGGGTATAATTTCCTTTATTTTGGAAGTGACACATCATAATACCTTAGTGGCAAAAAGCTGAAAATCAAATTAGTTTAAATTGAAAAGCAAACAATATTCATTTTTACACATTTTCTAGAACTGAAGAACACATTTATTTTAAGGCTTTATTCTAAAGGGTGTTTATATCATAGTTAACAATATTGGTGAAATATGACTTGGGAAAGATGAGTGTGTTTAATTGCAGCTTCTTTTTTTCCTGTAAAGACAATTTTGATAAGTGATCTTCTTTGAAAGTTGGGAACATACGAGAAGATTAATCTAGCCCAGTAGAGAAACTAAAGTGGCAAAAATTGATTAAGGCATTAAAATATCTACAGTATGCCTAGAAAATATGAGCTGTCTCTAAATGGTCCCAGTAAATCACAAACCAAACTCGAAGGAAGCAGTTAAGAAGACCTTCCCAAGTAATAGAAAAGTTTTCAGGGTAAAGTATTTTGAAAGTGTCATTTTATTTTTATACACTATGCAATTATAGAGAAATATTTATACAGCCACAACCCAGTTTTTTCTTCCTAGCTTTTCAGGGAAGAAAAAATAACACTAATGCACAGGTAATATTTAGAATATAGATAATCATCTAGATATTTTGTATATCTACACATACACATGCAAATATATGCCAATGATGGGATGTGATGGAATATAAGGAATCTTTCAAAATCCACTGCCACAGAGAATGACTCACAAGCCCCCCCACCCAACAGAAACTCCTCAAACTTTGCATTTCTTTTCTCGATCTAGGGGTGTCTGGGTAGCTCAGTCGGGTGAGCATCTGCCTTCAGTCCGGGTGATGATCCTCGAGTCCTGGGATTGGGTCCCACGTTGGACTCCTTGCTCAGTGGGAAGCCTGCTTCTCCCTCTCCCTCTGTCCTTTCCCACCCCCCCATTTGTGTGTTCTTTCTTTCTCTCAAATAAATAAGTAAAATTTTTATAAAAAGAAATATTTTCTAATTTACCTTATTGAAAAAAAACATCAGTTGAGAAAGAATCACACTTAAAAGACTTTGTGAAGATAAGCAAAACAATTAACATTTCTTTTTATATTTGCGCATTGACCACATTAGTTTGCTTCCATCTAAGAAACTATTCCAATTTGGTTTTGGAGGTGGGAAAGATTTGAAATATTTTTTTTTTTCCATGAGACAAACAGGTCACGTATGACCTCACAGGGAGAAAGAAGAAAAGTTGTAAGCATTGGAGGATTTCAAAGTAGGTCAGAGCAGCCTAAAAATAGAATTTGAAATCCAGTTTTCTCACTTAAACTGGGCTCCCAGTGGCTCTCTCAAATCTCTTGATTTAGTTCTTCCTTGGTTTCATTTGAATCTTCTCACATATTCCTCAAGAAAATAATTATAAATATTTTAGTTTTCTTCAATCTCCACATATCCCTCTTCTCTTTCACTCTGAGAAGAATTAGCCTGTTACTTTCCTTTGAGGAGCAAAACCAGTGCAGTGAATTCCTCCTCTGTACTCAGGTCTAGCTCCACAGACAGAGCAATCCTTGTTCCTTTCCTGTGAGCTGCCCCCCAGTGCCTTTCACAGAGACACTGCCTGTTACCTCCTTGTTCTCCCTCATGGTGAGCTTCTCCCTCTTTGTCCACTGCCCTCAATACCATACTTTGAAGAAACATTTTCCTTTATTCAATCTTAAAGTTCTCTTTTCTACTATTTTCTTTTTATCTCTTCTTTCCCTGTTAGACTTTTATAATAGCTATATTTACTGCCGCCACCTTCTATCTAAGTTTTCTATTCTGGCACTGAAATCTTTCCCCATTTATTAGCCCAAAGAATACTAAATAATACCTTTGATCCACAAGCCAACTGATTGAATATTTAACAAATTATCTTTTGTCTGTATGAACTTCTTCATAAAGTGAATATGTTAAAATGAATATTCCCGAGTTTAAACATTGAACTGGCATAGTGGGCTCGGAGGTTTCATCAGGCTGAGGTAGAATGAAGTTTTTCTCTAATACTATAAGTAACCTTCTATTATAGTTCAAAGAATTTAAAGCACTCTGCTCCAACTGTCTTCTGAGAGAAGCTTCTGCACTAATTAACCACATCTCAACAGATCTGGACAGGTCCAAACATGCCCCTAATGCTGTTCCTAAGGTTGACATCGAAGACTGCTCATCCCATTTCTTGACATCAGCTTCCAAGAAGCCAGAAATACTGTACTAAAGTGGGCACACTATACTTTCAGTAAGACTCAGCAGAGAATGCATTAAATTTTTAAAAGTAATGTATTTTTTAATGGATCATAGAAAACCTCAGTAGGAAGTCCCGGGCATCAAAATTATTCATCACAACAGGGAAGGCTTGGAGCCGTAGTTATCTAAAAAATAATTTCAGTAAGAGGACATATAGAGGCACAAATTTTTCTGGATACTGAAGTGACTCATTTTCTGGGTCCAGAGCTTTATGGCAATCTCTGTATGCTTTACAGATGAAAGAATTATTCCTGGCTGGAATTAGAGATTCACATGCTGTGTATGTATGTGTATGTTTATCTATGTGCATGTATGTGTATATATGTGTGTGTGTATGTACATATATACATATATTTAAAGACTGCCAGGAAAAAAATCCTTTGCCTTCTGACCTATTCAAATTCTCTTCTGAGTAGTGTTCTTGCAATCCATTTATTTCGTCTCTTGAGGAATAATTTGTTAAAATAGAAATAGTCTATAAACTGATCAGTTAGCAAAGAGGAAATTCTTTAAATCTCAAACTACAGACGTGAGGGCTCACTGGATTCAGCATCACAGCTGCTTACCAGCTTTCTTCCCACTGAAATGCTCCTGTGGCTCTCCGTCGGATCTCCCGTAGGAGCAGCAGGCTGACTTCGGGCACAGCTAACATACTGCTCATCCGAGTGCCTTTTTACATTAATGAGAAAATGCTTAAGAAGAATTTAAGATATTTACTTCTTCATCACCAATCATTGTTTCTCTTTCTAAATTGTAGATGAGTCAAAATGTTGATAAAATTTCCACTCTACTAATTTCCCTGAAAAACTTTCATTGTAATACCAACATTGTAATTAAAATAGCTAAACATTAATTATCACTACTAGGTCAAAATCTCTCAGATTATCTAATCAGAATGTTCTTCAATATCCCTATACTTGAAGCTTTCTGTAAATAGCTTAATAGCATATTTTTGAATGAGTAGGTACCAATATTCCTATCACAACAAATATAAAGATAAATATTCTCCTCTGTACTGGTAATCATATGGAGGGACATATTTCATGGTCTAACTTCCATAATTCAGTTTTCCTTAAGAAATTAGTTCACATGTTGGTTATTTGTGGTTAAAAAGAAACTTTTCAATATCAATGATGTCAAAATCACCGTAACTGTATCTTTTTTCTCTTTATGGCCTATCATCGCCATCATCATTACCCTCCTCCTTTTGTTGGTTTTTCACAACAGTTTGCTTGAACCAACACTTTTGGTTCCATTTATTTTACCAAACTGATCTGTTACTAATTCAGTTAAAATAGACAAAACATATGTGTTTTGAGAAGAGCATACATCATATTTTACATGTTACAAATTTTAAAATCTGTTGATTGATAAATTACTTCATGTGAGTATATTTCCTAATTATTTTAAGGTTGAAGGATAGAGCATAAGCTTCTAATAGTCTATAAAAATAGAAGAATATTTTATAAAATCACCAGTTTCAAACAAACCCACAAATGACCCTTATTTATTATAAAAGAACATACAGTGATTTCCTTTGAATATGAATTAATTCCAGTGAGGATATACGAGGAAGTCATAAAATTCCTTTATTGGTCATATTTTGAATCAACTACCTTTATAAAAATAATCTAATTAACATACTTAATGTTTTATCCATAATTTCCTAATATGGGTTCTGACTTAAATATATTGACTTTCTAAGAAGTCTTTTCTATATTTCATCTCAAAGACGTTTTAGATAAAGGGATATAACTAAATCACAAATAAATTATGTCTATAGTATCTAAAATATGTTCCAAGCTAATTTTAGGAAGTTTAGAGGTCCTTGAAAATGGCGAAATATATGATTCAGTAGCAGACATTTCTATAACAAATGTAAAGAAAAATATTTGTTTTCACATACAAAACTGTCAGCTGAATACACACATACTGTCCATTAGTAAACATCAAAAATTACCATAGTTTTGATTTGCATGATTAAAATACAATTTCATTATTCCCATGAGCATTCATATTCTAATGACTGTTTTATTTTTTTATTTTTTTATTTTTTTTAAGATTTTTATTTATTTGACAGAGAGAAACACAGCCAGAGAGGGAACACAAGCAGGGGAAATGAGAGAGGGAGAAGCAGGCCTCCCGCCGAGGAGGGACCCCGATGCGGAGCTCCATCCTGGGACTCCAGGATCATGACCCGAGCCGAAGGCAGACGCTTAACCAACTGAGCCACCCAGGTGCCCCTATTCTAATGATTTTTTTAAAAAGATGTTATTTATTTGAGAGAGAGAGTATGAGCAGGAGCAGGGGCAGGAAGAGGGAGAAGCCTGCTTCTGGCTGAGCAGGGAGCCTGATGTGGGGCTCAATCCCAGGAACCCGAGATCATGGCAGACGCTTAACCAACTGAGCCACCCAGGTGCCCTTTGAGCACTCATATTCTAATAACATAAATATTTGATGATTTTGTGTTGTCATTAGTATATTTTAATATTTCCACACACTGTTAGGACAAAACAACTAAGCTTTCATTGAGGATAATAAAATTGAAGAACTGTCCATTCTGAAGACAGTGCATCCAAGAAGTCATGGAAGCAAGTTGGACAAGACTGCCAATGGCTCATGGGGATATTTTTCTTTCTCTTTCCAGCATGTTTTGTTTATTTTCAGAGCAGATGTTTTATTACCACAGGGGAAGGGGTGGTCTTAATGTAACCCCATCACAGACAAATAAATCAATGCTGTTACTCTGTCAATTCCTGGGAAAAAAGTGATTTTTTTTTAAAAAAACTCTTTAAAAAACCCTCTTGTAACCTAAGAAAAAACATTCAACTGGAGACTTTATGCTTCCTACTGAGTAAGTTCCCTACTTGGAAGCCGACAGAGGGTGTTACCTCACAGGAAGTACTCCTATGTTTGGTTGTTTCTCTACCTTCATCCTCAGATGGCTCCAGAAGTGCATTGTCACATGTCACCATATGTAGAGCATATCATATGTCATCAAAACAACTGTTAGCACTGACTGAGGAGGGAAAGGCACTTACTTGGGGTGCTGAGGCCTTTTCATCTGCTTGTTTTGCAGTTTGGACTGGCCAGCATTTTATTATATAAGGAGAATGCTCCATTAGGAACATTGGCTCCCATTCGCCCAACCCCACCACCCACACCCCACATCCTGTTCCCCCTCCTCCCCCTCTGTGCCATGAGACCTTTGACTAAACTTCTGTAAGGAATCATTTGGGTTTGGCCTCTCTCACGGGCCAAATGCTCTCACTTCTGGGAATCTCCGCAAATGGCTAATTTTATTAAAAACACATTAGGACAAAATCTATGAAAAAATTAAGGAAGTCACTGATGGGTGCTTTTATGATGTTCAGTTAGTAAGTTTGACTTATCAATTGACAAGATGAAAGATGTCTCTGCAACTCCCATTCCCTCCCCCCTCCCACTACACCCACAAAGTGAATCCAAGAGGCGGTCTGGTTTAAAATACATAGTTCTTTTAGCTCAATAGTGAGAAAGATTTTTTTGAGAAATTTTTTTAAATTGTTGATTTGTTTTTTGGTTAGTTATAGGGTTTGTTGTCTTGATTTGGGGTTTGTGGGGTTTTTTTGTTTTTTTTGGTTTTCAGTTTTTGTTTTTGCTTCTGCCACTGAGCTGCCTGCATGGTAAACAATTTTAGTACAGAGGTTGAAAAAAAAATACAATAAAGCTTTGAGAGCGAAAATTGCCCAAATGCCTCAGAAGAGGTTCAGGCTGATAATGACAAGAAGACACAAACCAATTGTTTATTTTTTCCTGCCTCCAGCAATATTTCTAGCTTACCACATATCTTTTTCATATGGATGTGATTTTTCCCCAATGAAAAATATATGCTAAGAAGAAGAATGTCTGCAATTAACTAAAATAAAAGAGCAAACTACAGCATGCGTTCTACAGTGCAATAAAGGCAAAAGGGCTCTTTGTGAAGAGACATTGCTTCAGGAAAATTCCCTTTTCTAACTGTGATGCATTTGTTTCTATTCTGCATCGTGAACCTCCTGAAAATAGAAACTTTATGTTTAATTGATTTATTTGTAATGAATCTGGCTTGGGGTAAAGACTCTTTGAAGCTGATTGATTACTGCAACAAGCTTAAGATTTCATACCACAACAAACCTTTTTGTACTAATAAACAGTGGGACAATAAAGCTCTGGGGCATGGTGTTTCCCTTCACATTAAAGTGAGGATTTGCAACTTAAGTATGTGAGGGACATAGTTTATGTGCTCCCAAGAAGCAGACATAATGAACTATTTCTTTTAATGGCAGATTATCCCTGTTTCTATTTCCTGGAGTGAAGACCTTGCAAATTGATGTATCTGTCCTCTGAGGTTTTCAGAGAGGCATTATGGCATTTTAAAATATTAATATGAGAGTACATTTAGCTGAAAGTAGCTAGTCTAGGAGTCTCATGTGGCTGCAATGCGGGTCACCAGAGACCTCCTGTCTCTCAAGGCAAATGATTTACTCTAAGTGTATCATTAAGATACACTTTTTGGGAATTTATGATGGTGCTTTTTCACCAAGTTATACCTTTTCCATAAAAATTTAAGTATTTTATCCTATTTTCCCTCACTCTTATTCCTTAAGAACCTGGTCAGTGTCACAGGCGAATTGTAAGTGCCACCTCCTTCACTGCCACTGTGGGTTTGGGCTGAACGCTGATTCACTAGGACTGGATGTCACATCATGTTACAACTTCGCAGAACAGAAGACTATCCTAGGAGATTTGAAAAGAACAACAATTTATCCTCCAATGGGAAAAGAGCAGGAAAAGGTGGAGATAAATCCAGATTCAATGTATGAATTGGATAATAAAAACAGAAAAATAAGAATCCACTATATAGATGCCAAAAAAACTATTCAGGAAACTGCCTATAACTATTAATTTTAAAAATAATTACCATAGACTTTTAAAGTTTCCTTTTGAATAATCAGTGACTTGGTTTAGCCCCTGGCTTTTTAGATTTTCAGAAATCAGGAGAGAGCTAAGCATATCTGATGTAGAAAGAGAAAGCTACTCAACCTCGAGTTCCCCTACATTGTTCATTTTTCCCAGTGACCATTAGATACTAAGGCCTGGCAACCAGACTTGCTAATAAAAAGCAATTTTTCTCCACTGCAGTGAGTCGGCAGCCTATAATTTGGTCACTCGTTAAGTGATTTTTTAAATTAGATTCAAGTAAATATAATGCCCTTTATTTTTTCTGCCCATTAGCGACTGTCCACAAATACACCTTAATTCCTACTCTCGATTTGTCTCCGAAGTTACTTTGGTATAAAAACACCCCAGTTTTGTCATACTGTTTCCCTACACACTGTGATAGTCTAATGGCAGGCTAGAGCAGAAACATGTTGTGCCTTTGTCTTTGTATGATCATTGAGGTTCATCTTAAAACTTCTGTATCTAAACATGATTCAATTTAAAGACTCCACCCAAAAGGAGAAATCTTTTAAAACAGTAACAAAGGCTCCAACTTACAAAGTCATATTTTTTTTTCCCTGACAGGGACAAACAATTTAATTTATTTAGGTTAGAAATCCATTGCCAATTGGAATAATGTTAATGTAACATCACAGCAGTAAATATTAAACGCCTTAAATGTGACTCGGCAGGATTCCCTGTAAGGAAATGATCATTTTGTTAACGATAACCACCAACAGCAAAGGAACTAGTAAAAGCAGCAAAGGATTACTCTACAAGCAACATTTCTTAAAATAGTCTGCGTGATTCTATTAGCGGTATCTCTGAATGGTATTTTCAAAAAAATATTGCAAACTTCCTGGAGTAGGGAGACTGTGACTACTGCATATGCATTGTGAAAATGTAGCTTAGCTTACCTGTAAACTGATGCAAGATCACAAGTGTAACAAATGAAGAAGAAAATAATATCTTAGAAAATGACAAAGGCCCATCTGTCCTACTGCAAACTTAGTGACCCAGTCAATGCATTCTGTAGGATATACTGCATATAAATATCATTAAGAAAAAAAAGAATTTCAAATGATTGAGGGATTTGATTATATTAAATGGCAACAACCTTTATTTATACAGAATTTGTTTTTTTTCTTATAGGTATAAGATAAAGTAGTATTTTTTAAAGTGGGTTGTTAAATGTAAGCTTTCTCTGGATAGAATAGTCAAAGGAGTCACATTTAAAATTTTAAAACTAATATGATCTTAAGAAAACAAAGGTTAATATTTAAAAATCTAAATGAGTAATACCTAATCACCAGCATTGTTTGCAAAAAAACTATCAGGTTCTACTTTGCTAATCATATTTTATTACTTTCTGTCTAGACCAGATTCACCTAATACTTTATTGATAAAAACATTTTGTATTTATATCTTAATTCTCATCTAGAGACCTTATAAGGCTTTGTGGACATTACCTCATTTAAATGCTCACAATGTGTCTATGAGGTAGAGAGGTGACAAGCATTATAAATGTTAATGATGATGATAATACCAATATTCATATAGTGTCTTTTTATTAATGAGTTCAGGGAATTTCTAGTATATATATTATCCTGTACTATATTTATTCTTCATAAAACCAAAATGATGTTGATGGTAAGCAAGAATTATTAACCCTGAAGTGGATTTGGTTTTATTGATATGTTACTCCCTAAAAATAAATGGTAAGAAGCTAGGAGACATGTTGAGCCTGTGGAATTGACAATATTAAAATTTGGTTGGGTTTATTTTGATAATATGTGTAAATATCTTTCTGAATATATTTTTAATCTTTTCCACTTTGAATTATGTATTCATGAGTCTGCCTTTGTCTCACTTGGGCTGCTTTCTTGAGTGCCTGCTATCTCCTAACCCAGCCCTTTACATTATAGAAGTTGGAAGACTCCGAGTAAGTACCTGCTAGACTTCATCTTAGTTATTGTCTTAGTGAAATCACTGAACTTTCCTTAGCCTCCATTTCCTCACATAAAAAATGGGAATATAATATTTGCTTTGGCTCCCAGCAAGAAAATTTCCAATCAAATGAGACAAATGGTGTGTTCAACTGAAAAATTTCTTACCAGACTGCCACCTAATAGCTACTCTGGGTGCAAATCAGAGAAGACACATTTCAGAGACCAACAAGATAATATTTCGAGGTAAAGTTGTGAACTATAATACACCTTTCAAGTGAAATATATGTGATATTATCCAGAACAACAACAAAAAGCCTTGTTTCTACAGGTAATGAACCTGTAATGGATATCAATTCCATTATTCATGTGATACAGTTGATAGGAGAAATGGGATTAACTGCTTGAAAATGATAATAAATAAGTCATTTAAATTGTTTTCTATATTATAATACAATGGTAACCTATTAAAGGACCTTAATAGAGTTTTGCAAGAAACAACTGATACAGTGCACACACGCAAAAAAAAAAAAAAATCTGTATTTTGTATTTGCAGTTGCTACTTCAGTAGTAACTATATTAACTTTCTTGATTTATATTTTTTCCTGATACAATAAATATTTTCCCCTAGTAGAAAATATTTCCATTGGCTTTGTATCTCAAACCAACATTAACTTAGTCAAAGTTGACTAATGAAAAAGCAAAGTTAAGGAGTTTTTAGAGGATTTTGTTGGATATTGCTCACTATTCTTCATCACGATAGAAAAATTTTAAGAGATCATCAGCAAAAAAAAATGATTTTTAAAAATTTCTGTTTTTCTTATTTGCTTAGACAACTTAATGAGAGTCTAATAAAATCAAATGTAATTAGAAAAGAGAATCTAAGTAAAAGCAACTTTCATAATTTATTGTGATTAAAATTTTTTAAAATGTAACCAAGTGGCTTACTTTGAAGTTGGATAGATGTTCTTTCCCTTATATTCTTCCATGTTTTTCTAAGGAATATGTGAAATGGCTCAAAGTCTCTGATTGTGCAACTGTGTTTCAAATCAGAAGTAGATACTGTCGAATAAATACTATAGCATACTTTACTCTCTTGTTTTTCCTATCTGTGTTGTAAATGCAATAAGCCTTAAACTTTTGTTTTTTAATAAACTACATCAGATCTCCAGGTGAACGGACCATCTAATTTCTTCCCCCAATTTCATTTTGCAAAGGACATAATCTCTTAAAGGGGAGTTTCATTTGTGTCTTATGTCATTCAGTTATTTATGGCATTATTCTTTGTAAAATCTATTAAAATGTCCAAATATAAGCATTATATGCTTACAAAGAGCTAGTAAAATAGTTTAAGATGATAGAACTTTAGCACAAATTAAATTTAATGTTTCCTAATTCACTTTTTAGGTGCCAATGTTTACTTATATTATAGCACTATTTATGTTTCAATGAATAGCTGCTTAATCATTATAAACATTATTAAATTGTATAATTTCCTCCATTCCTCCATTTCCTTCATTTCCTCCATATCCTAACAGATAGTCTATGATAATGAGCATATTCTATGAGTGTTTTAGATGCAATAAAATTGGAGAGTCTCAAAACTGAATCAAAATGATAAAGTGGTACAATTGGAAAAAAGAAAATTTCTGACTTTGACTTTTATTTTCACATAATTTTTTCAATAACATTATTTGTGGAAAAATTAGTCATAGAACTCCAGTATCCTTTATGGTTGTGTACCTATGAAATGAAACTTTGCTTACACAGCCCCTACTGGGGAATTTAGAAATTACTTCATTTACATTTGACCTGAATCAACTGCCTGTTCTTTAGACCAAGAACCTATTGTGATCCATATCTCTTTTACGGAGCTACTTAAATGTAAAACAAAAAAAGCAATTATAACCATTACTAGTAAATGGGTTCTCATGAATTATACCTGAACTCCTTGGAATTAAATGGTTAAACAAGAATGATTTAAGAAAATTTCCAATCAAATGAGACAATTGGTGTGTTCAACTGAAAAATTTCTTACCAGACTGCCACACCTAATAGCTACTCTGGATGCAAATAAGAGAAGACACATTTCAGTCATTTTTCTCATACTGGGCAAAAAGCTCAGGTAAAAAAAAAAAAAAAGGAGGGGGGTTTAGTAATTTCTGTTTATTTCTGAACCAGTTAAATTAATGTTACCCGAAAGGGAATCTGGTCATGACAATCTGTCATTTTAGTTCTAAAAAGAATGCCAAAGACAAATGTGCAAGAGGATAAAAATACCTTCTTCATTCATAAGAAAGGGAAGGGGGTGGGACGAAGCTTCCACAGATCAAAGTGGAGTTAACATCTAGAGCTTATTAATAAATCTTATAATTTTGTATAGAGAAATATTTCTTCACAAGGACTTCAGACACTAATTCAAGAATCATTACGTGATAGATAAAGACCCTTGGAAGTATCAAGTGGCCAGAGAATAAATATAGAAGAAAGGGTGACAATACCTCAGTAATATATTCATCAGATATTCTAAAATACCACAGGAAAAAAGAAATCTTACATTACCAATTCTCAAATATCTACCCTTAGGCAAGTTGACTTGAAAATACCATAGCTAGGTCACTTTTTACTATTTATTTAAATAAATGGATAGGATTGCATTAACATAGGAAAAAGTATAAATATTGATTTGGGAACCTAAAGCATACAATAAAACAGCAACCTTTCTGACCCTTTTAAAGAAATCCAGTCATAAATAAAGTTCATCTCCACTATTTTTTGGGGGGAGAAAACAACTAATACATAATTCATCCATAAAATATCTTCATTATTCTCTTTACTGATTGCTACCCTCATGTCCTGGTCATACTAGCATTATGGCATATAGATTGCATTTGTCTACCCTCCTAAAAGGGTATGCAGTACCATATACAGCAACCCTGTTTTATTTATAGCAAAATCTATAAGGGCAACTTTTAATAGTTCCACATGAGCTGAGTGCTAAAAGACAGATATGACAAATGTTAGTATTATTCTAACCAAGACAAAAATAAAATCAATAATTGTGCTTTTGGAATCAGGAAAAATAACATTGAACTATTCCAGGTCATGTCTTGTTCATTTATCTTCTATATTTCTATACAAAAAATAATAATCAAGATGAGGATATTAATGTTCAATAACCATAAATAATTATAAAATATTTTAATTAGGTAATCTTTATTTAAGTGAATAAAATACATTACAATATTTGTAGTGGCAATACTGCAAAACATGTATGTGTATTAAACTGCCCTCAGCACTTTCTTTGAGGGCTGACTCTACACCAAACATTGACCACATTTCAGAAATCTTAAGATAAATAAGATATGATCACTACTCTCTAGAAATTTACTGGAGATAATGCTTAATCTTGTTACTGGAGATAATACTTAAACATTTACACTAATACTCTGTGTTAGGTAACCTTGTTCTCCTTGACTCATCTTTCTTGTAGAATCCACATCCAATTAATCACCAGATCCTTTTAGCTCTACCTTCATAATGTTTCAGCCACTTCTTGCTTCTTACTTTTAATTCTACCATCTTGGTCCAAGTTCCTATCAAGTTTTAGTTGGATTATGAATAGTCTCTGTCTTATGTGAGGATCCATCTAACACCAGGTTATAGAACTCCAGATTCAGGCCACTTAATATGCAGCCTGGATCTGAAGCAGAACCCTTCACTTTGCTGATTCTCACTCAAATTTGGCAGCTTTTGCTTTCACCTGAGAAGTTCACTGGAGCAATATTCCCAAGAATGAAATATGCTGTCTCAAGAACCTGCAGAATCATGCCAGGTATTGTGATTCCTTCTTAGAGGTCAGAGGCACAAAATGAACATCCTATAATTTAGAGGAAATGTTCTAATATGTTCCAGGTGACGGACTCCTAAAAACTTTATTGTTGTTTAGGAGGTGTATCAGCACAGTGGTACCCAAGGTCTTACCAAGTCTTCCAATATACTTGCTACTTCTTATTCATCTTGTCCAATGAATATAATGTTATCAGTGTAGTGGAACAATATGATGTTCCAGCAAATGTACCGTGGACTTTATTATGACAGGGGCCAAGAGAGATAACATACACAAAGGGCAAGACTTTATGTATATGCAGTTGTCTGCCCCAAATTGTTGCAAACTATTTCTTATTTCTGATCAAACTATTTCCTTTCTGATAAGGATGGAAAAGAATGAGATATCATATGCGTGAGATACCATATATTTAAGTAAGTTTGCAACATCAACCAAAGCATTTCCACCTAGAGCTGATTCAGTTTCTGGTAGGCCCCTGGTTTTGTAAGAACCAGCCTGGTACCTTAAAGCAATAAATAATTAAAACAAACAAACAAACAAAAAAACCTCTGCATCTTTATGTACTAATCTCTACCATGGTCTCTGGAATGCAATCGTAATTTTCATTCATTATATTAATTTGAAAAGAAGTAGTTTTAGAGGCTTCTACTGGCCTTCGCCACAATGATAGTTCTTACTCCATAGGCCAGAGAACTAACAGTATGACTCTACCAAATTAGGACAATGGAAGTGAACTGGATGCGTACATAAGCCACTAGATCCACTGTGAGAAAGGCCTGGGCCAAGACTCCACTAATACCCTGGCCCAAATGTCTCCACTCTAATAGGATGGTGCTTTGGGTCCCTAGGTATCACCATCAACTCAGACTTCATGCCCAAAGTCCTAGAAATATTATGTATTCTTCTTTTTTCAGTGAACAGTTACCAAAATAAATTGGGAAATGACTGGGGAAACTGACACCATACATCGTTGTCATGATCTCATGAGGGTGCTTCTCTTGGGATTCATGCTTTTCATCAAAGTATTTTTGTTCTAAAAATTATTTCCATTTCAGAAACTGAAAAAAGGGATTGTGGCTTTTTACTATAGTGATTGTCCTTAGCCTCCTAATCAACAACTCTTAATTTCTTTTGATTATGTAGATTGAGTAATAACTTGTTGATTACCCATTTATCTTGTTGTTAGTGATGTTTCTCAAGGATACTAGTGATCTTCCTAACAGTGAATTCCTTGATCTGAGCAATTCTGCTTCTAGAAAGTTAACAAAAGATAATTTTGCACAAAAACTATATGTATAAGAATATTTGTGGTAATATTACTCATGAAAGGATTATTTCAAAACAGCCTTGATGGGGTAATAAAAGAATCTTTTAGCTCAAGAATATGTTGGTATAAATCCCAAAAATTTAAAAGCAAAAAGCAAACAAACAAAAACAAAAACAAAAGAACAGAATACCCAGAGACTGTGGGACAGCTACAAAAGGAATAACATACCCATGATGAGATTATCAGGAGAAGAAAGAGGAAAAGGGACAAGAAACATCTGAAGTAATAATGACTGAAAATTTCAGCAATATTAACGCCAGACATCAAACCATAGATACAGGAAGCTCAGAAAATACCGACCAGGATAAATGTCAAAAAAAACACACTATGGTGTATCATTTTCCTTCCTTCCTTCCTTCCTTCCTTCCTTCCTTCCTTCTCTTTCTTTCTTTCTTTCTTTCTTTCTTTCTTTCTTTCTTTCTTTCTTTCTTTCTCTCTTTCTTTTCTTTCTTCTTTATTTTTTTCTTTACAAAAGGTGATTTTACTAAAGCACAGGGGCAGGACCCATGGGCAGAAAGAGTTGCCTGCATATCATTTTCAAGTTATGAAAAATAAAAGATAAAGAAAATATCTGAAAGCCAAAGCAATAATAAATAAATAAATAAACAAACAAACAAACAAATAAATAAATAAATAAATAAATAAATAAATAAATAAAACCTGACTCCTCAAAGACCATGCAAGCCAGATGGCAGTGGAATAAAATATTTTAAGTGTTAAAGGAAAGAAAACACCAACCTAGGATTTTGTACCCTGAAACTTACCCTTAAAAAGTGAAGAAGAAATAAAGATTTTCTCAAACAAAAATAGAAGGAAGTTGTTTAGTAGACCTGCTTTAAAAGAAATGTTAAAAGAAGTTCTTTAGTGAGAAGAAAAATAATATAGGTCAGAAACTTGGAGGCAGCTCTTTCTGCCCATGAGTCTTGTACCTTGTATTTTACTAAAAATATATTTTTGAACCAAAAAAGAAAAACAAGAAGGAGAAAAAAAGAAACTTAGATCTACATAAGGAAAGGATGGGCAAAGAGGAAGAAGTATTTAAAGGTAAAACAAAAATTTCTACTTTCCTTAATCTTAATTGATCAAATAGGTAACAGTTTCTTTAAAAACAGTAGCAAAAATATATTTAATTAGGTATGCTTATGTACATACTATACATAAGCTTATGTATTTTTTAAGATTTATTTATTTGAGAGAGAGAGAGAGAGAGAGCCTGTGAGTGAGCGCAAGGGCAGAGGGAGAAGGAGAGGGAGAGAAACTCAAGCAGACTCCCCGCTGAATTCAAAACCCCAGGCAGGGTTCAATCTCAGGATTCTGAGATCATGACCTGAGCCAAAATCAAGAGTTGGTTGCTTAAACGACTGAGCCACTCAGGTGTCTCATGTATATTTACATATAAGTTAAATGAGGGGAGCCTGGGGGGGGCTCAGTCATTAAGCTTCTGCCTTTAGCTCCAGTCATGATCCTGGAATCCTGGGATCAAGTCCCGCATTGGGCTCCCTGCTCAGCAGGAAGCCTGCTTCTCCCTCTCCCCTGGCTTGTGCTCCCTTTCTCATTGTCTCTCTCTCTGTCAAATAAATAAAATCTTTAAAAACATAAGTTAAATGAATAACAGCAATGATAGAAGGCACAGAAAGGACACTTTGACAGTTTCTTACAAAACTAAACATACACTTACACTATTTAATCCAATAATTGCATTCCCCAAAGAAGTTGAAACTTCTATCCACATAAAAATTTTCACACAGATGTTTAACCAGCAACTTATTTTCATATTTATTCATAATTGCCAAAACTTGAAAGCAACCAAGATGTTCTTCAGTAGGTGAAGGGATGAATAAATGGTGGTACATCCAGATGACAAAATATTATTCAGCTCCAAAAAGAAGTGAGCTACCAAGCCACAAAAAGACATGGATGAATCTTAAAATGCATATTACAGAGTGAAAGGGGCCAATCTGAAAAAGCTATACTATATGATTCTGACTCTATGACATTCTGGAAAAGGCAAACCTATAGAGACAATAAAAAGGTCAGTAGCTTTCAGGTGTACAGGAATGGCAGGAAATAGAGCACAGAAGATTTTTAAGGCAGTGAAAATATTCTGCATAATGATAGATATATGTCAATATATGTTTGTCCAAATCCATAGAATGTACAACATCAAGAGTGAACCAAGGTATATCATGCACTTTGGGTGATTATGATATGTCAATGTAGGTTCATCTTTGTTGAAAAATGCACCAACCTATAAGTAATATGGATAATGGGGGAGAGGCTATGCATGTAGAGGGGTAGAGGTGAGCATATGGGAAGCTCTGTATTTCCCTCTGCATTTTATTGTAAACCTAAAAATTCTTTGACTTCTCTAAAAAAAATAGTCTTTTAAGAAACTTAGATGTTGTTTTTGTGATTTGGTTTAAGGTACAATGTATCAGGATACCAGGGTGGCTTAGTTTGTCAGGCACCTGCTTTCAGCTCAGGTCACAATCCCAGGGTCCTGGGATCATGCAACCAAGAGGGTTCTCTGCTCAGCAGGGCGCCTTCTTCTCCTTCTCCCTGTGCCTGCTGCCCCCTCTGCTTGTCTCTCTGCCCAATAAATAAATAAATAATATTTAAGGTACAATATATCTACTTCAACTTCAGTAGATAACTGTGGCACATTGCTCAGATCCTTCCTTTAAGACCAAGCCACTTATTTCCCCAGTTGCAAAGAAAGTCGCTTACCAACAATTTACAAAGGTATCCCTCTCCTGTAATTGACCTTGGATCAAGAAGATGCTCAACCCAAAAGTATCCCCTTCACTGTGGATACCTCTCATCCAATGACTGGCTGATGTGGGGATACAAAGGCCCAGCCTCCATTGGGGGACATCCCTGAAGGACCATGATGGCTCCTGAGCACCTTTTGTGATTTAATGAGACCTTAGTTGAAACTGGGAGAACTTGAATTACAGTTCAACTCATTCCTGTGACCTGTGCTTCTCTCTCACTCTCATAGGTGTTCACAAAACCATTCCTCTATAAGCTTCTTGTACAATAAATCTCTGTCTCACACTCTGTTTACCAGGGAACCCCCCTAAAACAGTCAATAAAAGACTATACAGTCATAGAAAGTGATTCTTTACAATATATTTACTGAAAATTAAGATGCTCACAACCTATTGTTCCTGAAGAAAAGAAAGCTGTTGGCAGTGAGTTAAAATTTAGCTCTTTATATAAGATATAAATGTGTGTGTTTATGTGTTTAAGATGTGAGCACATGCTCACACATAACTGTACTACAGAAGGATATCTGGAAAGTTGTCAGCCCAAATATTAAGTACTGCTATTCTTATGATTGCAGGTAACACAGTTTTTCCCCACCGTTTCATCCCCAGAACCAATCATAAATACCCTAGGCATAGTAGATGCTCAATAGGTATTTATTGAATAAAAATGTAACTAATTAATAAACATCTGGACAATACGAATTCAGATGATTATTTTTATCCTTACACTTCCCAGAATTGTTTCAAATTGTTACAATGACCATATCACAAAAAATTAACATTTTAATTATATATGCATATACATTTCATATTCATATATATTTCAGTTCAGACAATTTAGTCTTCCTGATCAAAAAGAAGTTGTCCTGAGGAAAAGGAGAATGTCAAAGGATCACTAACTGGCAAAATGTCTTGACATTAAATGCCCAATAAATACCTTTTCTGAGAATGCAGTTATACTCAATATTCTTTCAACGATGCAGGAAAATTGTCAAAGTCTATGTAAAGAATTAGATGTTTTGGAGAATGTATTATCTTCTACAATAAAAAACTACATCAGTTATCTTCCTCTATAGTCAGGAATTTATCTAGTCTGTCTTAGAGCAAATAACAGTCTACATCCCCATCCCCACCTTCCATAGTAACAGGTCATGTTGATGTTTAAAAGATACTGATCTGTTGCCAGTAACTTAGGGGCAAAATTTTATTACCAGGGACATTGTAATCATTTTATGGCTGCATGTTGTGTTCACAATGGGCCTTAGTGTTCCCTATAAAGCAATGGATCTTGAAAAGATTGTGTTTCTTGGGAATACTTGCCCTTCACCACTCAATTGGAGCTTGCATTGAGAATTTTATGATACAGTTATTTACATAATAAAAATAATGAAATGAGGAGGAATAGTCATGCCAAAATGAAGAGGGTGTCAGCAATTTACCATTCTGAAGGAGTTCTTTTGTAATGATATAAAAATAGCTAGGGGGAAGAAGCAGTTATAAGATTATAAATAATCTTAGTACTCTGAACAGAAATAGAATCTGAATCATCATGAAATAACTTCAAAAACATTAAAAAAAAAGATTTCCAACCTTCCAGTCTCCCTATAAAGAGATCATTGGGAAATCATCTACTAAGAAAATGATTTAAATTTCAGTCCAAACCACATTCTGCATTATTTAAGCAATTTTATTTTTCATTAGACATGTCCTTCACTGGCTTCCCTTGGACTGACCTGAGCTCAAAGCTAGGGCTTCTCTGAAAGGCCAGGTCATCTGAGCAGTAATCATTATGCTCAACCTAAAGTGGGACATTTTTGGAAAATCTCTGTCTTATTTGTTATATTTTCCAGTAAAGATAAGAAACATCTATAACTCACCCTTAGTAATCACCTTGAGTTGTTCTCATTGGCTAGAAAATTATTAATCCAAATTAACTCAGTCAAAATTAAGCACAATAATACTTACAAAAAGTTGACTCTAAGCTGTCATTTTGTGAATTTAGAAGGGCAATTGGCATTGCCTCAGAAATCTTTTTTTTTATTATTTTTTTAAGAAAGAGAGAGTCAGCACAAGTAGGGGGAGGAGCAAAGTAGGAGGGATTGAGGAGAGAGGGGAAACTCAAGCAGACAACTCCACCAAGCGCAGAACCCAAAGTGGGGCTCTATTTCAAGACCCTGAGAAGATGACCTAAGCCAAAACCAAGAATCAGATGTTTACCTGACTGAGTCACCCCCGTCTTCCAAGCCTCAGAAATCTTATAGCCCAGTATGTCACATTTATCCTTGCTCTTCTGAAAATAGAGGTATCCTTCTCTTTTCAAATGTTAATTCCTCTTTCTAGCTCCAGATCTTCACAGTTGCTTTGGTAGCTCCATCGGTCTGTTTCCTGAATCTTCTATTTCTACCTCCCTGATAACTTTCTACTTAAGCTTAACCTTGCTGAAGCCTCTTCCATCCTAGGAGAAAAAAAAATCCACTAAACATCACCTCTAAATAATACTTTACTTGCCTTCCTTCCCAAGATACCAGTTATACTCACCCTTTCCAATTTCTCAACTTCCATTCACTACTTTGACCACGAGGCTTGTCATTTTACCCCCATTATGACATTAACTCTGGTGTTCCAATGATTACCCAGTCAGCAAAGCCAAAGAACACTGAACATTTGAATGCTCTCTCCATCTTAAATAGTCTCTTTTCCCTTTGCATCTCTGACACCACTCCAACAGAGTGATTGCGTTAACTCACATAGTGATCATTTCGTTTTATGCTAAAAGGCTATCAGAAGCTTACATTATCCACAGTATAAAATTTATGTTCCTTAACATGTCACTTGTTTAACTTCTTTATGATCATCTGTGGCTACTCTATGCAGCTGATGCAATGGATGGGTTTCTTCTTAGACTACCTCATACTTTAGAGAGAGAGCACTGGACCCTGAATCTTCTTACAGGCACCAGTGTGAGGCCCATGATAGAAGATTCATGCACAATAATGATAGATCAATTCTTCTGTTGGTGTAGAAGCAGGAAGATTTCTTGTCTTGGGTTCATTCTTCTGTATCTCTTGTCAACATTAAACTTTTAGAATCACAGAACCAATTAGGATTTGGTCAGATAACGGGATTTGAAGACATAAGGTCAGAGGTACTCACCTTGTCAGCATCTAGTCTAGTTAGTTTTTTTTTTTTTCCTTTGAGGTATTTTATTTTACTCTTTATTTTTTATTTTATCTTTAATTGTAAAAAACACATAAAAACTTACCATCTCAACCATTTTAAGCATATGGTTTAATAGTGTTAATTATATTTATATTGTTGGACAATAAATCTCTAGAACTTTTTTCACTTTGGAAAACTGAAATTCTATATCCATTGAGCAACAAGTTCCTATTTCTCTTTCCTCTTAGCCCCCAACAACCACCATTCCATTTTCTATTTCAGTGAGTGTGACTGCCTTACATACCTCATATAAGTGGAATCATGTAGTATTTGTCTTTTTGAGATTGCCTTATTTCACTTAGTAAATGCCTTCCAGTGTCATCCATATTAGAGGAAGAGACAAGATTCCTTCTTTATCAGAGGCTGAATAATATGTTGTTGTATGTATATACACCACATTTGTTTTTTATCCATTCACCCATTGACGGACATTTGGATTCTTTTCACCTCTTGGCTACTGTGAATAATGCTGCAAGTCACATGGCTGTGCTGTCTAGTCTAATTCTTGATCCTAAATGGGCAACAGAAGTATTTTTGTCTTACAAGTGGTCCAAACAACTCCCCCGGGTAGGATTGGGCTTACGAATCTAATAAGTAAAATATACATTCACCTTGAGTTGATTCTCTGTCTCCCCTCAGCACCACTATCACCATTGGCATTTACATTTACAGAGATAGTAAGGGAAACCAGTTTATTTCCCCATAGAAGTACAACAATACACAACATCTGATTTCATCTTGCCTTGCTTTTCCCCTAATCAAAGTAAATGCATTGCTTTACTAATTATTGTATACTGAAGTGGATAAGGATCCGAATGCATTGACCACATGGTAAAAAATAATCCTGGATTTTGGAAAATTTTTGTACATTATTTCCATCAATATATATGATCTGATTGTCTAGTGTATGCTTAAATATTAGAAATATGAAGAAGAATAAAAAAGAAATGCAAACAAGAATAAAACATTTAAGAAGCTAAAATCCAGGGCGCCTGGGTGGCTCAATGGGTTAAAGCCTCTGCTTTCAGCTCAGGTCATGATCTCAGGGTCCTGGAATCGAGGCCCACACTGGGATCTCTGCTCAGCAGGGATCCTGCTTTCTCCTCTCTCTCTGCATGCCTCTCTGCCTACTTGTGATATCTCTCTCTCTCTCTCTCTCTCTCTCTCTCTCCCTCTCTCTCTCTGTCAAATAAGTAAATAAAATCTTTTTTAAAAAGAAGCTAAAATCCAGTAGTAGAAATTAAGATATAAACAAATAATTATAATACAACATGTCAGTGCACTGACAGAATAAAACCCTGCATATTATAGAAGTACCTAAAGAAGGTACTTTTCCCGGCCCAAGATGGTAGGGGGAAGGTAACATGCAAAGTTTTCCTGCGTTATAGGAATTATAATCCCAGATTATAAGATGAATAACAAATAGTGATATGCGTGGATATGCCAGCAAACCAAATACGTTAGAGACTTCCAATAATTTGATGATTAAAACATGGACATTGAAAGATTGGTCAGCATAGGAAGAGCTGATTCTCAAACATGAAGGTGAAACAGAAATATGGCTTTGAGAACTGAACTGGAAGCAAGTTAAGTGGAGACAACTAGAGGAAACTATCTAAAAGCCAGATCTATCTTAAATGGATCTTTTAGTGTACACGATTTGGGTCAAAACCATATCAGAGACCTAGCCAAAGCAATCTAGTATGTGGAGAACAATCCTTCCAATTACCAGAAATCCCTACTCACCATGAATCAGTTAATGACATAGTCACATCAACCCCCAAATCATTCCCTATTTGCAGTACCATCTTCAAAATGCTTTTAAAGATTACTCGTGCGAACATTTCTTTACTAAAGTGTAGCCATTTAAAATGGGTCCTTACCGACTGAAGTGAAACAGAATAAGAGAAAATTGAGCAGAATATTAAAATGTTCCTCAGAGGTGATGAGAGAAGAAGCAGAGGCTGAGACAGAATAGTCCAAGCAGCTGGACCCAGGTGACTTAAGTCATTTAAAAGCACGATGGGTAAAACACTCAGGAATGTGTAAATAAGGCTAATCTTGCATTGGCTTGGAATGGATTTTATAACTTAGCAGGTCTTTCCATTTGGCAGTAAGCAAAGCTGCAGTTCTCACTAGGGGCTGTGGTAAGGGATGCAATTGTTGACTGGATGAGAAAGTGGATGACCTCATCCAACAATGTCACCATGACAACTAGGTGATCATTTCCAGTCATTCTGAGTGTTACAAAACTGATGCTTAATAATTCTTTCCATGTTGTGGAGTCATCTCAGGAAGAGAATTGAAAGAGAAAGCAGAATTATTTATGAAATGTATTGGTCTTATGGCTGCAAAGCCCTGTGTTAAATATAGAGTTTTGTTTTTTAGTACCAGAATTTTAAAAATTATGTCCATGGTCCAGAAATATAATTTAATGAATAATAAAGCAATAATAGATCTGGGGGGCCTAGTACATGAATATGACCAAGAACCTTTCTTCAGACATCACAAAAAATCTTCTTTATGTTTATCTTTAACATTAGATTATTCAGAAAAAAAGAAACAATGGCTGCTTTTTAGCAGCGTTAAATATAATACAAATATTAGTGGGTTTTTTGTTTTACTTTAAATATTCTTATTCCAAAAAGTAAAACTTAAACAAGCTATTTGTCTTTTTCTTCTATCCTCCATCTTCCACACAACAAATACATGGCTGACCACGACTTGAACATGCGAATCCCGGTTGATATTATTTTAATGCCAGACCTTTCTAATCTGTCACAACATTGTTCTTTTTCTAACCTATAAGGAATATCATACTTACATCCCAGATTTCATCTCTAATCCACCTTGTAGCTAGACTCAGCATTATAGCTGATAACTTTTTCAACCTCCTAGACCTTCATTTCCTCCACTTTTTCCACTAGCGTGACCTTTTGCTTTATTCCACTATGGAAGACATATGTTACATCCTATCATTACCAGAACATTTTCTCTTCTAGATGAAAGAAGGCTCCTAGATGCTGAAGCTAACCACTCTGAGAGTAATACCCAGGCCCTCAAACATTTATACTCCTTCCCACACCTACACACCCTGTTCATTGTCCCTTAGACTCCTGTTTTGTCTCTACACTCTTCTCCTCACTCCCTTCCCTTGTTCCTCAGCCAGCTTCTGGCTTTAACTGGTTCATTTGTTTTTCTGACTGCCTGAACACCATGATCACCCATTTCTTCTCCATTCTTACCTTTCACTAGTAACCAAGGATCCTCTAACCCATCTCAAACTTCCTCTGCAGCTGTCCTGTCAATCCCCAATGTTGGACAAATCTAACCATCTGTTTTCTCTGCTTTTATCATCCCACTGCCAAGTAATACTGGAAAAAGTCAAGAAACTGCCAGTTGGCTCCACTACAAATTTATGGTACCTAATCTCATCGGCTCCTCAGAGCTGTTTGGAAATCCTTTTATTCACAGTGAATTTTCTAAATTATTCTAAATTTCCTCCATTCCCCTCAAACCCTTAAGATCACTCCTTTCACTCACTGTGAGCAAATGACCTCATCTACTTCCCTTAGGAGATTGAGGTCATCCCACATATACTTTTTTAGTTATCTTCATAGATTATTTCTATCTGATCACAAACCTTAATGCAGAAAGTAAGACCAGAAGAAGATGAAGCGCTGTCCCGTCAGGGATGAGGGAAGGACTGGGGTTATGGAACACAGACAAAAAGACCAATAATAGAAGGAAAACCCAAATGGAGTCTTAGTACAAGGGAATCAAAGCACCTCTCAGGATCCTGAGAAAGATGACGAGCTCCACCAATGCGAGGTAGTCTAAATGAACTGCATCAATGATGCAGCAAAGACCTGAGACAGATGTAATACCACTGTATATTTGTATAATCATTCTGAGATTAATTAACTGAAAAAGAATAGAGTCTTTCCGACAACCTCTCAATTCCTTTCTTTCATAGGAAGGTGTGTCAACTGTTTTAAATACCAACAATTTCCATTTGTACATTACAGCCAATATCTACCATCCAGAAAGTTATTCTATTCTTTACATTGTCTTTCTGTTGTATCTTCAACTGTTTCATTGTTTGCTGCTCCTTGTGGGCCTATTATGTTATTTATATCCAAAACACTTAAAAACAAAAGTAAAAAGCTGCCTTAAATCCCAGTCCTCCCCAGGTACTTACCTACCTTTTCTTCTTACTGTTCAATGTGTATAAAGTTTCAGTTATGCAAGCTGAAAAAGTTCCAGAGAATTGTTGTACAACATTGTACTTCTAGTTAACAATACTGTACAGTTAAGAAATTGAGGGCAGTTCGCATGTTACAATTTTTTAAAAAAGCAAAGTCTGTGTTTACCACCCTCCTTCTGGACCTGCAAAGTGTAAGCCAAACTACTGATCTCTAGCTTCTCCCCAGAATACTTATCTGGAACTACCTTCTCAAAAGATAAGAACTCATCCTCAAAAGCCAAATATCATGACTTTTTTAGTCCTTTATCATCTTGGTCTCACTGTTGGTAACACATCTTTCTTACTGGCAGTATTTCTATTCTGCTACACCATGCACTCCTCTTCCTCCCCACCTATGTCTCTATTGCACTGGCTTCTTGCTTTGACTCACAGACCACTTTTAAGCACTGATGAGAAAATTTTACTAAGGTTCCTCCTCAGTCTTCTTCTGTCATTCAACTTTCACCCCACTTATTACTCTACGTTATGACTCTCGCTTCTACCTTTGACCTCTTTCCCACACTTCAGATTTTCAACTCTCTATCAGTCCAGAAGCTCCATATGTCTAAAATTCAATGCAAGAATAGGCAACATTAAATTAAGAATGCACTTTCTTGAACCAGACTGTCTGGATTCAAATTCTGGATCTGCTTCTGACTAGCTGTGCAGCTTTGGACAAGTTATGTAAGGTCCCTGTGCCTTAATTTCTTTATCTGTATAGCAGAGATAATGAAAGTTCCTATTCCTTTCTCTAGTGTGATGGTCAAAGAGTTAACTCCCACAAAGTACTACAATGAACCCAGTATATAAATGCTCAGTAAATAT
This sequence comes from Spilogale gracilis, assembly GCA_004023965.1. Classification (NCBI taxonomy): domain Eukaryota; kingdom Metazoa; phylum Chordata; class Mammalia; order Carnivora; family Mephitidae; genus Spilogale; species Spilogale gracilis. Next base: position 134,284 of record PITA01000783.1, on the reverse strand, counting down.
TAGTTATTATTATTATCTCTTACCCTTTCTTGCATAAATCCTTTTCTTCAGGCTGTATTTTCTTTGTCAGTTAATGGCAGCAGCATCAGCTCAATCATCCATACTAAAATCCTCACACTCACCTTCTAACCTCTTTCTACATTCAGCTGTGCTTTATATCCAGTTTCCACCAACTACATCAACGTTTAATCTTCCATTTTCTTTCCCTCTGCTGCTGCCCAAGTCCAGAGCTTCATTATCTCTAACCTGAATTATTGCAACAGCTCCCTTCTGAATTGCCTGACTTCGATCTTTACCCCCAGTTCATCTTCAGCTCAGTGTTACTTTTCTAAACACAGACATCATTTTAAACCCTTTTCTGTTTTATTATCACCTTCAGAACAAATTGAAATGTTGAGCACAATGTAGCTAATTTTCCTTCTTACCTCCAACCAGGTGCCTCCGCTGCCTTCCCCAACTGCTCTTAAAACACACCATGTGCTTTATACCTCAATATCTCATCTACCCCATATTATTTATCAAATTTCTACTTATCTTTCAAGCACCAGTTTAAATGGAATATTGGTAAGTTATATCTTTCATATCTCCATTCCCTGAGAAAGATGATAGATCATAGATAGATAGAAGATAGACAGATCGATCTTAATTACTTTGTGTGGTATTTATTTATTTATATTTCTATCCTTGACTAGACTTGAAGTTTTTCTTTTGGAGTATGATTTTTTTTTATTTCTAGCCCACAACAGAGCTCCTGACACATATTAAGTGTCCCAGGAAATTATATGGAATAATTCATTGTTCTTTCCAAATGCACCATACCATCTCTTTCTAAGCTTATAGAATCTATTACAAAAATTCCTTTCCCCTTTACCCTACCTTTACCCTACCATTAGCACTGCTTTCTCTAATTCAGGACTTCATCACCATTGGCAGAGATCATGACAAGAACTTTCCATTCAATCACCAGCTTTAGTTTCTCCTCCTCTCAAAGCCACGTGTGATATTTTGCAGCCAGAGATATTTTTGACAACAGATTGTATGGTGTTATTCCACTGCCTAGAACTCATCGAACTGTCCCCTTGACAACAAAGCAAAATGCACTGCTCCCTCTAACTCCCCAGCCTTATGTCAGATATCTTCTCCCCTCCCCACATACATAAAAGCTATACTCCATCACTCTGAACTCTTGGCTATTCCTCTATCCTAGAATGTCCGTACTCCAATATATTGGTATCTTAGCCATCTGTCAAAACCCAACTCAGAAGGCCCTTCTTCCATAAATCCTTTCACAAACCCTTTGGTCAGATATAGCCTCTTCTCATCTTGTTTTCCCAAAGCTTAGGTAAAGGCATCTATTTGATCATGTCACTTTCTTTCTACTTTATTACACTACAGAGTTCTACACAGTATTCTGTCTCCCACAATAAGTTATGAGTTACAAGTCTCTTTTTGGCAGAAAATTTGCCTGTCATCATTGAATTTCCCACAATGCATTATACAAAGTGGATGTCAGAAAAGGTTGCTGGTTAAGTTAAAAGGTATGCCAGAAGGAATGGAGTTAGAACGTGCTGAGCCAGAAAAGAGAAGGCATCTGAACAGTGGCATGAAGACGGAAGAATGTAAATTTGTCTGGGCTTGAGGACTACTGTCAAAAATTAGTGAGAAGTAGAAGAAAAATCTGCAACGTTGTTTGTGTAGACCTTGAATGCCAAGCCAAGAAGTGAGAGCATTATCTATTGTCGCTCAGGATTCTTGTCATTTAATGAGCAGGAATGTTATATGTTAAACACACTGTTTTAGATTTATCTGGTAGTCGATTTCAGAATAAATTAGAAGGAAACAAACTTGAGGAAAAAGTGAGAAGCCTTTTGCATTGATCCAGGAATGATAGTAAAAAGGAAGACCCTAAAGACATTGTAAAGGATGAAAACATAAGATCTGGTGTAAAATAAATAAATAATGCCAGAAACAAAGAGAAAATGTTGGACACTCAGACATTTGCTAGATATCTCCTGCAACTATAATAATATCTGTTTCTTACTGTATCTTGGTGACAGTTTAATATCCTGAGGCATAGAAGTGGCAGGAGATTTTGCTTCCCTCTGAGCAGGGAGCTTAACTTGGGACTTGATCCCAGGAACCTGAGATCATGACCTGAGCCAAAGGCAGAAGCTTAACTGACTGAGCCACCCAGGCATCCTTCTTCTTCTTCTTCTTTTTTTTTTTTTTTTCTTAATCAATTTTTAAAAGATTTCCCCTTGAAAGCAGACAGATAAATAAAAGGGTAGCCTTCCCAAGACAGACTCCACCTCAGGTGCATCCTGCCTTGGAGGTAGCAAATAGCATCCATTCCTCTGTGTGGATACATTCCTACTAGAGAACACCTAGGGAGCTGGGCTTCAGCCTCCCACTATTCTTTTGACCACATGTCTTTGGCAAGGAAGCAAATTGCACACATCTACGTGGCGCATGCATATTTTAACACTTCAGTGAAGTCCATGAAAAAAGAGGACAGAGGAAGGCAATGAGGAGAGCTTTGGCATTCGTGTGGCTCAATCATGCAGTTTCATTGCAGAGGGGAAGCTTCAGGGCCATACTCCTTCCCATCCATTTCCATGTAGAATTGCCTCCATTTGTAAATCAGTGGAGACCTCCTTCTAGTCCCTCACTCACACTTCCAAGCCCATTTCACAGATGAGTAAACTAATTCACATACAGGGTGGGGAGCCATTGTTATTTTTAACAGTGCATCTCAGAATGGACAGTAAGATGAAGATGAGGCAGATGGAGAGATGGAATAAAATTATGATGTGAAAAAAATGGAAGAAGCGTAAAGGTCAATATGATTGTGAGGTTAATCTATGGTGGATTTACAAACCACTCAATCTAGCTGTGTGTTAAAATCACCATAGGTGTTGATTGAAGACAAAGATTTTTGGTCTCCCCACCCAACAATTCAGATTAAATAGACCTGAAATGGGAAGCTGAAATCGGTATTTTTATCAGATGTTTAAAGCAGTTTGATGCATACCAGCTTTAAGGACTCAGCAACCTTAAATCACTGCTTTCAGTGTATCAGTCCTTACTTACCAAACTAGAATTGCTCCCATCTTCATACTCTGTTAAACATAAAATCCTCTCCATATCTTTTTTTTATTGTTACTTAAATTTTTTTCCCAGTGTTCCAAGATTCATTCCCCATTCCCCACATGCAGTGCTCCACGCAATAGGTGCCCCTAGTACCCAACACCAGGCTCTCCCATCCCTCTACCCCCCTCCCTCCAAGTCCCTCAGTTTGTTTCTATGTCCAAAGTCTCTGTTGTTTCGTTTCTCTCCCTGGATTGCCCTACTTCCTATTTACTTTCCTTCTCCCACTGTCCTCCAGGTTACCCCTTATGCACCACAAGTAAGTGAAACCATGTGATACTTGACTTTCTCTTCTTGGCTTATTTCACTCAGCATAATCTCTTCCAGTCCGGTCCATGTTGCTACAAAAGTTGGATATTCATCCTTTCTGATGGAGGCATAGTATTCCATTGTATATATGTACCACATCTTCCTTATCCATTCATCTGTTGATGGGCACCTTGGCTCTTTCCACAGTTTGGCGATTGTGGCCATTGCAGCAATGAACATTGGGGTACATATGGCCCTTCTTTTCACTACATCTGTATCTTTGGGGTAAATGCCCAGTAGTGCAGATTCCTTAAAAAATTAAAAATAGAGCTACCCTATGACCCTGCAATCCTTTCCTTATCTTAAGGATTTTTCATAGTTTGGTGTCACATAACATAGCTAACCTTACCACAGAGCACTTTCCAACACAAACCTTTTTGTAGGCAGGTCTCGGTACTCAGCTAGGCAGCTTCCCCGCCCCCCCATACCGATCAAAATTATGTATATTCCTCAAATTCCAGTTTAATTAACACCTCTATCCAAAGGCACCTCCAGTTAGCATCACCCTTGAAGCTCTCTGACATCTCAAGACTTAGTATACTTATAGTCTGTGTCTTAGCACTTAAGTTTTAAATATATATTACATGATATATTTAAATATACTGTTTTTTGCTGCTTTCTGGGTCCTGGGCATTGATCTCACCTATAAAATTAGTTTGTAAAATACTTCTTTGTATGCACCCTACTTCCTACCATGTCATAGGTCCATCCTGGGTATTCATAAATCAATACAGCAACAGAGAAAAGGAGAAGAAAAGAGAGTATGTTTTGGCATAATAATTAAAAAGTTGTGCACATCAACTCTGCTTTCTACCTCAGTAGAAAGAGAGCTTTTCTTTCCCAATTGTAGCAGCTGAAATCCCAGGTCTCACCCTCATTGGTCAGGTTTGGTACGTGTCTGCGACTCGGCCAAGAGGTGAAATTTGCCCCAACCAGACCACAAGGAGTGATGTGAAGAAGGCTGAATGACCAAAGGAATACTGAGTGGTTCTTACCAAGAACTCAGGGGAAGTAGTCACTGGGGAGGGAAAAACAACAGGTCTCCAGGTAAGAACTCTGGTTCGTAGAGAAAATGTGAAATTGGAAGTGTGTAATGAAGTAAATCATTCAAAAGAGAGTGAAATAGGAGGGAAGAAAATTGAGAAATGTAAGGTTTGGAGAACTTAAGTTTAAAAATCATAGGTGTTTGATGAATAGTGTGGGTAAAGAAACATATCTTAGATATATGCCTCCTATTATAAACAGCAAAAGGAACATCTAGTTGAGGGGAATTTGGGAGGATAGATATGAGGAAGCTGCCAAAACTGGCTAGAATTTCTAGAAAAACGCTTCAGATAAAAATAACTTTATCCCCATGTTGTCCAGAAGCAACTAGAGAGTCTCCATTAGCCAGACAGAGACATTAGGAATGGTTAGGACATGGAAAGTGAAGATGAATATAAACCTGATGTGTGAATCCAATGTTAACTATAGTGTACATTGTACAATTAAATACAATTAGCTACCCTAAAGTTCCTGCAGTAAAAAATACCTACTTGGACGCACCTAACATTTGACCAGAGCTTAAATGCAACATTCCCTGGTATTCAACTGCACAAAGAGGTAGGCACATATGGACTGAATGTCAGAATATTCTGTTGCATTAACCAGTAGTGCAACTTGTATTTTTTTTTGCACAGGGGCTAAATATATTTTTTTTTAAATATATTTTAATTACACTAGTTAAAAAGTAAAATCTAGATATCTTCAGGACTCAGTTTCTTTCATGTTTACAGGATGTTTTAAATCTGTGAAATAAGCCTAACTCTCCAAAATGGGATGAAAAATATCTTGCATATATTACCTGTTCAAAGCGGGTCAAGATGGTCATTTAGCTGTGGCCTCGCACTCATGAAGGGTCTCAGATTTAGGGTTTTTTTTAAGATTTTATTTATTTATTTGACAGAGAGAAACATAGCTAGAGAGGGAACACAAGCAGGGGAAGTGAAACAGGGAGAAGGAGGCTTCCCGCTGAGCAGGGAGCCCAATGCTGGGCTCAGTCCCAGGATTCTGGAATCATGACCTGAGCTGAAGGCAGTCGCTTAACCAACTGAGCCACCCAGGCGCCCCAGATTTAGATTTTTTGACATTACTTTCACATAAGATTGCACAAGGACAAACCGCTAAGATTGGAAGAAATTGATGCCCTTCATAATAACTTAAATATACATGCCATGAACAGAGCATAACACTCACTGCATATTATAAATTAATATATTGGAAAAAATCTGTAATTATTATTTTATAAATTGCCTGATTATCCATCTTGAATTTGAGTGGTTAAAAGTATTGGTAAAAATGTAAACTTTTATTTAGAAAAAAACACTTTATAGAGATGTGATGGGCATACAAAGAGTGGTGTATGTTTAGCATACACAATTTGATGAGTTTGATGATAAGTATACATCAGTGAAACCATCACCACAATTTATACCACAAATATATTGATGACCTCCAAAAGTTTCTTTTCTCCCTCATTATTTTTTTCATTTATGCGTGTGTGTGATAAAAATCATTAATATAAGATCTATCCTTTTAGGAAATTTTTACATAGATCATAGAGTATTGTTAAGTATAGGCACTATGCTCTAGAGTAATCTCTAGGATTTATTTATCTTGAATAACTGAAACCTGACACACTTTGATCAACACCTCCTGTTTACTGCCCTCCCAGCCCTTTGGCAACCACCATTCTACTCTCAGCCTCCATGACTTTGGGACTATTCTACATTCTTCATATAACTGGAATCACGTGGTATTTGTTCTTCTGTGTCTGATTTATTTCGCTAAGCAAATTTCACTCACCAGGTCCACCCACATTGTTGAAAATGGGATTTCTGTCTTTTAAGGGCTGAATAATATTCCATTGTATGTTAATATAGTCACGTTTTCTTTATCCATGCTTCCATCAATGGACATTTAGGTTACTTCCATGTCTTGGCTACTGTAAACTTTTCATATGTACTTTAAATGTTGTAACCCAATGTTGGCTTTTCTTAAATTTTTTATATTCAGTATCTTCTGACCTAGGTCTCTTCAATGACATTAAAGAGGTCATACTTACATACAGCAATAGCAAAAAGCTCCTTGCAGATTTGTGTAAGGAGGAGAAGGCACTATGTCATGATAACATCTGCCCCCACAGCACTGTCAGGCACCTCTCTTGTACCTGTGGGAACTGTTTCACTGTGTCTTTGGGTGAAAGGGCAGCATGGGCTTTCCTGGAGAGGAAAGACAGAGTTAACAAGACAAATGCAGAAGAGAAGCTAAGAAAGCTGAGAACAAGACCTCTGGGTTTCTTCCTTGCCGACCACTGTGATGCTAAAAGCACATATTTCTTAGAAAACTCCTGTCTCTAAATATGACACTTACAATGCTCATGTGTCATGGATTTTTCTGGAACAATCTTAATTTCAAATATTATATTATGTTTCTGAATCTGCAGCTCAATTTGTGTGGAGGACGGGCATCTTGTGCAGAAATAAGAGGAACAAAGGTGAAAAATGGATTTCCCCCCTTCTTACAGTTTCAGAGGACATCTGGAGATACGTTCTGGGGCTAGAGGGGGGAAAAGGACAGATACATTATATCCATTCCCTTACAGATCATGGTATGAAAAGGTGGAATTTCTCAGTGAACCCTGAGGAGTCAGGGGCAGGGGAAATCTCTTATTTATACATATATGAGCTGAAATGGCTTGGCAGTATATACATAGTTTCACATTGATGGCAGAATAACCTTTCAAGAATTCTGAAATATAAATAAGAAATCAAATAAAAATGATATAGCTCCCATTAAATAAAAGCAACGTGTGCAGCAATGTAACACCAAGTGTTGCTTCGAAGGGTCTGGTGACAAATCACTTGAGCCTGGCTCTTCAGAATTATCTCATTTCTGGAGCCCCACACCAGAATTATACATTATGCTGCACATTTATGTATCAGTTAGGATAATGCAGGGTTGATCTCTCTGAAACAGCTGTCCATTTTGTGCCTTCATATTTTAATGCCTCTTCAGGACACAGCTAACCAGTCAGCTTAAATCTTCTATTGGCAGGACAGCATCGTAACCTAGTTTAACATTTCCTCTGGTGATTTTTTTTTTCTCTGCAGTTGATGCACATGTCAAATAAAGTCTGTCAAAGCTCTTTCTCATAACATAAATTCCAGATGTTTTTGGCTTCCCAAAAGGAAGATGTAATAGGTTTGCTTTTCCTAATACACTTAGATAATGAAAATAGAAGTATGGCTATAAAGTCCTTTTATATGCTTTTCATGTTGAAGTATGTAAGCCATAATATGTGTTCCTGTTCTTCCCAAATGAGGTCTATATGCAGGGGGTGGGGGGAGAGATTTAAAGTGCGAAGAAAATGGAGTTGGTATTAGGCCAAGCTAACACATAGCTACTTTTGATGAAGAAAAATCAAAAGGATAAAATATACTGTGACTTTACACTTTACATTGTCTTCATTCATTCTACATTCAGGAGTCATTTATTAGGAATCTATTGTGTGCTCAGCACTATGTGAAAAGTGAAAGGCAAAGCAAATCTTTTATAGGAGGAGACAAGGCTTTTACCATGAAAAAAAAGCGGTGAAATAGTCAAAGGCAACATATAAGCAAATGTAAGATAGGTATCATTAACCAAAAACTTATGCAATTTTTAAAAATCAGCTGACAGGAATAATTATTTGGTGTGAGGTTAACCTTGGGAAATACCGAGTGGGACATACTCCAACATGGGACCTCAGACTAGCCAAGAAGCATCGGCACCATAAGGAAGCTTGCTAGAAATGAACCACCCCAGATCTCCTGTGTCAGAAACTCAGGGGCTAGAGCCCAACGATCTGCTTTGTAACAAGCCCTCCAGGTGATGCTCAGGCCACCGAAAGGCTCCAGGGAAAAACTCCACCTGAGAGGCAGTCACTCATCAGGGATGAGGCGCCGCTAAGTGTCTCGATGGCAAGACATGTGTGGTGTGTCTAAAAAATAGGGCCTTCGCCAGAATGATTCCCAGAAAAGCCTTGAAGGCCAAAGTCTTGTCATGTAAGTCTTCTGTCCGCTAGCATATCTATGAGGAAACATCGACTTCAGGCACGGTCAGCACAAAACATTTTATTTTCCCCTCACCAGAAGAAAGTCAAGAAACTGAAAGCGATGTTACTTCCTGCTGCTGTGCGATTCTAGTCAGAGACTGGTGTGTGTCTAAATTGACCCAGCTGTAGCTTTTAGTCTCTCTGGGCAGGTTTTTAAGACAGACTATGATGTGTTTACTAAATTCATGTGGGCTGTTTCAAAATGTGACACATTCAAATCATGTGGACATTGACCTAAAGGAGACATCTCTCTGCCTCCCTGTCTCTTTCTCTCCCTCTAAATCCCACTTGCATTTTCCTTCATTTCTTCTTTCAGCTTTAAGACACTATTCAAAACTCAAATTTGCTTTCTGGGTTGTCTTGGTGGCACAGGCAGTTAAGCATCTAACTCTTGGTTTCAGCTCAGGTCATAGTCTTAGGGTGGTGAGCTCAAGCCCACTCAGTGCAGAGTCTGCTTAGATTTCTCTCTCCTTCTCCTTCTGCCCCTACCTCCCCCCAAAATAAATAAATCTTAAAAAAAAAAGCCCTCAAATTTACTTTCTACATGGAATTCTGGAGCTTTATGTACTCTAAGTACCCAAGGTATTATGTTTTAATGGATTTGGGCTATTACAAATTTATCTTTTGACCAGAAAATTTTTTCAGTTTTCCTGAACTACTTGGAGGGTGATAAGCACCATGAAATAGAAAAAGTCTCTCATTTACTTGTTCTTTGCTCTTGGGATGTCCTGGATATATGACGTCCCAGGTTTAGGCTGATAGTTTTTAGTCAGAAACAATTTTTGCTCTCCAGAGACATTACCAAGGTCTGTGATCATTTTTCGTTATCACACCTGGGGGCCGGTGCCGCTGGCATCTGGTGGGTACGGACCAAGGATACTGTGAAACAGCTGACAGTACATAGGACACACAATTCTCTGTCCAAAATGTCAGTTGTATTACGGAGGTGGAGAAACTTGGATTCCATTCTGTATAAAAGAGAAAGCTGAACAAGCAAACAAAGCAAGCAAACAAACAAAAGCATGTGGCAGGATTTAGCAATGTGAGTGTTCCTGAATTTTTAGGAGTTCGTTTATGTGAGCAATGTTAGTTTCATTGTGCCTCACAATCCCCCTTTTAGAATGAAAATCCTGGGGTGGCTAGGGGGCTCAGTAGGTTAAGCTCTGCCTCTTGAGTTGGCTCAGGTCATGATCTCAGTGCCCTGTTGAGATGGAGCCCCGCTTTGGGCTCTGTGCTGGGCATGTACCCTGCTGAATATTCTCTCTCCCTTACTCTCTGCCCCTCCCCTGAACCCCCACTCCTACTCACACTCACACTTTCTCTCTTAAAAAAAAAAAAGAAAGAAAATCCTTTCGTTTATTGAAAAAAAGGAGGGTGGGGAAGGAAAGAAATACTATTAGACAGTTATAGAAATCATTGGCTGTAGAATTTCTTAGTCATGGAACCATAGGGTCACAGACATTTTGAATTATGAACACTCTGTAGGGCTCTCCTAATCCACCACCACCTTACAGATTGAGGACATAGGTCAAGTGCCCAGTTAAACACTTGCTTATCCTGGTGGTGGGGTCATCCTGATCTCTGCTTTCTGCTCCTTTCCTGCACTCTCTAATTTCTCTCTTCTTGCCATATCTTTCTTATTTCCTCTCTACCTCATCCAGTTGGCCCCTGTCCCATTTCTCTCCTCTCTCCTGTCTCTCCACTTTGTCCAGCCTCCAACACACTTTCCACCCTTTTTCCTTCACCTCCACTCCTTACTGTTGACACCATGCATTTTTGTACACGTGTAGACATCAGGATTTGTGTACTGTGAAAGAGTATATACCCTTTGTGTGAAGTAGCACACACTTGTAAAGGTTCAGAAATTAAAATTACTCTCATCTAGTTCTGGTTTTGAAAACTATCTGCTCTCTTGTTCCATAGGGATTGGCCTGGCCTCATACATGGGAAAAAGAAAATTGGAGCCCAGCATTAAAATAACCTCCCATTTAAAAAAAAAAAAAAAAGAAAAGAAAAATCAGGAGGCGAGTGTTTCTCACTGTGCCCTCCTTATTCTAATCCCCCTGCCAAGAAAAAAGGTTTTAGATTAAAAGGAAATGACCTGTTCATTTACTACTTGTCAGTAGCAGAGAAGAGGAAGTTTGTGTGTGCCAGACATCTCATGATAACAATCAGTTGCATGTTCAAACAAAATAATTAACTTCCATTTGCTTGGCTGTCTGATTTTTTTCTTTACTATTTGTCCCAGCTAAGTTCCTTCCAGGTTTGTCTTTTTGTTTTGCTTTGTTTTGTTTCTGATGCACTACGTTGTGAGCGTATTTAGGATTATGCAAAACCAAACACTGATAAAGATCAATAATTATTTAATTACAATTATACTGCATTGCATGGCATATGTTATATTTGCACTGAGCTCTATAACTTGATACACCACATTTCATATTTTCCATTGGTATATAGCATGCTGTTCACAACAAAGAATTGTCTAATTTGCCATTTTCTGAATATTAATATTGACTATCCTGGTTCGTATTTGCTTGGGTCGTGAAGATTTAATAATTTAACAATAGGTCATTGGAGTTCTGTTGTGTCATCAAATAATTGCAGAATTTATGTTTTATCAGTGGCAAAACCACTGTAGTATTCTAAATTCCACTTATTGTCCTCTCGCTTAATGCTTACTGTTACCCTTTCTCGACATGTTTTCCCATCATGAAAATTAACCCACTCTATATCTTTCTGGAAAGAAAATAAACTGCTCCCTTGCCAAGCCGTTCATTATGCTGCTTCTTTCCTTCATGAATTGTGATCTAACAGTAGCCCAGCAAAAAGCCTAAGCTTTTGAAGTGTTGTGCTAATTTGATTAATACGTAGTTACATCCTGTTATGATGCACTTTGCCTTATGCATTTTAAATGGAAAATGCAGAGTGGATTACATTTGTGTTAAAAACACAGCATACTAAATGAACAGTACTGAAAGCAGTCTATAATAACAAGCTCTGCAACCACTTTAAACATGCAGAAGGTTATTGTTTGTAGGTTAATGATAATTATATGAAAATACATGTTTTTACAACAATTAAGATGTCAATAAAAATACTGGTGAGGTTAATACAGCTGCACTTAAAAATATTTATTCTACCAGTAATTTAAAAATAATTCTATAAGCATCCTGATATAATTATCTAAATTATGTGTGTATGCATCTATACACGTATGTAAGCAGTTTGTGAATTCTTTGGATAAAAATTGCCTAAGTCGAACTTAAAATACTTATGGTATCAAAGAGTAAGAGACTACTTTCCTAGAAAGAAATACACATTTTCATGCTCATTGCTGAAAGGAAACTAGCAAATTGCCAGGGTTGCTAGAAATGATAGAGTTACTTTTGTACAGCTCTTAACTAAGATTCAGTGGCCCTGGGGAGAGTGACGAGAGGAAGAGAATGAATCCTATAACCAGATTAGCCCACAGTTCTTGATATTGTCTCAGTCTGACTTTCATCTCTACTGGCCTTATAAAGTCTGGTGACACCGCATTCTTAAACTTCACCTAAAGTGGATGCTAATGAACTTAAGGAGGAATACAAATGTATCTTTGTAATATGGCAAAAAGTTGATGAATATCCTACATCTCCGTTCTTGGAGACACTTGCTTAGCTGTTTTTCTATTTGGAACATATATTTTTATAGCTATAAAATGTTTTTCCTTTCCATTTAACTTTTTAGCATGAAAATGAGAGTGGTTTATAACAGTTTACAATGGCTTAATTTCTTTAAGTACTTTCATTCAGACTTTTTTCAGCTTCCATGCCAACCATGCTGAATTCTGCATCCAAATCTATTGAATAAATACTTTGGTAGTTGGTTAAAATTCATGACTATTCTCTGTGGGTCAGATAGTCTTAAAGGGCTGAAGAACAGCAGTCAACACTTTCATGCTTTCTCACCAAATTTGCTGTGAGCCACCACTGTATGTCTAGTTGTATTTATCATCAAGAATCAGTTCAGAAGAGAGCAAATCAGAAGCCACCCTTTTTTTTAAAGATCAAAATAGTTGCTGTTATGTAAACCTAAAATATGACTAGAAGAAAACTTTGTATCAGTACAAAGTTTTTCTTATCTGTATAGTCTGTAAAGTCATGCCCAAAAGAATATGAGGTAATAAGCTCTTATACTCCTTTTGAAGTTGAAGCAGATCACTTTCTCCATTGCAACTATAAAATATTTGAGACTGAAATGAAGTTGCAGCTTAGTACAGTAAGGCTTATAGGGAGTCATTGTTTCTCAGTCCACTTTTCTTATTAATCAGTTCTGTGGCTTTGGGGAAAGATGTAATCTGCCTAGACTTCAGACTCATCAATTTAATGGCTACCCATTAAAATGTAATGTGTAATGTTCTTTCAATATTTTTGAATACTGTCCACAATAATACATTTTACATGATGACCCAGAACACACACACACACACCACATACAACTCAAGGAAACATTTCATGAAACAATACTTACTCTTGTAATGTGTGATGAATATCAGTATTTTTAAAATTCTGGCTATGACACATTAAGTTTTGCTCTTGGTGTTTATAAAATATCATCTCCACCATCTTCCAATGGATTATGTGAATATGTTATTTTCGTGGATTCTGATAATACATTTGTTCACTTTTGCAATGACTAGCATTATACTTTATCAATTCTCTTGTGGTTCCAGAAGGCTTTCTATCTTCTTTTTTCTTTCTTTCTTTCTTTCTTTCCTTTCTTTCTTTCTTTCCTTTCTTTCCTTTCTTTCTTTCTTTCTCTCTTTCTCTCTCTCTCTCTCTCTCTCTCTCTCTCTCTTTCTTTCTTTCTTTCTTTCTTTCTTTTATGATTTTATTTATTTATTTGACAGAAAGAGAGAGAGAGAGTACAAGCAGGGGGAATAAGCAGGCAGAAGGACTGGGAGAAGCAGACTCCCACCTGAGCAGGGAGCCCAATGAAGGACTCAATCCTATGACCCTGAAATAATGACCTGAGCCAAAGACAGCCACTTAACCAACTAAGCCACCCAGGCACCCTCTAATTTCTATTTACAATGTATCTGTTTTAACATTATAGGTTCTTGGTCAAGACTAAAAATTTTTGTTCTGTATTCATATTGTAAAATTTCTTTACATAGCATTGGTAGATTATATTGTGGGTTTTTTAAAATATTCCTTTCCAAAATGTCAAAAGAAAAGCTGTTAGAGATACTGAAAGTTGTTGACATTGTGAAAAATTATTTCACCTAATAGTCCAAAGAAAAATAAATGACTTCTCTGTGATACCCTAAGAATTTAGTATTTGGCTAAGATAGATCAATATGAGTCTAATCTCATCAACGCATTCTTCCCCAAGAAAGACCAAATATAACATATTTGTTCCAACTATTGACAATTCCTTTTTTGTAAATAATGAGATTTAACAAGTTTAGCCTGATACTTGCCTGCCCCCAACTCCAAGAAGAAATACAAGTAATACTCTCAATATTTTAGAAGGAGAAATTAAAAAAAAATAAGTCTAAGGACTGATTTGAAAGTGTCAATATGGTAAGAATGAACTAGATGCAGACGTGAAGCATTCAGCCCACATAATTCATGCACACAACTTCAACGGTGTTATATGTTCTTGACATTATCCCACCTATTTTTGTGGACATACTGGATCTAACAAACTGAACATCTTCATGCTCTCCTATTTGCCATCTCCTCTATAAAATATGAAATGTTTTTGGCATGGAGCATTATTGAGCACAGTATCTTATACATAATAGGTGTTCAATAAGTATTTGTTAATTAGATATGATTTATCTCCCAAGCATGTTCTCAAACACTAAATGTCATCACTTTAGCTCATGCCAAATCATTTCCAAGATTTTCCCTAAACTAGTGATAATCACCCAAAGACTGTCTATGAACACTTACAAGTTTTCTGGATAATCTGATGCGAAGAGGGAAAATAGATTCAAACCAAATTCTCCATAGTTTTACATTTCTGCCATTTCCTGTCTCTGTCAATGCCACCCAAGACATATCTGCTTCTCAATGCCATAGCTTAAGTCTAGGAGTCTCCTACTTCATTGTAAATTAGCATTATAATAAATTTAGAGTGAAAGTAAATACTGATTTAGATGCTTACTCACTGGAAGGGTTGCTCATCTCTTTTAGGTCAGTGCTAATAGAAACACAATGTAAACTACTTTTAATATTCCAGTGACCCAATTTTTCACAACCAGAAAGTTACAGTTGAAACTAATTTTAGCAATATCTTGTTTGGTTCCATCTATTCAAAATATTATGGTTTCAAATGTAACCAACACAAAAAAAAATTAATCAGGTATTTTGCATTCTTTTTCTTTTTTTAAGACTAAGTCTTCAAAATGCAGTGTACACAGCTCAACTTGGACTAGCCACCTTCAACACACCCAGTAGTCTCATTTGGCTAGTTGCTACCATTTTGGACAAGTACAGGTCTAGGCCATTCTGCCTGATGACATTGAAGGTGAACCAGAGCTGATCTTTTGAGATAGAGGTAATTATTTAAGTCTTCAAAGTTTAAAAGCAAACTTTGGGTGAGTTACTGAAAGACAGAGAGCCCTTGTCAACATTAGGAGATTATGTCCCCTCCCTCACACACTCCTACATCCTTTCCAAATTTCCTATTGATTACTTCCCTGGCGTGAAAGAGGCAGGAAACAGGAATATCCTTTCATGGATGTGGTTGCCATCTTGACTGGTGTGGTTAGCACTAAATCCATTAGCATTAATACTTCCCATAAGAAGCTTTGGATAAGTAGCTTTAAAACTCTGGATGATCAACAAAGAAATAGATTTTCATGGGGGAGAGTGAATTTGTTAGAAGACAGGAAGGAGGCAGATGCTCTGAGTCACAGTATACAAAACTGATCCTGAAAAAAATATAGGGATCCAAGGCTAATTGAAGTACTTGCCAGGGTTTGTGAGCCCTGCCTTCTTATTGGCACCATTTTCTTTCCTCCAGCCTCCCTACCTTTCTTAGACCTATTCGGCATACGAGCAGCCACTGGAGCTTAATAGGCTGTGTCTGAACCAAGGGCAGTGAATGTATCCAAGGTTACATTAACCAGATTCTTAGCCCCAGCATGAAATCAGAATGGATCCCAGAAAGCAGTGCTTCTCAAACTTTACTATGTATAAGAATGACCTTAGAAATCTTGTTACAATGCAGATTCTGATCCTGGAAGTTTGATATGGGGCCAGCGATTCAGTCTCCCAGATGATGTCTCTGCTTTTTGTTCTGGGGCCACATGTTGAGTAGCAATGTCCGGTAACAGTGGTTCTTAACCATCTCTGCAACTTAAAGTTACCTACAGAGCTTTTTAAAAATAACTGACACTCATTCCCAGATCAATTAAATCAGATGGGGAGAGGAGGGTAAAGTGAATGAAGCAAGTAATAAAATTCTGTAGAAATTCCCTAGATGATTAAAAAATACAGCTATGTTTGAGACCCACTGATCCATCCTAATGCTAGTGACCCTCACTTATCTGTTCCATTCCACCAGCTTCCAGGTCTCAAGTCTTCATAACAAGCTACACAACCCATTTTCTCCCCATCTAGTACTCTGTCAGCTCAACATCCAGTTTCTCACTCTTTTACATGATTCCTCTCCCTCTATTTACTTTTCAGTTTAATTCAACCATATAAGTATTGATTAATTTCCTGACAAGTACTGTAGAGGAGTCAGGAAAACCAAAGTCCCTACATTCAAGGAACTTTGCATCTTAGTGGGAGAACTTGGGAAATTATTGTAAAGTACTACCACCTATCATGCTCAAATTCTACCCGGAATAATGTTGTTGATTTCTAGGAAGTGGAGGTCTTGACCAGGTGAGTCAGGAAAAGCTTTTAAAATTTGGTGGAACTCAAGGTTAGAGCCTCAAGAATGAGTGCTCAGCTGAACGGACATCAAGAGAGATCAACAATGAAGGGAGGGCTTTTAAGATCAGGTCTGGGAGACTGAAGATCCTGATGGGTTTGGAACACAGTTGCTAGAAAGGAAATAAAAGAGGGATGAAAGGGTAAATGTTGTTTTGACTTACTGGGAACATCTCTGTGACTTGAAAAACTAGGAAGACCAATCACAGGAAGGGACACACTGAGAAAAGAAAGTTGGCTTGGGGTAGAAACAGGTTGAGCTCTGGTTCAAATACGACAATCTTGTGGTGACCTCCAAGAGAAAACACCCTGAAGAATTCTTAATACTTGAGATTGTGTGGATGAGACCTTAAAGATAAAGGATGCACTGACCCCAAAGCTCTAAGTAAGTAACGTAAATGACACAGAAATATGGACAATATGCACAATTCCAAAACACGACATAGAATCTTTGAATCTTATGTGTTATTCCTCTACAAGATATATATGAACCTAGCTAGTCAATTGATTCATCTACCTTTCCAAAACACAAATTGAAAGGATTCTATGACAATTTCTACTTGGCCTCTCCTAGAATAATACTGGTACATCTGGCCAAGGTAGGCTAATAGTATTCACCCTAAGGAGGGATTTTTAACCAGGCCAGAAGCTTTTAGTGGCCTCAGTTTTTGAACTAAAAGAACTCAGCCTTGCAATTCCCATTTTTCAGTTGTGGTTCTACACTCTGTTATCTCAAACCAATGACTACATTCCAGCAGGATACTTCGATTGCTGGATAAATCGGGTCACTAGGGTTTTTCCAATCCCCAAACTGGTATAATTATTTATATATTCACTCATTCTTTCATTTGACAGATTTAAATGCTTTGGACTAACATTGTCTTTTTTCAACAGTGGGTGGAAAAATTTTTAACCATGAAACATCTTCTTCAGTAGAGAGAAGAGGGATTTGGTAGATGCCAACATTTAGCCAAACCACTTCTTCTATATCTCTAGCTAAGTTGTCTCCATTTCTTTTTTTTAGTGTTTATTATAGCACTTACCTGTTTATACTTTCCAGCAATAATCTGGCTCAAAATCAGGAATTGTTTGCTGGAAAGGGAAACAAAATATCTCTCTCCTAGCCAGTCTGGTTTTGTGGCCCCATTAATGCAGCTACAGGGTAATAACAGTATACAGTGTTTGGGGCACCTGGGTGGCTCAGTTGGTTAAGCGACTGCCTTTGGCTCACGTTATGATCCCAGAGACCCAGAATCGAACCCCACATCGGGCTCCCTGCTCGCCGGGAAGCCTGCTTCTCTCTCTCACCCCCCTCTTTGTGTTCCCTCTCTGGCTGTGTTTCTCTCTGTCAAATAAATAATAAAATCTTTAAAAAAAAAGAGTATACAGTATTTCATAGGGTCAGATAATGATTAAAATGTCAAATAATCCCAATTTTTCAACCATTATTGGTTCTCACTGTATTTGAAACCATGTCTACTAACACACTGTGTTAGTAGGAAATCAATGCTTCCTGAGTATCTCATTTTGAAGTTCTAAAGAATATTTACATGATAACACTGTTCGTTCTTCGAAGAAAACAAACATAATCTAGAAAAGAAAGTGTGAAAATATTGAACAGTACAGAAAATTAATGCAAGCAAAACACCTTTAAGTGTATGGTAGTGGTAGATACTGAATTTTTGCCAATGACATAAAACTGCAGAAATTCCACAAAGCACTGTGGGAGAAGCACACTGTTAATCAAATATGTCAATGTATCTTGGTGGCTGATAGCTAACAAGTAAGCACTGACCTAAATTTTACCGGAGAGCATTTTAAAAGCATTAAGCATATGCTGTTTACTTAGTTGATGCAATAAATATAAACATGCTTTGAGTTCACAGTAAATCCAAAGTACAGACCTTAAATAATTCTAACATTTTAAATCAAATTGATTAATCACTAAAATACATTAGAAGAAACCGTTTCAGCAAATTTTTTGTGAAAAAGGTCTTTTAGTCAAATTCAGTTCCTCCATTTCTATCCACTGCATGTGTAATTCATGAACCTTTAAACCGTATGAGATTATAGATAGCTAAACTGACATTTGTACTTTCACTTAGCAGCTGAATAATCGGCACGCTCTAAGCTTTTTAAATGTTAAAGCAATCATTGCTTTGAATTCATCTTGTGATGTCATTGCCACTAACAACTGACATAATAAATTTGAAGTATATGAGAGCTTGAAAAGAATGTTAGAAATATGTCTCATTTTAAATACATAACAATTAAATGATGTACAACATGAAGCATGTTCTGATCCATCTATTAATGAAATGCTCTTTAAAAGTGTGATGTATCATTGCCATTTTTGTATGTCTGAGCTTGCAAAGATTTTCATTTTAATGTGTTGTGCTTTCTGTTCAGAGCCAGAAAAAGCAATATTAATAAACATATAATAACGTGTACACAAGTGTAAATGAATTTGTGTTAATGAATGTGTATGCAAGCAATTGCTACATTTGCAACCCATGGAAGGAACACAAAAGACATACACAATATTTGTATTATGTAGGCCAAAGTTATATATTTCATATTTACAGATTGCAAGGGATAATAACTGTTAATTATTCCATACTAAAATACCTTGAACTGGTTAACCATAGACCCTTTGCTCTTGAAAGTGGTGTGAGTGTGTGTGTGTGTTTAATTTAGAAACTGAGAATTTTCATGGATGGGATTCTTTCTACTAATAAAATGGGGCCATCTGTGTAGTTGGTTAAGATATTTTGAGTAAATCCATTTATCTCTGCTACGAAGATGAGCAATAACCAGCCATTCAGAAGAGAAATAGAATGGTTCCTTTTTCATTATCACTGGAGGTAGTTGGTAGACACAGCATGGTTTACTTCCTTCCTTCACACCCACAAAGGCCTAAGTAAGGCATGTTTGCTCAGTATTTCCTCTACTGGTCCAAGTTCCCATTAACAAATAAGTAGACCACCAGACTGGATTTATCTATGTTTTTTGTGTGTCATGGTAACTGGAGTATTGCAGAAGTTGGGAATAATATTTTAAAGACAAGTTTGAAGATGTTTTCATGATGAGAAGATTAATCTCTCGCATGTTCTCTTATCCCATATTTCAAGCATTTTAAGCAAGTTAGGCCAAATGGTAAAATCATATAAACAACTGAGACAAAATAGCCATACAGGATTATAATATTTCCTCTAAAAGAAAATGAAAAATTTAAAAAATTAAATCTGAGCACAGATAGTCCTCTATCATCTAAATTCTTACTCCAGACCTGATATTTCAGATCTTATACCAATTCTATATTCAAAAGACACTCTCCTATAATCCAGAAATCTTGTCCATCTTCCCACCTCCATCATTACTCACTTTGACTCCAAATTTTTGACATAAAATTTAAGAGAAGTGGAACTTTTTTCAATAAACAAGAAACTCATCCTAGAATCTTGGCTTGAAATGTTCTGAAACTCATCCTAGAATATGGCTACTTGGAAACCAAGCTCAAGTTAATTAAGAAGCATCTTTTAAAGTCAGATTATTCTCACTTTGGATGGAATGGGGTTTTTTATTGATTCAATAGAATTGGTTCAAATTTCTCCAGCCATTCCCCCAAAGTGATGTCCAAATCCATCTCTCTCATTTTCAGTCCTACCGTTCTTACCTCCCAGTACTTCCCTACCAGACCACCCACCTGTCATGTACGTACCATACCCAGCTGAATTAACTCTCTTATTGTTCCTGGTCACTCTGCCAGAACACCTCCTACTCTAATTTTCCTTACCACAAATTTACTTCATTCAAACCCCCACTCAATTCATTCCTCTCTGCCTGCTCCCTTGTCCATAAGAACCATAGGACATGAGTTTTGGTCTCGCTACTCATAGATATGTATCAGGCCATCTTGGATTATTATTATATTATGGTGAGTGACAAGTCAATGTTTGTTGTTGTTGATGATGATAATGACAATGATGATGATAACCAAGGAAGAGTGAGAATACAGGTTGGCTCGAGGTGTTTTTCTTCCTCATGGTTAAGATGTCCATGAGCACACAGGAGACCCAAGAACTATCAGATCCCATCTAAACAAATTGAGAAGCCCATATGCAAACTTGGGAAATATCACACTTTCTTGCATAACACTAAATGTTTTTGGAAGTTAAAATCAAGTCAAAAATATACTCAGCTCCCTAAAGGGGAACATTAAATAGCTTATACTAAAAATGACCCAGCAGTTAGAGTGTGTTAGTATAGATGGCCCTTTATACACAGATTTTTTAATCAAATACAGCACAGTACTGTAAATGTACTTTTCTGCCTTATGATATTCTAAATACCATGTTCTTTTCTTTAGCTTGTTTTATTGTCAGAATATAGTCTGTAATATATATAACATACAAAACCAATTGTTGATGTTACCAGTCAGGCTTCCAGTCAACAGTAAGCTATTAATAGTTAAGTTTTGAGAGAGTCAAATGTTACCACATAGCTTTGACAGCACGAGGGTCAGCACCTTAACCCCTGTGTCATTCAGGGGTCAACTGTATGTCTCTTTTCTATGGAAGTCTTTTAAGTATACATACTTCACTACCTTATATAAGAAAACAATTCATTGGGGGGCCTGGGTGGCTCAGTTGGTTGAGCGACTGCTTTCTGCTCAGGTCATGATCCTGGAGGCCTGGGATCGAGCCCCACATCGGGCTCCCGGCTCAGCGGGAGCCTACTTCTCCCGCTCCCAGTCCCTCTGCTTGTGTTCCCCCTCTAGCTGTGTTTCATTCTGTCAAATAAATAAATAAAATATTTTAAAAAAAGAAAACAATTCATCTTCCCTTTCATTTGTAATAGTTAATATTTATTAAACACTACCTATATGCCATATCTCATTTCAACTCAGATAAAGATGCTCTGGCAGAGAATTAAATAATTATCTTGGGTTCCACAGGTGGATTAGGTGGGAGTTTTCACAGATGTGTCTAGAACCAAAAGATGTACATGTAATGGTCATTCTAACCTCCAGAAGAATGCTAAAGAGAGATTTTTTAATTTCATCACATTTTTGGATGCTGTTTCTTACTACCTCTGTGACAGTGATAAGTTCTTTACTCTCTCAGAGATTCAATTTCTCATCTATAAAATGAGAGGTAGTGCTACTTAAACTTTATTATAATTCACAAAGCAGAATTTTAGAAGCCTGATAAATGCATTTTCTATTCTCTTATTATAATAAACCTGAAATAAGTTCTCACAGATCTAAATTTTTACTATGTCTTTGCTTTTCACTAAACCTCAGTTCTCTCTGTTTTGATATTTACTGACTAAGAAAACATTCATCTAAAGAAGTAGACTATAGACTGATTAGACTAAATGTTGCCTTTGGAATGATTCTATGAAACAGTCTCGACACAAGCATAGGCAAGTATCTCCTTTATGTATTTTTCAATATCCTGCAAGTGTGAGAATACATGTGAAAGGATATTTGTTTATACCACGACTCATTCCACAAAGGAATCAAGGAAAATTACAACAGACCATATATAATAAAATTATGATAGAAGAGAAATATAAGAGAAGTACTAAAGCTTATGTAAGCTAAGGCAAAAATTCAAGACCATGTAAACTTAGAA
This sequence comes from Spilogale gracilis, assembly GCA_004023965.1. Lineage (NCBI taxonomy): Eukaryota > Metazoa > Chordata > Mammalia > Carnivora > Mephitidae > Spilogale > Spilogale gracilis. Next base: position 112,121 of record PITA01000783.1, on the reverse strand, counting down.
GACAAAAAACATCAGAGGTTAAGGGCCAATATAAACACACTAATAGAATTTAAAAGTGGGCTCAAATCACTGCAGGCGCTAAAGAATCAGGTATATAATGCACACTGTCTTTAAAGAAGAGGAAGAAGGAGAAGGGCAATCTAAACTACATTAAAGTATCCCTAAACTTATAACATCTTAATAACCAGCTTGTGTATGTTTAGTTTGATGACATAGGCATTAAGATTACCTGGAAGATTTTGCACAGTAAGAAGTCAGAATTATGAAAGCTCTACTAAGCAAGAATGAAAGCTAAAAGTTGATTAAAAGTGGCAACACTTACAACTAAAATCAAAACTACTCATTAATGGGGTGCCTAGGTGGCACAATCTGTTAAATGCCCAATTTTTATTTTTAGCTCGGGTTGTAATCTCACGTCATCAGATTGAGCCCCACATGAAGCCCTCCCTGCATCAGGCTCCAAGCTCAGCAGAGAGTTTGCTTGGGTTTCTCTCTCCCTCCTGTCTACCCCTCCTACTTGTGCACATGCACTCTCTCTCTATCTCTCTCAAAGTAAATAAATAAAATCTTTAAAAAGTTTTACTTCTTGATGATCCTTTCTCCAAACATTTCCAGATAGTTCTTACTAGGCTACCCAGGTGATAAAATAGAGGTCAAATGCAAATTCAAGTTAATTTAAGCATCTATCAGCATCATTATATATGTGAATTGATCACATATGATTGACTGACTCTAACCTGAACACTGATTGAATTTAATCTATTTGTTCAATCAACTATGTATTGAGCACATACTATATGTCAGGATGGATAAAATAATAAAAAATATATAATACCTTTTATCAAATCTTGTGGGAAGACAGACAAGTAAACAGCAGGTTGCAACAGAGTGTAACTGTGCCTGGTGTAGATACCTGAGAACGTGGGAGGACTCTTGACCTAGCCTTTGGAGTCAGGGGAAGTTTCCTGCCATTTAACTGGAACCCTTATGAATAAATAGGAGTTGTCAGGATGAAAATGCAGGCAGCAGTGTTCTTCACAGGAGAAATAATACAGACAAAAGTACCAATAACACTGTGAGCACTTTAAATGGATTAGAGCATCAAATGATGGAAAAGAATGAAATGAGACAAAGCAAGGGCCAAATCACAAAGGGAGGTTACGCCAAGGAATTTCAGTTTTACCTGCAATAACGTTATTTAGGTGATAGGAGGATTTTTTTCCCCTAAGGGGTGAAAAGAGATCATTGTCTGGAGTTGAATCCCTATGATTTCCTTATGAAGAACCAATTATAAGGGATTTGGGCAGGCACTAATATTATCCTACCTCAAATCATTTCTCTCCCTTTTATTGGAGCATAGATGAGTCAAATTAAAATACTTAGCCTCCAAGGTTCTCTTCAGCTAGCCCGTGGCTACATGCTTTTGACTAATTAGATGTAGGCAGAATTCCCTTGGAAGGGGCTTACCTTGCAAAATAAAAAGGCAACGCTTCACAAGAGGTATGGCTTTGTTTTGTTTTGTTTTTGCCTTTCTGCTTTCTCCCTTCTTTCCTCAGAGGCAGATGATTCTGTAGGTACTGAAACTGTCCTGCATTCATGAGGATAAAAACACAATTATGGCTGGTCAGGGAGAAAGATAAAAAATGGGAACACCACTTTTATGTAATATGAGTATTTTAGGAGTGAATGGAGGAAGACCCAGTCATTATGCGGATGGAGAAGGGATTGTCATAGATGTAGGAAGAAGACAGTTTAAAATTGATGATTTTAATTCCCTGATCAGAGGAAGGGAAATAATATCCATAGCCCAGGGAGGGGAACTATATGAGGAAAGGAGAAACACCACATCCACGTTGACAGAAACGCCAGGTAAGTTTGCATCAGGAGTGAGGAGTTTAACAAGTTGAGTATATGAGGGGGTAGAAGGGGAGTTTTAAGACATCTGAAGAATAATTTTAAGAGTGATCCTGAATAGGGCACCCTCCTGGGTGGCTGAGTTGGTTAAGTGGCCTACTCTTGGTTTCAGCTCAAGTCATGATCTCATGGGTCATGGAAGTCTTCTTGAGGAGTCTCTCCCTCTGCCCTTCCCCCCACTTGCGTGGGTGTGCATGCACACTTTCTCTCTCACTCTCTAAAATAAATAATTTTTTTTTAAATGCCATCCTGAGCAAGGAGAGTAGACAGACTACCAACGATTGGGAGGGTTGGAGTTCCATGTGCCAGGACTAAAGGTTGTAATGGTATGAGTGCCTATCCACACTCTATTTTGTCTCTAGTCTAGTCCTCAACAGTCTCTTGTTTGGGCACCAGCCCTCCTGCCTTTGTCCCTCTGGCCTAGAGGCAAAGTAGCTTCCTCATTTTGCTTCTCTCTGAGTTCACATGCAGTTTCAGTTCTTGGTAACCAATTTTCACATTAAATTTCTTTGTTTTAAGTATTCAAGTCAGCCTCTACTTTCTGGTTGAACCCTGACTCAGCCAGCACTAAGGCCTTGGTCATGAGATCCTCTAACAGGTTTGTTTGAAATAGACCCTGAGATATTGCCAGAAGGAGTGATGGTGGAAAGAAGGGACAGGGAAGTGATTGATGGCAAGACACTCTTGCAGCAAAGGAGGGTGCATTTCCAGTCCAATTCAGTGACATAGTGCCAACACTGTGTGAAACAAGAGGAAGACCAGTGGTTCTATGAAACCACACAAAGTAAATTCGACCCATGTCAAATAATTTAGAAGTCAGGTATAAGTGTTTAAAAAAAAAAAAAAAACTTGCGATGTTGTCGTTGCTTAAGATAATAGTCACATGACTTATAGAGTTATTTTTACATTGACCAGGCTCTGGAACTTATGACAAAAGATGGGGGGTGGGTTTCCTTCAGAACTACACTCACTAATATTCTTGGATTCATGAGCGATGGGGAAAAAAAAGAAAGCTTATTTTTTTCCCTTATCCATTCAGTGGAACTGCAAGATTAGGTGATTTATTTTTATCTAACTGAACCCCTAAAGCAGAAATCAGACATAATACCTTTATTTTCTCAAAGCGTGAGGGTTGTCTGGGAAAATGGTGAATGCAGAAGTTTAAATGACAACTCAAACCTCATCAGCAGTTCTCTTGGCTAGGATGCAACCCTTTGTTAGAGTGTGTGTGTGCATGTGTGTGTGTGTGTGTGTATGTGTGAGGGGTGGGGATAGATTACAACTTCTCAGGCCAGGATTTTGAGTAGTAAGGGAGATAAAGGGGTATGTGTGGTATGATGGGACCAGCACAATCTGGTGGGTTGCAGAGTGTGTAATCAGTTCAAACTGATAACATATATGTATGTGAAGGCATGAATTATGACATACATTTTAAGGGAGAAAGAAAAACTGAAAGAGAGCCAAGAAAAATTCTTCACAAGATTGTTTCCAATAATAACAATAAAAAATAACAATGTCATTAGGCACTTAATACTGTTTTTTAACTTTTTCAACCTAATGGATAATTGAAATGAGAGGTAATTATTCTACCTTAGCTACATCAAGGAATGAACATTTGCTTAAATATTTTCTGTATTTCCCTGATGCAGTTGCAAGACACAAAAGCCTGTCCTTACACAAAATAATCTTCCAGGGAAAAGGTAAACAATTATATAGACAATTTTAAATCTTTCGGTTGCTTTTAATGGTACCATGTACAATTATAGGTCTACATGACTGAAATAATGTATCAAGTGTATCTCAATAAATGTGTTCTTTAAGAAAAAGAAAAAAAGCTTTCAAGACTGTGGACACATTAAACATATAGTTCTCTGCTTCTTAAACCAGAGACATTTTGATAGTTGAAAGGTCACTTGTGGTATTTATTTTCTACCATAACTCACTTCTATCTTTTTTTCCTGTGATATTTATTTTTCCCACAAAAGCACTCAGGAGTACACCATGGTTACATTTGTTCTTTCATTGTTAAGCCTCCTTTCTCCCTTATTTAACAGATAATTCATCTGTAGTGACGGTTCGCTCTCAGGTGTAAATCCCTGCAGGTTACTCACACTCACAGACACAGCCAATGCCCAGCACAACAACTGTGCACACTCAATGTAAATCCTGACTCTAGAGGCCCTTTTCTTCAGAAAAAAACAAAAAAACAAGAAAACATCCATCTTTGGCTAATTGTCATGACAGAAAGAAACAAATAACAAAATGCTGATCTGTCCTTGACTGCTTGTGAAGAAGTCTACATTTAGAAGATAAAAACTCCACCCAGGAGTGCCAGGGTGGCTCAGTGGGTTAAGCCTCTCCCTTCCACTCAGGTCATGATCTCAGGATCCTGGGATCTGCGGGGACATCAGGCTCTCTGCTCAGCAGGGAGCCTGCTTCCTCCTCTCTCTGCTCACCTCTCTGCCTAATTGTGATCTCTCTCTCTCTCTCTTTCTGTCAAAGAAAGAAAGAAAGAAAGAAAGAAAGAAAGAAAGAAAGAAAGAAAATTAAATAAATAAATAAATAAATAAAATCTTTAAAAAAAGAAGAAGATAAAAACTGCAGTCTGGAGGAAATCATTAGTAAGCACAGGTATATCACAATTATCAGTTTATTTATATTTCCACAGCCCTTCACATCTCATGGGGGAACTGGGCTTAGGCCCTGTTTTTATCTACTTTTGTACAGATAAAGAGCAGAGATGTTTTTTAAAACAAGAGTTGTAAGTGTTCTAGCTGGACTCTGCCTGATCCATTGGGGCTGCCTGCTAGGATATTTAGGTAACCCTGCCCCTCACACTGCTTCTCTCTCTCTATGTTTTTAGTGAACACAGTCCTATCAGAAGGTATTTGGGAACCTTTAAGTAAGTGCCCAATAACCTCCTTGGTTTTTCTAGAACCAGCAGCTCCTGGGCAAGGACTAACAGGTACCCATACTTACAATCCAGACCCACAGAAACATGTCTGAATGTATTTCAGAAAGAAACACAGGTCGTGGGAAAGAAATCCCCATGAATAAGAGCAAATGGGAACTAGACTCAGCAACTGAGGTTGGTTATAGGAATGACTTATGACTGTCCTTGACCACCCCAGTCTCTCCCTCTCCACCATCTTGGAGAGCCTATCACTCCGAGAAAGTTAGACTGTCTTAGAAATGACCAGAATTTATCTCTATTGGTCTACAAAGCTCTACTATACATCTCCCTTTTTCCTGCTCTTCCCTTCACAAACAAAAACAAAAATATTTGTACATAAAAGGAATAGACAGTTTCCTAGAGAACAGAGATAGAAGGGCAAGCTGCAGAATGCAGTGGCACACCATAAGAGCTCCAAGTGAAAAAGCACTGATGCCTCTGGCCAGAGGTACTACCTATGTGATCTGAGCATGGTACTGAATCAACAACAGACTACACAGCTCCATAGGCAACATGGAAGTCAGATGCCCAAAAGAAATTAACAATTAGTGTCCATGATCTAAGATCAGCAATTCAAAGGTAGGCAATAGGATGGAAGGATGTGGATTTCAAGATGTCCTGAGGCTCTGGGTGGGAAAGACACCATATGAATTACCCAATGACAGGGTTACGCATGCAGAATGCTGTGGTATCTCAGAAGCATTTGCAGAGAAGACCACCTAGAAGATATTGGACTTCCTTCCAATAATTAGGCAGCATTCAGAGCAGAGAGATTAGTGGACCACTCAAAAAGTCATATATATTGTTCCTAATGGCTGGTGAACCTGGCAGCTGGCTGGTACACATTTAAATAAAGATGATTGGGTACTAGTTTATCAAAAGCAGTAAGAATTAGCTCATTCTTCTTTCTTGCCATGGCCATTAAGTAAAATCAAAGACAAATGTGACACTAATTTGATCATGTATTTGTTTTCTTTTGCTGTGTAAGAGGTCACCACAAATTAAAGCAGCTTAAGAAAACGCCCCTTTATAAAGTTCAGCTCTGATCAGAAGTTCAATACCGTGGGACTACATCTCTGCTCGGAATATCACAGGACTGAAAGCAAAGTATCAGCCAAGCTGTTCCCATTCGGAGTCTCTGGGGGAACATCCACTTCCATACTCAGTTTTGGTGGTTGGGAGAATAGAGTTCCTTGCAGATAGAGGTCTTAAGTCCCTATTTCCTTAAAGGCTGCATCTGGGAACAGCTCTAAGCAACTACAGACTGTCCACATTCCTTTACACATCAGCTCCTCCATCTCCAAGCCAGCAGTGTTTTGGTCTCCCGCTTCCAATCTCTCACTTTTGGCTTTTAACTCTACATTCAGATTTAAAGAGCTCATGTGATTAGATCAGGCCACCTCGACAATATTCTTATCTTAAAGTCAAATGATTTGGGACCTAAATGACACCTACAAAATCATCTCACAGCCATATACAGAGTAATGATTAAATAATTGAGAGAAAGTGCATGTACACCAGAAATCAGGAATCTTGGGGGCCATTTTAAAATTCTGCCTACCACACATTGATTCCTCTTTCACTTCCTTTCACTACAAAACACACCCTTTAGGGCGCCTGGGTGGCTCAGTGGGTTAAAGCCTCTGCTTTCGGCTCAGGTCATGATCTCAGGGTCCTGGGATCGAGGCCCGCATCAGGCTCTCTGCTTGGCAGGGAGCCTGCTTCCTCCTCTTTCTGCCTGCCTCTCTGCCTACTTGTGATCTCTCTCTCTCTGTCAAATCAATAAATAAAATCTTAACAACACACACACACACACATACACACACACACACATACACACCCTGTTTTAGAGAAAACCACATATAATTGAGTTCATAATTAACTCACACCTAGGACAAGATCAGTGATCTTAAAAGCTAACGCTAGACCCAAACCAGTATTGCTACATTTATTGACCGTTTGTTCTAATCATATTCAATTAGAAAAGAATACTGGACCTATTTATTTCAAAATATCTTTTCTACATGTCTTTTTTTTTTTCTATAGTTTCAAAAGTTTAGCTAAGTGACCCCAAGGGTTTTGCTTCTTCAGCATCCATTTTGTTTGGCCAAGGCGCCTGCAGGGACCTTAAACCACCATCAGCCACCTCATGGAAGCACATGGCATGGTAACAGGCTGCGAATTATAAGTAAATGTAAGTACTGATATGACTTCCCCAATGACCATGGCGATCAGCAATCTCCCCTGCCTCCCAGGACCTGCATGCCTAGACAAGGCCCCCATTGGGATTAACCAAAATGCCACTCTTGGTTCGAATTGACCTATCCAGCCCTAGTCCAGGGAATCCCAACTGCTCCACCTTTAGACTCCTGTAAGGCTTGCACTCCAGGTCCTGCCTCTCTCTCTCTCTCTCTCTCTCTCTCTCTCTCTCTCTCTCCCTCTCTTTGACCTCCCCTGTGGGCCCTGGAGGCAGGCTGTGTACTTTCTCCAGGACCTATGAGTAATAAATGTTTCTATTTCAGTTTCTCTTGTGGTCTGTTGTTGAACTTCAGCTCATCAACCCACACCCTGTCCTTCAATTAACAAATGCCAATTTAACAAAATCATACCATACAGTTAAAAGGAAGATCAGCGATTCAGATTCTTTCCAGTGAACGTAGCATCAGATATGACCCTTAGCTGCTTGGCTTGTTAGGGGGGTAAAAAATGAAAGCACGAGGGGCCTGAGAAATCTAGTCCTAAATGACTCATCTTCTAATAGTTGGCCTTAGAGCTGCCTTTTTATTGGAAATGCTTATGAACCAAGGACTGCACCATGACCTTACACATCCTGTTAAGAAGACTAGAATTTAGTGGAGAGCCAAAGTGAAACTGTCATTCCCCAGAAAACAGCTACCAGCAGATCCTTACAGGGTCTGGGTAGCACACCCATTCTCTTCGAACAGCAACGTGACTTCTTTTCCAGTGAGCACACAGATCTTTTTGGTGTCCCCATCCTTGATTTGTCTGCACAAGATATATTTCTTTATATTTCTCAAAAGTCAAATCCGGCCACTGCTGTTCTTTTAACTCATCACATCTTTCACCAAACTTCCATTTAAGTTGTGGAAGAACAGAAAGAAGAAAGTATCTAAAATTGGACACGTCTCTGTGATCAGAATATAAAGAAAGCTAAGCACTACAGGACTCTATTGTCAAGTAGAAGTCAAGCTGACACTCAGATGACATCCCACTCCTTTGCAGGAGACCCTGTGATGTGTCTCTTCAGGGATACTCCTATTAAGACATTTTGCATTTATGTAATGCTTTTTTTTTTTTTTGCCTTCAGAGGAAGATGTTACCAAAAAATTATATACAACACGCTGTAAAAATATAGGTCATTACTTGTTCACTGTGCAGACCAGAAAAATTATAAAAAGTGAAAAATTCGCCTCAGGCCACAAAACAAATAATACAGTAAAAGAAGACAGCCCAAACTATTAATTCTCTTCCTGTGTTACACATTTTGTACCAGGTTTTCTCTACCTTATATTGCCATGTGCTCCAGAAAAGGTTGAGAAAACGTTTTCTTTAACCATCTAAAGAAGGGAAAAGGGGGGGGGGGAAAGGAAGGGACGGAGAGTGGGAGGGAAGAAAGAGAAAGAAAGGGAAGAAAGAAGAAAAAAGTTTAAACTTCATTGAAATTTCTAGTTTTTTCCCTTAGCACTTCTTTTATAATTACTTAGATAAATCATTTAAGTGATTACCATTCATAAAATCCTGAGTTTCTCTTCCTGAAGGGGTGTTTCTGTCGACAGCTACCAAAAAAAGAAGTAAATACCTTCAATATGTTTGACAAAAAACATAATTTATTTTTCATTCCAGGGACTGCCACAGAAGAATAAATGTGAAGGTATTTAGGATCTTTGTAGACCTCAGGAACTCTTACTTTGTTCCCACATCCTACCTTAAGTATAATTTTTACATAATTAGAAGAGTTTGAGTTGCTGTCAACTAATGATGTTCTGTAAATATGATGTTAACTACTAATTTCTCTTTTGTAATTTCCTTCTCATTTTTTGTAAGTTTGGTATTTTTAAAAATAGTGAACTCTACTTCTTTTGTTTTATATATAATTGGGGGGGGGTCTTTTGTTGCTGTTGTTTTTTTTTAAATTTTCAGATATTTTCATAGGCTCCTGAAAAGCATATAGACTCTGTTGCTCATTAACTCATCTCTGGAAGCATCTAGCAATGCACAAAACAGGAAGGCCAGGTCACACACAACAGACAGATTGGGCAGTAGATTTCTGGTTGTAATTTAAAGAGCTTTATGTCCCAAAATATGTTTCTTGCTGGTCTCCCACAGTTAATCAATCTACTATTGATAAACACTTCTCCATCCTACAGCCTCCCACATTATAAATTATAAATTTTATAAATTATAAATATTATAAATTATAAATATTATAAATATTATAAATTAAATAAATAAATAAATGTTATCTATTATTGCATTAACAAATTACTCTAAACCTTAGAAATGTAAAATAGGGGACACCTGGGTGGCTTAGTTGGTTAAACGACTGCCTTCGGCTCAGGCCATGATCCTGGAGACCGGAGATCGAGCCCCACATCGGGCTTCCTGTTAGGTGGGAAGCCTGCTTCTCCCTCTTTCAGTTCCCCTACTTGTGTACCCTCTCTGGCTGTGTTTCTCTCTGTCAAATAAATAAAATCTTAAAAAAAAAAAAAAAAGAAATGTAAAACAGCCATAAACATTTATTACTCAAGTTTTGTGGGTCAGGACTTCAGGAAGAGCTAACCTAGCTGGTTCTGGCTTGGGTCTCTCCGAGGTTATAATCAGTGCATCGTCCAAGGGCATGGTCAGCATGTGGTTGGCTGGGGTTGAGGAATTCTCTGGTAAGAATTCTCCTTCGTGTGGCTGGCTGACAAGTTGTACTACAGCAATGAGCTGTTGAGGAAAGTTCAGTTCCCTGCCACAGGGGCCTCTTCACAGGCTGCTCAAGTGTGCTCACAACAAGGGTCGCTGGCTTCCAGAGAAAGGAGGATGCAAGAAAGAGCAAACAACATGGCAGCTAGCTTCGAGGGAAAGGAAGATGCAAGAAAGAGCAAACAACATGGCAGCTAGCTTTGAGGGAAAGGAAGATGCAAGAAAGAGCAAGACAGAGGTGATAATCTTCTGGGGCTAGTCCTGGAAGTCAGACCTAGTCAATCCCACCACATTCTGTTTGCCAAAAGTGAGTCACTGAATGTAAATTAATCTCTGCATTTTGAAGACAGGGGTAACAGATGATTTGTGAACATATTTTAACTGACACAGATTATGTAAGAATTCCATAAGAGGTGTCCCTAATGAAGACAATGCTGAAACTCAGATAAAAAGAATCTAATAATTATCATTTATTTCTATGAGTAAATGAAAACCTGCCTTTGAGGGCCAGAAATTCCATTAGAATAGAACCATTCGGGGCGCCTGGGTGGCTCAGTTGGTTAAGCAACTGCCTTCGGCTCAGGTCATGGTTCCGGAGACCTGGGATCGAGTCCCACATCGAGTCCCACATCGGGCTCCCTGCTCGGCGGGAAGCCTGCTTCTCCCTCTCTCACTCCCCCTGCTTGTGTTCCCTCTCTGGCTGTGTTTCTCTCTGTCAAATAAATAAAATCTTAAAAAAAAAAAAAAAGAATAGAACCATTCATTCTTAAATATGCACACATATTTTTAAGAATGGAAAGTCTTCCTTTTAAAATAACACTCAGCTCAATTTCTTGGTGACCTTGGAATTACATTATTTTTCAATAACTTATATTCATTGATCAGCCAAACAGTTTGACACCTTATTTATGGGCTACTGTGATGGATCACATCTGTTCCCAAAGTAAAGTAAACAAATTCTCATTTTAGATCATTAGAGTAAGAGCCCAGATTTGATTATATTTTCTGGTATATTTGTTATCTTTTGTTATTGAAAAATTAAACACAAACCTTGAGTAGATCATAATATACATCTTAAAAAGTCTAAAACATACTTGATAATGTTAGAAAAGCTCTAAATAAGTAGACCCCTAAATATATATACTATTTGCATAGATGTGTTAAAAGTGCTTTTATAATTTTTCAAAAAGGAGCAAAGACTCCTTTCTAACCTGTGATTGTGATAATGTCAAATATAGACTATTTATAGGATGGACTGAGTGTGTGTAGGCTGCACACATGCATATATATGGGAAGAAAGGGAGACAAAAAGACCTCGCAATCTGTGTGATGGCATGTGAAATTGATCAAACCCACTGATATCTTGTAGTTGAGTCTCCAACAAAGTGAACATATCAGCAAAGCACTGACAAATGCAAGTAAAACACACAGCGTCCAGAATTCCATCTTTGTCACAAATGTAACCATTGGTAAACATATTCTTGAGTCTGATCTAATTTCTCTAAGAATCATAACCTATTAGCTTCTCAGTTTTAAAAGAATGCATTCACCTTCATGTGCTCTTTGGTTTGTAAGCATTCCCACAGGCTCATAGTGGCCATACAGTTCACCATCGGCCACATTTACCTGTAAAAGACTTTCAGCCCTCTCTGCAATTGGTTAGGCATAAATCATCTAAGGCCATTTAATTTTTCTACAAACATGCCCTTAAAACATCTTCGTGTTTGGAATTGAAAATGAGAATGGTTTAGATACAGAATGTTCCTATGTTTCTTTTTTCCTCCTTTTTCTCCTCTTTTTAATACATATCCAATAAAGGGGAGAGAGGGCCCTTGACTGAGATTTACATGCCAGAACTGGGCATATTTTTTGCTTCAAAAAATGCTTTGTTAAATCAGTCGTTATCTCTATATACATTCTTGTGCCAGGTGCCTGCAAAGACTCCTTGATATCAAGTGCCAAATAATCTTTTGAAATGTTAATAATTAAAAGATTATATATTTATACACATACACATAATTACATATATTATATACAAGGAGATAAGGCAGAAAAGACCTTGTAGTCTTTAACATTATTTTTCACCCAATCTGTCATTATTTGCTTCTTAACTGATGGGAAACACTAAACTATTTTATTCTGACTCAAGTACTTTACACCAGAGATCACTACCTCATGAAGTACTAAGAAAGGCAGTGACAATAAAATGTGGTTATTAAGCCAGGGGATATTCCCACTACCTTTGACAGCAATAATTAACCCTTATCTTCCATGGGCTGGTGCTCATCAGAACTCCATACACAGACACAGCTATGAATAGAACTGTTTAAGCCGTGTGAAAACCAAGGTGTAAAGGTCAGCGATGTGTCTAAAGTTGATTACCAAGTTAAAAATAGGCCCTTTTTCCCGACACTTGGTTTTGAATCAAGGCTTCCTAAGCAGACCTTTCCTCCTAAGCCCCCAAATCCCATCATGAATAACTTCAGACATCAAATACTAAATTTCTACCAACAACAAGCCACACATAAGGAGGAACTGATTCCAAGAATCAACCATACAATTGTGTGTGTTTAGAGGTACCTGCTGGCTCAGTTGGTAGAGTGTGTAACTCTTGATCTTGGGGTCATGAGTTCAAGCCCTACACTGGGTGTGGAGCTTGCTTAAATTTTTTTTTTAATTAAAGAAAAGAAAAAGACATTAATTAAACAACAAAAACCCTGTGTGTTTGTTTAAATATGTCCAATGTCAAGATTTCAAGATCCACATAATGGGTCTGTGTGAATCCATAATCTATATGTGGAATAACAAAGAGCAGAGCACTTGCCTTACTATACACACACACACAGTCTCTTCTCATTCAAGCACTTCTCAGCAAAATGCAGTCATGTCTGCAGAGGGAGAGTAGGTCACTGGCAACAGTTTGGGCAATCTGTCACCAATAAAAAATATTGCCCTCTGGAGTGGTTTAAGAGTAATAAACACGGTTAAAGTTAAAGTCTCAAAGGAAAGTAATTAAATGCTTTGGAGCATTTAATTGGGGGTCTCTTTTTTTGCAGCTACAAAGGTACAAATCTCTACACACTGAACCAAGTCCATTAATTGGCTTAAACTCTATTGGAGGTTGGAGGAGTGTCTCAGGCAACTGCTTTCTTAAATAGACAAAAAACAAGCGGAATGCTTCCCTTTTCAGCCATTTCTGAGGTTATAGTAGAATCACTTAAAACAGCTGATAGCCCTGGTGACACTTCTAGCAAAGCGTGGGAGCACTTGGAATGAAGTCCTAAGTAACCTGCGGAAATATGATTCCTACTTTTCCCAAGACAACAACCTTCTGGTAGGACAGCAAATTTCTCTCTTCCTATGGTTGGTATGTTCCCAGTGATTTATGCTAGATCTGGCATATCTAATGGATATTTGTTAAGGTTCTACCAGAATGGCTTCTCACTGAATGCATGGAGGAAATCATGAGGTTTTGTTTTGTTTTGTTTTGTTTTAGATTTTTTTTTATTTATTTGAGAGAGAGGGAGAGAGAGAACAGAAGCAGGGTGAGGAGCAGAGGGAGAAGCAGACTCCCCACTGAGCAGGGAGCCCGATGCAATGCGGGGCTCGATCCCCAAATTCCAGGATCATGACCTGAGCTGAAAGCAGGTCCCTTCAACTGACTGAGCCACCCAGGTGCCCCAGGAATACTGAGTTCTAAACAAAAAGATGGAAAAAGTACTGGACACACAAAAGACAAAATCAGAGGTTACTAATTTCAAGTTATTGAAAAGCACTAAAAAAACTTCCATTTCACAAAAACCTGTATCTCCCATGACCCACTCTAAGGACTAAATTTTTATATTTATGGGCTCTTACTTATTAACATTCTAGTGAATCTGGGAGAAAGAAGACAATGTGCCTAGTAACAATTCGGGTTTCTTTATAAGGAATCTTTAATATGTTTATCTATTACAGTTTAGCTAGAGAAAGAGAGAGGGTTTATTTGTATTTAAAGCTCAGCTCCTCCAACATGGAGGTTGCTGCTACCCTCTGTTCTCCACCACCATCCAAGCTCTGTCCCACTGAATTAGAACTGCCAATCTTTGTGTCAGTCTGCTCTACAAAGCAGTAAGGCCTTGAAAGCATAGGCCATCCTATTCATTGCTATATTCCTAAGATTTAAAACTACTCTTAGTGTATTTTTAATGCTATATTAAGATTCTATAGAGAAATATAACCAATGAGAGATTCAGAGAGAGAGAGAGAAATTTTTATAGGAATTAATTGACTCATTCCATCTGCCATCTGCAAGGTAAATAACCATGTAACCCAGAGGTGTCATTTAGTCTAAATCCAAAGACTTGAGAACCAGGGGACCTGATTGTGTGAGTTCTGATCCAACTCCAGAAGCCCAAGAACTGAGAGCACTTATGTCTCAGGGGAGGAGATGAGACAAGCAGAAAGCAAAGGTGTCCTTCCTCTGCTTTTCAGGCCCTCCACAAGTTAGATGAGGCCTGCCCACCCTGGGGAAGCCAACATCCTTTCCTCAGTCCACCAATTGAAATGTTAATCTCTTCTGGAAATACTCACACAGACACACCCAGAAATAATATTTTACCAGCTAAAACCGGATCCCTTAGCCCAGTCAAGTGCATATGTCAAATTAACCATCACAATTGCTAATAAATTATTTAATAAATCAATATTGGCGATAAAGGACACACTTCTTAACAAAAGATGGTACCCATGACAAGTGAAGGGAAAAGGAAAGGCAAAGAGAAAAAAACACAGCCGAATTTATAAGCAGTGACTTGGCCATCCCAGAATAGATAAAAGTACAGACAGTGAAGACTCCTGGAAGTCAGTAGCATAGTAAAGGCCTTGCTCTCCACAAAGGCTCTAGGAAAGAACTCTTCCTGCCTCTGCTAACTTCTAGTTTGCCCGCAGCCCTTGGTGTTCCTTGTCCTGAAGCAGCATGGCTCCAATCTCCGCCTCTGTCTTCAAGTGGCCTTCCCCCCACTGGGGCCGTGTCTCTGTGTCCGAATTTCCCTCTTACTGTAAGTCATATTGGATGTAGGGTCCACCCTAACCCACTAGGACCTCACCTTAGTTTGATTACAATCGCAAAGACCTTATTTCCAAATAAAGTCACACTTACAGGTTACAGGTAGACATAAACTTGGGAGGTGGGGGCAGGGAGACACTTTTCAACCAAATACACTGACTAGCTAAACACAAACATAGAAAGGAATCTATGCTCCTTTGTTCGCCTTCATAATTTAGAGGGTTCTCTGTTATATCTTGCAATGTCTTTATTGCTAATCAGCAATTTGAAGAAGAGAAGGACTCGCCATTATTATATCCAGCAGCTGAGCCCAGAAGTGCGATTTTAGATTGAGATGGTTAAACTTGTTTGGTTTCTATGGAGATTATCTACCGAATAGTTTACTTACTGCCCCTGAGCTGTCAACGCATACTGTTTAATTTATAAAGCTGATCTAAACCTCTATGGGGGAAAAAGCCACCAATATTTCTCCAAACTTACTTGGATTTATTTTCAGTGTCAGACAAGACATAACATTTATTATGATTCACCTTAGCATGATGACATTTCATTTTTCTTGTTGAAGAAGATGTTCCAGAAAAAGAAAAAAAAGTTCAAAATCTCTTTAGTCTTCTGGATGTCTTATAATAAATGAGGGGTTCTGCTTTTCTTCAGTGCTTCAATAGCAAGAAATGTTTATATTTCAAGACTAAGCCCCCACTGAATATTTACAAAATTTGTTGCGAGGTGTTGAACTATAAATCTAAAGTTTGAATCTACATCAAATATAAGAGAAAAGCCCATTTTAAAAAAAAAAGTGTAAAACAAAAAGTGAGAAGTAAAAATGTAAATATTTTAGAGACTTATTTAAATCCTTAAGTGTCTTTCTCATAAATAACACATAAAACTTATTTTATCAAATGTTCTTTAGTCTTGTCATTCAGAATGTAAGACACTGAGTTATCTTAAAGGGATAAAGGACACAACATTTAGATTATTAGAACTTTAGAAATATTAGAGGATTTAATACATAAATAATATGTATGAAATTCATTTGTATGAGCAAAGTTTTACAGCATTGAAATAAATCAAATCTTATATTTTGGGCTTTTATAGACTAACTCATATCTGAAACAGTCTTTCACAAATAGCAGTGTGAAAAATCGTATTCTTCATTCTAATACCTAATGAAAGCTAGAGTTTAACTTAGTAGAAAATATCACTGGATACTTAAAAATGGTGATACTACGTCAAATTCTCCATGTTGAGTTTGTTGTACAGTGAAGGTATATTATGTGTGTCTTCTATACTCCTAATTTGAACTCACATTTCTAATAAATCTGTACCTTCCCCCCACACAGAGAAATCCAGATAACTTAACAATATTTGCTAAGTTACAATACTTTCTAATAATTTACTAAGTATTTTGAGCTCTTACATGTGATGATTTAGGGGAATATTCCAGGACTTCCACTTTTTGAACCCAGGAAAATTAGTAACTTTGTAGCAAATGCTTGTTAACATAATCAACCGAAAAGCAACAAAAATTCTTTTGATCGGCAAATAAATAACAAATGGGTAGGAATGAATTGACAAAAATGGAAACCACATAAAAATTTCATATTCTATGTTATGTTTCAGATTTACTGAAAAGAGGGAGAGCCAGAAGAAGAGGAAGAGAGATGGAGAGATTGGAAAAGCAAGCAAGCCAACAAAACAAAACAAAATGGAAACAAAGGTGAACAAGTTCCAGAGAGGATATTTAAAGCACGTTTGTGAGGCATCAATTAAATGGTGGTTTATCCAGTTACTTTTGTTTGTTTCTCTAGAACAGAACAACAGATAAAAAAGGTAGCTCATCTGTACCACTGTCATTCCAAACTGGCCCGATAAAAATGTCCCGCCAAAAACTCAATCTACATTAAAATGGTTAATTTCATGATTGCATACAGACATGGCCTTTGTGTCTCAGAACACTCTCCCAGAAGTCATTGAAAGTATGTTAATAAATTACCATGCTATTTTAGGAACAATTTATACATAATTCATTTCCTAAACAATAGAGCATAAAAAATTACACTTACGCTTTACCTTCCTTTGGAAATAGTAAGTGAAGTTCCTATTATAGGTGTTCATACTTGTTATCTAATTAAACATATTTATCTCTGAAATACATTTATCACTTTCTCTGCACCATTCGTTCAAGCATCAACTCAATCTCACTCGCCCTTCCCGGGTCAAATCCTATCAAAAGTTGAAATGAGACTTAAGCAAAATTGGGCATTCTAAAGTCATGCAGGGAGAGGCTGAGCTTTGAAGGCAGCAGAGAGAATGTGATTGGAGCCAGACGAAGAGGGTTCTGGTTCCCGTTGGGTCTCCAAGCTACCAACTCCATGTGATCCTGAGTAATTCACTTTCCTGTCTCTGAGTCTCAGCTTCCTCATCTCTGAAGTGAGAGTCGCCGACGGAACATGCTATTGTGCTCTGGTCAAATAAAATCATCACCAGTAAAGGTAATGTATTGCCATTTGGAGAGAACAGAAATGCAGGTGTGACAATAAAAATAGATGTGCTGAAGAATGACCAGAAAGACAGCCCCCAAATTACCTCGTTTTTAAAAAAAGAAATCCAGTAATCTTTGACTTGCTACTGACTCACTGTTTTTATTATCTATTATTATAGATACATATTTCGGGGGGGGGAGGAATACCTCAGAATTTTTAAAAAGCAGGATTTCTCCACTCTTAGACTTTTTTTTCTGCCATGCTGCAATAATAGGACATGGTTTCTATTTGCTAAATAGTGAATCACAAGCTCAAAGACAATAATGACCTCACTCCGGTATACCCCCACCTGCTGACAGCTATGAAGCATATTAAAATAGGGTTTCTTTACAAAGGAGTCTGCCGTTTCTCTCATAACTACATTTCGGGTGAGTGTTTTCTCTTCCCCTAGTTATAGCAACCCTGTTCTAAGCAATCCTTTAAGAAATCAAATATTTAAACAAGGAATGAGACATTTGGAACACTGCCTGCCAAGTGAAGCTTGTTGTCAAGATGACTATCCCACTTTGGGAACACATCAGCTAACATTACCTAGAAAATTTTGAACTTACTGATTTATATTTTCAGTGTACAGGTGTAGAACCAATCATACAAACCAAAGGAGGAAACTTAAGTTGGATTTGAGTATTCCTGAAATAAATATGTTCAATAGAGTGTTCCATCTCTAAAGTAGTTGTGGGCAAAACCACATGAAGAAATTCAGAAGTCTTATCAGTCAAGTTGCCCCACTAATTTTGGAGCCATGGGATTGGCAACCTGCCTTCCATGAAAGGGCCAAAATGGTGAAATTTTAACCACAGCATATATTTTAAAAGTTATTTTTGAATTAACATGTAAACTTTATTTAGACTAACAAAATACAAAATAACAAATTCAAGGATATTCCCAAGCAACTTGCTTCTTAAGCTTTCCACATTTTTCTCATTGCCACTTTATACAGACTATTATTCTATTTATATTGTCTGCTAATAGTCAACTCAGAAAAGCTCCTGTTTGAATTAATACAAATTCCAAGATCCAATTTCTATAATGGGATTTTACTATATATTAATTCTTTTGTAAAACTCCTGGAAGTTGATTAGATTGTCAATATAAAGGGAGTGGAGTAATTCTGCTAAACGTTCTAAGAGGGAATGAAGAGATCCTTCACCTCATGGTAACTGGGGCAAAGGGTTCAGGTCAAGAATGAGATTCTATCAGTTTAGTTAGCTTGACCGTCTGCCTTAACCTGGGATGAATCAGGTTGTGTTAATGTGTGCCCACATATCTGACTGGATATGCACTGGGTGTGTGTGCGTGTGCACGCACACATGCGCGTGTGGTAACCAATAGCTAGCTTGACTGAAATTTTTGATGAGTTATTTTATGTCATGTAGACAATCACCTCATTTGACCTTCCTCTAACTGCTTCGTTGGCTAAAGCAGATAAACACGGCTAAAGAATTCTTTTGCTTTCCCTATGCATAGTGCTAGCCTACTAAGGAACTATAGGAAGAAAAGGGATAGCTTTTCACACAGTGTGTTCTGGACTGAATGTGTGTGTCTTTTCTAAGTTCATATGTTGAAACGCTACCCCCACTTTGATGGCAACTAGTGGTGGGTCCTTTGGGAGGTAGTTTCTGAGGATGAAGCCCTCATTAGTGCTCTTATAAGAGACAGGAGAGCTTGCTTCCTCTCCCCACCATGTGAGGACATAACAAGAAGGCCACTGCCAATAAACCAGGAAGAGTGTTCTTCCCAGGTACTGGATCTTCTTGTGCCTTAATCTTGGACTTCTCAGGCTCTAGAACTGTAGGAGACAAATGTTTGTTGTTTAAGCCATCTAGTCTATGGTATTCTGTTATAGCAGCCTGAAATGATGAAGATGGAAGGATTGTTTTTTTCTCTCTTAGTGCCAAAGAGTAAACTTCAGCCCTGTCACTAGTAAGAAAGAGACAGTTATTTTCTTAAAAAGTTCAATTCAGAAAAGAGTGATGACTTTATAAAAATTTTAAACTTCCAAACCAGATCATTAACTATATGTCAAGGTTTTATGAAGGTAAATACGTACTTAGGGATATACCAGGAAATAAAGCACTCCATTTCTTCTGAAATGTGAACATAAATGAGTATAGAATATATTTATAAGGAAACCACTCCATCATAGTAATAATAGAAGTGACTGCAACATCCAATGTGGGGAAAAGGCCAAATAATTATTTTTGCAGTTACTTAATTTTAACAAACAACCTAAAATAAAATGCAATGATGAAAATAACTTAGAAAACATTTGCTTTAAAAAAAGTAAAATTTCGGGGAACCTGGGTGGCTCAGTTGGTTAAGCAACTGCCTTCGGCTCAGGTCACAATCCCAGACACCTGGTATCCATCCCGCATCCATCCGGCTCCCTGCTCGGGGGAAGCCTACTCCTCTCTCTCTCACTCCCCGTGCTTGTGTTCCCTCTCTGGCTGTGTTTCTCACTGTCAAATAAATCTGAAATAAATAGATAGATAGATAGATAGATAGATAGATAGATAGATAGATAGTAAAATTTCAAGGAAACATAAGGATATCGTTCTGCCCTCCTCACTGGCCGAAAAATAATAATCTATTCTATATAGAAAGATATCTGTGGTAAAGCAGAAAGTATCTCTAAGAAAAGAGAAGAAAAATACTGCAAACTATAACAGAGCAGGTATAATTTAAAAAAAATAGATGGCTGAGAAATAATTAGGGGGGTACTTGTGAAATAACAAAGGCAAAGTTTTTTTCTAAATTATCTAGACCAAAATGTTACCTAAAGACTCCCCTGTAGTTTATAAGATAAAAATGGTGAGCTAAACACAAGGCATTATTTCCTCCCACCTGCATCCTCCCCTCACTGTCATCTTACCCATGCCCCCCTGAAAATCCTTACTATTCTTGGAGAACCAAAGACTCTTGGTGGTACAGGAACTTTTATGAATCCCTGCAAGAGAGAGGAGAAGAAAGCTGAGGGAAGCAGAGCTTCACACTGATGTAAATGTTGAGAGCAGTTTAGAGCCACTCTAGTTTCAGAGACTGGGGAAAGAGTTCTGGGAAGGCCATCAGCTTAACGAACTGGCCACAGTGGAGAATTAAGACCAGAGATTCCTAAGCCTTTTCTGTTCACACCCCACTTGGTGTCTCAGTAATTTTTTTCATCCTGTCCTGAAGAAATACCTAATAACTCTATTTATTAAGTAGCTAGGTGCAAACAATTGAAGTAATTCTGTCTTAACAGCCACTTAAAAAAGGGAACACATGCAACTGAAAGATAAATATATTTTTATTTCATTCTTAAGCAACCACAAATATTTACTAATGGGATGTGCATGACATATTGAGCACTAGACCACTTTTCAAATCTTGGAATCAGATGAGACACTGTCATCCTTATTTCCTATTCCGCATTGATTTTCACATGCCCTTGCTTTTATTTATAGCAAACTCCAAAATACCAGCTTTCCAAAAATATGATACAACTGAAGGAGTGTGGCATGGTCTGATGTTGAAACTGTGACCTGGTAGTTCTCGGGGTTTCTGACACATGGTGAATATCACCATGTTTCTCTTGAAATTTCAAACTATCCCGTGGTGACCCTGTGGCTTTGCTGTGGTGCCTGGGGGCATCTAAAAACCAGGCTGCTAGACAGTGCAAAATATTTATGGCAAAGGAGGCAGCAAAAACATCTGTCCCCAGTGCCTAAGGATGCTTTGGTCCAAGAAACAGCACCACATCCTGCTGCACGGTGTGCCCAGAGAGAACACTGACATTTTGAGCTCCTAAATGAGCTACTTATACACTGCCCCATGACAGAGCCTGAACCTTCCTTGCAACCTCTGAAGGCATGATGTGTCTACATAAAATTGGGAAAATTCAAGTACAAAGTACAAAAATTGGGAAAATTCAAGTACAAAATTCAAGTACAAGTACAAAGCACACAGTCAAAAACCAACAAACATTTGAGCAAAGTTAAAACCTTAAAAGCAAAACTCACAGCCCTAAAATTGAAGAATTGCCATGGTATTATGGTATTACACACACACACACACACACACACACACACGGTATGTAGTCAATTTCCTACAGATACAGGAGAGGCTACCACATCCCCAAAGCACAGGCTTCTATGAGAAAGAACAAAATCAAGACCTCAGAATATGATTGGCAACATGGAGCCAGATAGAGAGGAAAACAGCAAGCTGGACATTTGGACTGAATAATTTTCTCCAATATATATTGTGTGGACATGAGTGATAATACTATTGATTGGAATCATATATTTAGCATGACTAATACAAGCCTCGGCCCAGAAGAGGTGGTCAAAAGCAATAGTCTCCTCCTTCCTTTGATCTTTAAATTACAGTCTAACTTGAGTCTCTCTCTCTCTTTCTCTCATGTACACAGACACAGATACACACACACACACACACACACACACACACACACACACACACACACTGCAAAAACACCTTCCTAGTAAGGAAGAAATAATTTTTGTCCCCATTTAACAGATGAAGGAATGAAGAAGAAATCCAGGAGTTTCATTATAGTCACACAGCAAATTATAATGACAAAGCTTGGTTCAAATCCTCAGATTCCTGTTTTGTGACTTTTTAAAAATCTTTTTGCATACTCTAAATAATCTGTACAAATTGCACTCCGGATGAAAGAAAAATGATGGTAGAACTGAAGAACATCTTTGCTTGGAAATTTACTGAAAATGTTGGAGGGTGTCAAAGTTATTTTAGTTCTAACAGGATAGAAAAGTAAAGTCTTCATTAACAGCTAGCTCATAAACAAATCACTGAGATGGAATGATACTTACTCAAATATCTTTTAAAAACTGAATGTGAATTTGAGATATTTCAGGTGACAATATATAATTTTTGATACAAATCCTTATGAGTTGCAGTTCTGATGGATTGCTGGCACAAATACCATCTATAAAAATTATCTGGAGGAAACCGGGTAGGTTTGTATTTAAATAATATCTTAGCAATTAAACACAATATATTTAAATGCAGAGAATCAGTTTAAAAAACACAGCAAAAGAAGCATCAGCTCTTAGAGGAAAGACAGCATAAAGTACATAAGAAAAAAATGATGACCCATTAATAGGAAAACATGTTTAAAAGGACTGGAAAAGTGTATGAAGAAGAGGAAATTGGGAGATGCAATTTAGGTAGGTTTTTAAAGGGACTCTTGTAAGAGCATTTAAAAAGAAAATAGCTTAGTTACCATGGATGAGTAAAGAATTAGTTTAGATTCTAGAAACCAGATGTATCTAAATTCACACCTGGGTGAAATGCAATGATTCCACAATTTTTTGATCTTCAAGGTTTCTTACAACTCCACAATTCAGAGAAGGGTGAGTAAAACTATCTATGAGCAGAGACGTGTGAAAAATGAGGTCACCAAGAGATCAATGATGGATTGTACTTTATTTTAACTTTGTTTAAAATAATTTGTAAAAAGAGTTGCATAGTACAAGTGCCAATCTCTACGTTTATATTAAATCCCTGAGCATAAACAATTTTAACAAAATGTATTTAGGGAAAAATACTGCAAATATATTTGTAAGAGGGAAGAAATCTAAGCTCTTAGCTAAAAGCAAGGAAAAAGAAACAGGTGTCAATATACCCCATCCCTTAAAAGTTTCAGCCAGAGAATCTCTATGCTAAAAATGGTTGCAGCTAATGAGCATTTAGCACAGAGGGCTAGATATTGTGCTAAATTTTTGACATGCTTTATCTGATTTAATCCTGCAATAACCTAGATGTAGGAATTAAACTTTTACAAAATTTAGGTTTATCCATCTCGGAAGTAGTGGATGTAATATCTGCCACAATAGGAAAAAATCTACCAGAAAATGGTAAGTAATGGACAGCTATAATAATCAGGAGGTGAAAGGTTTTCCATGAGGACAGCTAAATAAATGTGGTAGTTTCTTTCACTGGGAAAGACAAGGGTTAACAAATTTAGAGACAAAGACTATAAAATAATAAAATACATGTGCTCACCAAATAGCAGAATTCAGCAATCTAAAGAATATTCAATTAAATTGCATTAAAACATAAAAGGACACAGTACATTACAGTGGTAGATATCAAACTAAATGATTTCCAGATTTGGTGAAGACCAAAGCTATAGTTAATTTTGAGAATAGTTCAGATGAATTAATTTTTTTGATAAAAGGTGGGGAGGCTTGTGGTATTTTAATCTGTTCATTTCAAAAATAATTATTAGTCACTGACAGGTTCTAGGCACTGGGGCTAAAGTGGCAAAGTTGCTCTCTTTCAAAATCTGAGCAGATGGTCCAACAAGATGCTATTGTTACCAGGAAGAGGTAACAGGCCATTGCCAGAAGGCATGGCTGGAAGCCTTTCCAGGAAAGTTCCTCAGAGTCTGATGCCAGTCCTTCTTCAGTCTTAGAGGCTTTCCCAAGCCAAATTTCTTAGGAAACTAAGAGTGACTCTCCCTCAGAGTAGAATTACTTTGACCAAAGTTGTGAAGACCAACGTTAAAAACAGAATATCCACTGACATAAATATAAATCTAATGTCTTGGAGACCTATATAGTCACATTTTCATAACTCAGCATATATACGTATATATGTGTATACAAGCTAAATTTTAATCAGAAAGTTGCTTAATGATATGGCATCATAATAAAGGGAATTGGATTAGAATCTTTTTGACTGAAATCTCTTCTTATCCAACTAATGATGAGGTACCTGTCATCATTTGTGTCTATCACTCTTTTCCCAGTCCTTCCATCAGAATTAGTCACAATCTAAGCTTTGTCAGCTGGAAAGACATTCTCTTTTTTTCTTTTCTGAGATCCATTATATACTGATTTCTAGCTTAATATTTGGAGAGCAGTCCTTTGTTACTTATTCCAAATTCCACTTATTAACTCACTTCTGCTCCCATGAGAACAAAGAAAACACCTTGGAAGACAAAGAGGGCTTTCTATCAATTTTCTTTTGCTCCAAAGAGAACACATCCTAGGCCACCTATAGCATTGATTGGCCAGTGTTTATTGTAATCTTAGATAAGGGAAATCTCTGTTCAATAATAAAGATGAGTAGAAGACACCGCCTTGAACCCAGTGGAATAGCTGTGCTGTGAAGCAAAGTTGTTACCTTAAGGCTTTCTTTTGTTTATCTGTGAGCAAGCATGTTGCCCTTAAGGTCTAGGATGACATTACCACCTCACCTCAGTGTTCCTTGTCACAGCTGAAAGCTTGGTGTAAAGAGACACTACACTCAAAGTTACCTTTACAAATGATAAAGTAAAAGGTCCAAGCAAAAATTAAATTTGTTTCCAAAATATATCTCCTAACTCGTTACTTTCTAGAAATGTCAAATGCCATAGAATCTAATATCTGCTGAAATAGACAAAACTCTTCAATCCATTTTGAGATGCCAATTGTTTGAGTGGCGGCTGTATTGTGATGAAGTCTCCTGTAAGGTTGTCTTCAGAGGTGGACAAGTGGTCACCTGGTTCAGTTTGCCATCAAATGGCCTAGGGCAGTGCTGCCCTGAAACCTGAAACTGGCAGCCAAACTCTTGCGTAGTAATTGTGAGAGTCTCAGAATTTAAAGTTCATGTTGCAGAATAATAAAGCTAAACTGAGCTAGACCAACTGAGCTAGATAAGGAGGAGGGAACCACCATGGCCAAATACCATTTCAAAAACGTCTTTCTGCCAGGAACTTTAGGGCAATAATAGGGTCATCCACAAACTCCACATCACTCAGCTATATTGCATCATGATTTAATCTAGGGAAGAAATCAATAAATAAACCAGTGAGACCCAATAAGGAACCTGAGACTATGGGAGATCAGCATGCAGGTAGGCATCACATGGCCAGGAGAACTGAAGTGAAGGTATTCTGTGCAGTGTGGGGGGAGTGAAACTACACAGTCTCTCTGGGAAGGGCTAAGAGTATCTTGTGCTGCCTAGAGATAGAGAAGGGCTAGGAGACATTAGGCACCCCACCCCCTCTTCAAACTATGTCCGGGTTTTGGCCCTTGTTGGTGCTGTTGGTGCTGTTTTTCATCCTAGGAAGGCGGAAGGCACTCGGTGTTACTTCAGAGCCTGCAGAGGGCCCAATCAGTCCCAGCAGCCTCCTGGTAGTGCCCTGATGCGATCTGACCCTCCCTGCATCAGGTGGCTCCGCTAAACGTGCCAGTCCTTTGAGTACCGGGCAATTAGTTAATCCAGGAATGCAAATCCTGAACCCTGCGCTAAGAAAATACGAACTGATTTGGTAAACAAATGATATGTAAAATCTATACACAGAGAGTGGCAAGTGACAAAGGAAATTGCAAATGCCCCTAAACACTCTTTCCCATCGATTGGCAGAGAGAATCTAACGCATACACAGAGGAGACGGAGCATAAAATTGGGCGGACTGATTCAGGGGTTTGTTTTGATTTTTAAAATCATTTATTAAAAATAAAATGAGTGTCTGTACGTGTGGGGAGGGGGAACAGGATTCCCTAACGTAAAGGGGCTGTCGGCAGGCGCTGTACAAATGAAAGCGCGCTCTCTAAATCTCCAAAGCACTAAATGTACAGAAATGCGCAATTATCCTGGGACTCGCCCGGAGAAGGCAGCCTCCGGAGTTGAAGGCGACCGCGTCCCTCCCGTCCCCGCCAGAGGAAAGCTAAGGAGTGGACTGGAATTACCCGCGACTGCCTGAGGTGAGCTTCAGGAGGGGACCCGCCACGCGAAGTCGGAGACTTGTTTTCAACCCGAAAACCAGCGCTTGGCCCCCGTTGGGTCAGGGAGCGGGCGTCCCCGGGAAAGACACCCCTTTGGGGACCTGGGGATCCCCGAGTGACTCTGCGGCAGCAACAGGCTGAGCAATAAATTACAATCCTAGTGAGAATAATAAAGTGGTATGTAGAGCCGGCAGAATCGCCGCTCGCTCTTCAATGCACGGGTGCCGGGGGCGATTAGGGACTCAGGGACGCGATCTCCGCGCCCCCCCCACACCCGGACCCCGGACTTCCCTTCTGAAGGCGCGTCCTCAGGGCCGTGGGGAAACAGAGGCAGACACCCGGGACTGAGAAATCCAGAAGCATCCCTTTCGCTGCCCAAGCCCCATCCCTTCCTTTCTCCCCAGAAGTCCCCTCGGCCCCGAGACCAGAAACCGTTGGCACGCGCCCGCGGTTGCGAGTCCCGACGAGTCCCGCCGGCTGGCGGCTCTGCGGCCGGAGGGCTGCGGCTCCAGCTCCCAGGGTCCCGAGCTCTGCCCTTCGCTCCCGCAGGCCCAGGGATTGGCTGAATCGCGCAGTGGCCGTCCGGCTCCCCAGCGGCGGCGCTCAACCCGGTTCCCCCTGATGCTCTCACGGATGTTAAATCTTTTCCCCTTTACCAACTGGCTTTTATTTTCACGTAGTCATCTTTTGGGGGCAACGGTGCTAATAAATAATCAGATAATCTCACACCTGCCTTTGTAGTCCTGCCTCCTTAAATATTTGTGCTCCTTCATGGAAAAGGCTTTCCTCAGTCTACCCGCAACCTGTCCTAAGATGACTCCGGGGCCAGATGGGGCTCTCTTGTGACTCTGAGACAATTACACAGATACAGCTAGGTTTTGGCTTTAGTTTGGGGTGCCCGGTTGCTTTTGATTGGAGGATCTGCGTTTGTTCCATGATTATTTTTCGTTTATCGTTCAGTAAAGGAAAACTCTCAGTGTCTTTTTTAAGAAAACTCACTCTCCCCATCCTCAGGGACGTGAGAACCAGTCCTAGACACTTTACTTTCTTCCTTTGCTTTTCCTCTACCTAAGTCCAATTTCTTAACTATTGTTTGCCCTTGATCTTTTTCCAAATTGCCCAGCCCCTGGCCGCCCTAGCCCCTCCTTCCATTTGCTCCTTTCTTGAATTTGTCTTGTATCTTAGCGCTGGGTCAGCAAGCCTTTTGTGCTGTGGTCCTCGACTAGTGTGTGTGTGTGTGTGTGTGTGTGTGTGTGTGTGTGTGTGTGTAGTGTGTTTCTTTTGTTATTTTCTCCCCTAACACTGCAGAAATGAAACACACATGCAGCTCTGTCGCCTCATATTTTCAGATGTTTTTCACACTATTGTCTGCTTCAGCCCGTTGAAAGTGCAAAGTGAAAACAGATGCATTTGAAAAGTTTTTTTTTTGAAAGGGGACAGTCTTAGGATGGGAACTGACCTCTCAAATAAAGATAAGCAATAAATATAATGTCAGATTCATAATGTGCATCAAGCACTCTTGATTAACACCAAGGTGAGCATTGGTGAGATTTTTATCATTTCCATGTGTCTGGACTACAAGAAGAAATCAATGGGGAAGAGCTCTATAAATCAGCATTCATGTCAAGACAAATCAAAATAATGCCTCTATTATTTCAATCAATAAACCATTTTTATTCCCAACATCTGATATACACAGTGTGTGTCCGTCTATTTGTATTTGGAATTGGCAGCTTCGAATTATACCAAAACAAACCTTTCAAAGACGTGTCAATAAAATTAAAATTTTAGGAAGAAGAACTCCAAAGGGTCCTCCTTTTCTTTGGATCCACTCTATACTCCCCATTTCGAACCTTGTACACCCTAAGTCAGTAGGAGAGCTTTGCAAACTCCAAACTCCGCAAAGAACAGGATTGCTCAGAGAGGGGATAATGGAGAGGGGTGGCTGTGTCTGGTTGGTAATAGAAACCGAAAGTGACAACAGGCAATGACTCAGGCAGAGGAAAGCCTGCCTAGCACTTGGCTCCAATATATTCCCAAAGAGGAACCTACAGGGGTCATGGGCTGTCTTGCTACCATGCCCTGGTGGTTTGCTCAGAACCAACCCACCACCTCCTGTCACCAAAATCACCATTCCTCCAGCAGGTGTATGGCTGACTTGCTGTTGGAAGCTAATTGGGACCAGGCTAGCTGGAGGAAGATGGGAGAGAGGGTGGGAGGAAAGGGGGGTTAGAATAAGAGAGAGAAAGGGAGAGAGAGGCGCTCTGGCCGACTGGTGGGCTGGTGGGTGGCTTTGTTAGTTTCAGCAGATTTCTAGCCTTGTTTCTCAAAAGTGTCCTGCAGTTTTGGCTTCCCTGGCAGCTTGTTAGAAGGGGCCACAATTAATAGATGAGAGGAAGGTAGAGAAGGAAGAGATCCATTCACTTATGAATCAACATTGTAGGTATCTCCCCAGCAGTGGTATGTCTATAGCTTCCTTAGTTATTTTGTTTCCGAATTGAATTTACACACCCAGGAACCAACCAAGTCTCAATTATTCTTTTGTTGCTTAGGGTTCATTCTTTCCTGTTCCATCTATCGTCACAAACACACAATTTTGACCAGGCCCTTCGTAATCGTTTCCTTTTCCCTCGATTGAGAAGGAGATGAAAAATCCTCCCAGATGGAACCCCAAAGGGCGTTGGATCTCATATAGCCTTTGTTTGGATTCAACAGCTGTCTCTCCGCCACGCCTTCAGTCCCCAAGACCAAAGCGCATTCTCCGGGTTTCATTTGGTAAAGGGAAAAAAGGAAACGTAAAAAAAAAAAAAAATCGGTATTTTTACAAGCAGGATTCCACAACCACTGGGAACTTTTGAGACTTTTAACAGTTCATCTCTCAGGCGAAATTATCACCCCAACAACTGTTTCCAAATAAGTCAATGCAAATGGAAAAAACATGTTGGTAATCTGGATACACAGGTTTATTTTTTACCCTGAAAAGCTTGTTGGTTTTCTCTTCCTGACTCCCTCCTTCCCTCCCTTCACAGCCTCCGTGCATTGTTCGTTGAAGGGGCGGAGAAGGGAGATTGGGGGAAAGCTTAGGCGACGGGAAGCTCGAGGCCGAGGGAATTCAAGGAAAGCGAAATAAACCAGGCGAGGAGGTGCGGGTTCTCTCTTCATTTCTCTAATGCGTCTCTGCTCCGGGTCAGAGCGCTAATGACGGCCTCCTTTCTGCGATTTAGGACGCGGTTGCTTTGAAACAAAGGATACGGGGTGTTCTCTCTTTTCCTCCTTCGCTCCCCGGGCTTCCTTTTACCTTCTGCCTTTCCTCCCTCCTGCCTTCTAACGCCCCCCTCCCCCAAACACACACACACACACACACACACACACACACACACACACACACACACACACCCTCTCCTGAAGCCCTTGTTTCTTCCTCCCTAGGCTCGGGTTTTGCGTTATTTGCCTCTCAGCAGCCTACTTTCCACACGGGATTTCTAATCCCATTATCTTGCTGCCTGAAACGCGGGCTCCGATTCCCAGAGGCCTTTTTCTGTTCCGTTTAGGTCTTGAATTCAGGAGTCCACGAATGAATCTAAAGCTTCCCTCCCAACCATTCGGATTGGATGCCTTGCGAGGGCCTGCTTAGTTCCACACCTGCTTGCCCTAGGCTGCCCACGTTGGCCTAGAAACCTTTCCACGGGTCCTGTTCTTCGGATATTTTGTATTTCCGAACATGCTAAAGCGCGCAAAGGACCCGAAATGCAATGAAGGGACAGGTTTTCCAGGAGAAAATGGTGGGAATGAGCGCGGACGTAGGAGTGCTCTCCTCACTATGGGATCTGACGGGGGGCTGAGAAGGATACACAGGCGAGGTGACCCCATTGGCCTGCGGCGACCTGAAGCGTGTCGCAAGTGAAGCGCCGAGGGCCGGGCTCAGGCTTGGCCCGCTCCGCCCCTTTCTAAGGCTCCTTCGTGGCTTTCGGTAACCGAGGCCAGATGTCTCCGGTTTCTAAGGCACCCCCTAAAGCCCGCAAAAAAGATGTTCCGAAAGCCCCCAGGATACCCGATCTATCTGGTTTTCTACCAAGACTGGAGGAACTGCAGCTTTATCCAGAGATGAGCTTTAAGGGTCACTTGAAATTGAGCCGCCGAGAGGACGGCCCCTAGGGGAGCAAAGTTAAAAGAAAAATTCCTGAACACCTAAGGCTCTGCCGGGTACTAACAGGCTTGTACGACCCCCCGACTGGAGAGTTTCCGAGGCACCCGATCTTGAGACGCAAACCTGGTTCCAAGCCCTGAACGCCCGCCTTGGGAAAGTGCGGAAAGAAAACTTGGTTTTGCAAAAACAAAAACTCTTTTCTCCGAAAACGATTTTTGAAAACTCAACTATAAACCCCTTCCCCACAGCCACCAACATTGAGAACTTTTACAGATTTTAAGTGGAAAGAAGATAGATCGGATATATTCCGTTTCTGTTTAAATATCTACATTTTCAGATTGCTTTAGGCAGCAATATGGGGGGGGGGAAGGAGGAGGGCTGTGATTGAGATGAGGGGTGGAATTTTATTTGTTCTTGATTATTTTATTTTGGTTTTAAATATTTGGGGGGATTTCTTTGTTATTTCGAGGTTCATTTGAAAGACCAAGAACTCCACTCAGAATAGAGCATTTTTTTGGTTGTTGTTTCAAAATTTCAAACTGGCATAAGTGTTGGATCATCAGTTTTCCCTTTGTCTGCCCCAGTTGTAAATAATGGCTTTGAGATTAGCTAATTAAGGGACATTAATCACTGATAGAAAGGGAATAAATCAAAGCCTTGTTCTAAATTTCAAACTTGCCTGTATAGCTGTGCATAGCTACTCTATCTGGAGCAGATAGGTGCTGTTTGAATTACTGTTCTTCAGAGTAAACCAAATCCACTTCAGTTTTAAAAAATGAATATTGTATTTATACAGCCCAGTTGTGCAGTTAAATTAAGTCCCCCTCCCATTCTTATTCCATTTTATAAACAATGTGTAGAGACGACAGCTATTACGGGTTAAAAGAGCCAAATCTTAACTTTCGCCTAGCATTATGCTTACCTTTTGGAGGGAGGGGTAGAAGTCAGAAAAGGAAAGAATAAACCCTAAGCGGATACAGATGGAAGGAGGATAAATAGATTTGTATTGAGGTTTGTTTTTAATCAGAATACAGTTTCCGTAGAAATTCTTCAATGCCTGCAGTATTTCAGGTATAATTCTCTAGATCGCATTCCCTTGGCCCTCTGCGTAAGACATAAAAAAACATTACCTTCTGGTTTGTGAAAAAGAAAAGCAAGCAGCGCGCGCGCGCGCGCGTGTGTGTGTGTGTGTGTGTGTGTGTGTGTAGGGAAAGAATCAGGCTCCTCTCTCCACAGCATTTTCCCTCACCAGTGATGCTCATTGAATTTCGGCATTCCACGCTCCCTGCACAGTATTTAGGAGCTTGGACCATTTCAACACCGACAAAAGAGGCTTTAAATACATGCCATAAAACAACAAGTCGGTCCCTGTGAGCAAGTAAAAATTTATTCGTTTCACGTAAAGCCCTCCGAAACAGTAAACACAGAGCAGATAATCCAGAGCCAGGCAGGGGATCTGCGCGCCCTTGGCCGGGGGTCTGTGTCGGCGTGTGCGCACGGGTGTGCGCGCATCTTGGCCTCTGCGCGCACTGCTCTCCCTACCCACCCCCCAGCTCCCCCACACACAAGCGCGTGCAAGTAAAGACTTGTGTATTGAGATTCCCCACACACTCCTCCTTTGAGGCTCAATTTCCTTCTAGCGGCGAGTCTCAGCCGAGGACTCAGTTCAAGATTAATGCCTGGGAAATGTGCGCGTCTGGAGGGCAGAGTAGAGTCCTTGGGGTGAATTCGGATAGCTGCCCCCTCCTGTCAGAACAGCGTCCAGTCCAGCCGTGGGTGTGTGCCCTTAGAGCGACTGATTGGAGAAAATGCCGCCTCCCAGCCCTTTATCTCTCCACACTTTGGGTTCTGTCCTCAACTGGACAATATTGGCTGCCAAAGGCAGGTGCCATTTCCCAGAAGCCAGATCCTTCTCATACCCTCAGGCTGCGCACGCTCCTCTCTTGCTGCTGCTTCCCTCCAACTTTTTTTGCTTTTATTTTTTAGAGTCAAAAACTTTATAATTTAAGGTACCCAGTGTACCGTGTTATTTTAGAAGGGCTCATAGACTGCGCCACAACCCGGAATGGGGGAGTGGGGAGGGAGAAGGAACCCAGCCGGAAAGGAGCGGTAGCAGCCTGGGAAGGGGATATTTGCATAAAGCTTTGTCTTTAACGGTTCTTAGGCTGCTGAAGCTTATAATGCCAATTAGACAAGATTAATATGGAGATTGTTCTCCATTGCTCACCGAGATTTATTTAAACAGTGAACTGCTCAAGATCCGAAGCCGTAAACCATCCCACCCCGTCGCAGGGCCCGGATTTTCTTCCTGCAGAAAGTTTTCCTAAATCCAAAGGAGAAAAGAAGGGCTGCCATTGGGTCAGAAACTCTGAAAAGCCAAGTTTGGAGGTATTGCTGTTTAAGCAAATACCTTCCGGCCATCGGATATATAAATACGTAAAGTGCAATTCCCAGTCTTTCCCCTCTCTACCACCTTCGAAATGAAAGAATGCTTTTTCCCTGGCGCTCTGTCTTGATTTGGGGGAGGCGAGGTGGCCAACGAGTAAATCCGGGGCAGGAGCGCCCCCTAGTGCGACCAAAGTGGAACAGATGTCGTGGAGACACGCCTGAGTTCAGTGGTCTGATGCTGTCCCTTAGTGGATTAGAGTGGGATAGGGCTGTGTGCTCCTAGAATCACCTGGGGAGTTTAATAACTCTAACCTAAACCACACACACACACACACACACACACACACACACACACACACACACACAATCAGGGGTTCTGATACTCTGATTCATTGGTTTTAGTTGGGACTATTTTTCTTTCCCCAGATAATTTAATGTGTCATCAGGGAAGAGAACCAATACTTGAGAATTTCCAGGACTTTCCAAAAATAATTACTGGCTACAGTGCAAGTGAAAAAGGTAACTGGCTTAACACTGACCTTTTAAATATGTGCTTCAATATTTATTAATTGTATTTAGAAAAACATGAGCTCATCATGATCCCAAACTACTTGGCAGATTTTATCTCAAGATTTTTTTTTCAGATTATTGGGAACCTTTACTCTGAATGTTACTGTCAGATTGCATCTTGAAGTAATTTAAGGTGTTTGAAACTCAGTTCTTGCTTTCTTCTTTCTTGGGATAAACCTATGTAGTGAGAACTTCAATAATGGTGAAAATCATGTTAATATAAAATTATAACAATAAAAGGGTTAGAAACCGGAGCTGGAGCAAAGCGAAGGCTGGATTCTAGTTTCCACACTACAGTAAGCTACTATCTCACTTTAGGCAAATCTTTTAATCAAGCTGTGTCTCAGTTTCCTCTTGAATATGCAGACTATCCCATAAGATAATTTTAAGGCCCTTTGTAGACTTACTGATTTTGTAAAACTAAAGCACAAGTACAAAAAATACAGAAAATGTCCCTGGAAAAGTTGCTGGTATATTTGTCATTATTTGTTCTAGTCGTTCTCTCAAAGGACAATTATCATTGTAAATCCAGATTTTGGAAATGTCGCCTTTTCTGTAGGCACATGGTCCAAAAAATTTGTGTATATATATATATATACCTATTTATACATAACATGTCACTAATTTAACACATTCAAATAAAGTTAGACAACTACTTATCTTCATTCACCCAACCCAATCCCTAAGCCTACAATCTAGGGATAGTATTTTTGGCAGTTTTGTAATGGGCTTCATGAATGAATTGATATAAAGGAGGGAAGAAAGAGCTGAATTTTTGGCCTCCCTCTAAGTAATGAGCAGAGATTTGTGATTGCCCTTTGAGGGGCCTCTGCATGAAATCCTTGAAACTTTTTCTGGGTGTCAGTTCTCAAGAATCAGGTCAGTGTCACACTGATGGAGAAACTTCCACAAGGGAGCCTGGCAGTTATTAGTATCAGCAGAAGCTTGTGCTTGGTGGAGGCAATTAGAAATGAACTATCTCAAAGGAAATGGAAAAGAAATTGTAAACAGCAACGAGTGTGAAGTTTTCACTTTAACCTCACCAAGAATGACAACATATTACATTTAGACAATCTATAATTACATTAACATTCATATTGTTAAGAATTTTTTAGTAAAATAAAGTATCAACCATATAAAATACATATTTTTCACCATGAGAGGTATTTTCCAAAAGTTGCTTTGAGAACAAATATTTCAAAGACATAGCACTGAAATTGTTCACACCCCATACCTCATCCATGACAGCAACTTCAGAACTGGCTTATCTGTGTTATGCTTCCCGGCCTTGTGAATTTTTCCTAGTAAATAAGTACCAGTTTGATCAAGGGACTTTGAAGTCTTGCTGATATTTAAGATTTTCACAGTATCTTTGGTAACTTGGTTCAAAAAATGTTATTTTTCATGGCTACTTTAAAAAAGAAAATGTATCTATAATGTTTAAGCAAAATAACAAGTGTCCATAAATAATTTGCTTTCATTCTGTGGTAACTTGTATGACAATATAAGAGATATAAAGGAAAGAATATGTGAGTGTGCACGAATGTGTGTGCAGCGATAGTAGTGGCTGCATATCACACACATTTCAGGGTGATGATCCACTTTACAACACTCAGTCTGAGAACTCTGCCTCCAGTCGCAGACTTGAAACTGGACAGCCATGTTTTCACTCTGGAACACTATCTGACTCCACCTCCCCCAACCGTCCACGGCTCCACCACTGACTGGAAAGGGATGAATCTCTTTTTCAAAGATCCTGAGACAAATCAACGTCTCTTTCAGGAATATGAAATTGAATTCACATAAAGTTAACTAGATATCTTTGTGGCTAGAAGAGAGAACTGTGACCTACCAGGAGCGATAGCATGGTCATCTTTATTCCATCTGACATGCTCTATTTGTATCTGCCCTTGGTCAGACCGTGGCAATCTTCTAAGGGATTTTGAGGCACAATATTACAATTAGGAATTTTTCACACTGAGGTTGTTGGCTGGGGAGGAGTTTTGGAGACATTCCTTAAAATACCTCAACATCTTTTCTGTTTCTAAAAAGAGAGAAAAGAAATAACATTTATTCAGAAGTAATTTATGAGCAAAGCATTTTGATACATTGTCTTATTTCATCCTCACACAGCCTGGTATTCTTACACACCCATTTACATTTAAGAAACTGACTCAGGGAATTTCATAACTTGGAAAACATTAAATAATTATTCTAGATCTGAAACAACATTTGGAACCCAGTGGTCATGATGTCATAACCTAAAATCATTCTACTATGTACCTTTCCTTTTCTCGATTATTTGAAAAATCTTGGGATACTCTCAACTCCATGCATCACTCACCAGTCTAATTAGACACCAACTAAAACAGATAATATCAATGCTGAGATGTAAAGAAGTTAAAATGCAAAACTGATCTACTGGGATCAGCATTTTGGTTTTCTCAGAAACCTAGAAACTGGTCTTATTGTAGGAGTACTGCTTTTTGCTTGTTTTTTGCTTTTGTTTGTGCACTGTGTTACAAATATTTACAGGTTGTCACAATTCTTCCTTCCCCAATACTCTCTACCTCCACTAAATTAATGTACATTCTTTTCTCCATGAATGTTTTCATCATTCCTATTTTGGGATGCTTTAAGAAGATCCAGAGGCTCTGTGCTATCTCTTTTTTCTCATGCCATTATCACATTCTCAAGAAGCCCATCTACACCTAACGATGTTTTAATGTTTTCTCTACTTATATCATTTCTTTGAAGGCTATTAATGTCCTTCCATTAATATTTCTTTGGAGCCAAGAGAAAAATCATATTCCAACTGGCCTATTTCCATGCTGGTCTGAATGATAATTTTTATAATAAATACTGCATGTCATGTCTTATTACAAAAATCTCCCTTCAGCATAAATGTCCATTTTGTAAGAGGATTAGTTAGGCTTTGCTGTAGGATACGTGTATTTTCAGTAAGCTTTTTCAATCCTTTCATTTTGTCGAAAGATGCTTAGAAAGATAGAAAAGCATTTAAACTTGACTATCATGACCAGCCTTGCTAACAGCTGCCTTTCTTGCATCATATGCTTTCCTTACAGATAGCAAAGCCATCACCTTTGAGTGTCTTTTCTACTTGCAGCCCATCAAAATGAGTTTTCTAGAATTCCCCCAAATATGATTGTCAAAGTCAATTTCTCGTATGGTGTCCTTTGCTGCCACCTGCTGTTCGACCTGCATTTATGAAGGCTGTGACTGACCACCAAGCACGTGTTTAGGACCTAAAGGGTGAGTGCAATGAGACAGGCTCATTCACAGCTCAGCCCTTTCACATGATCACACTTGAAGATGATCTTTAAACCATTAACTCTACTTAATATTTGTAGCAGTTGATTTCCTTTGTCATACTCTCTCTTCCAAATTGGCAACAATATCATGAGAAACCTTACTCCTTTTCCTTTCCAGTACTTTACCCTGGTTATTCAGGCAGTTGGTGTGTAAAAACTATCTGGGGGCACATGGGTGGCGAACTTGGTTAAGCATCCAACTCTTGGTTTCAGCTCAGGTCATGACCTCAGGGTCGTGAGATGGAGCCCCTCAAAGGGCTCCAGGCTCAGCGCAAAGTTGGCTTAGGATTCTCGCTCCCTCTCCCTTTGCCCTTCCCCCACTTCCCAAATAAATAAATAAATAAATCCTTAAAAAAAAAATTCTGGTATATCTAGCAAGTGCAAGGCCAGAACTGTAAGCTGGGACCATCATTTCTAACCATAAAACTAGTTAATGGGTAGCATTTCTTTTCTACCCCCCCCATGTCCAGCTGCCCTACCTCCACTTGGTGCTCCATGATTGCCCCATGACTAAGTGTCATCTCTTAGACAGGAAGGGTGGGATGCAGCAGATACTGCTCTCTTGTCTGCTTTTCTCCCTTTGTGCAACTTGACTACTTAAGTCATCCCGATTCTTTAGAGTTATAAAACAAGTTGGTAATAGAGACTAAGTACACGTCACTACGAGACCCTTTGTGTGAATGCCAGGTGGTTAACTGTATAAAACCCTACCTTTGTCTTAAAACTAAGCCTACCTAAGAGAGTTAATGGAGCAGAGAGGTCACATGCTAACATCACTGGAGCAACTGCTAATGTTTTCAGTGCACCTTCTAGAGGCAGAGCAGAAGTTGCTTGGGTTGGATGACTCTCGCTTGTGATACTTGACACTTTTAACTAGAAAGAAATACAACATGGCACTGGATTTCAAAAAAAATATGGAGAATGATCTCTTGTTTTCTCCCTAAGCTCACCATCTGCCTTAGTCCATTCAGATTGCTATAAAAAGTACCATAGACTGAATGGCTGAGAAACAGCAGACATTTATTCCTCACAGTTCCGGAGCTGGCAAGTAGAAGATCAAGACGTCCCAGAGATTTGCTGTTTGGCAGGACTGGCTTCCCTATTTGTAGACGGCTGTCTTTTCGTGGTAAACTCCTGAAGCAGAAGAGACCAAGGAGCTCTCTGGAATTTCTTTTATAAAGGCATTAATCCCATTGACGATGCCTCCGTCCTTGTGTCCTCATCACCTCCCAGAGGCCCACCTCCTAAAGCCATTACCTTGGGGGGTTAGGCTTTTGAACACAAGTTTGACAGGGACACAAACATCCAGTCCGTAGCACCATCTTTTTCCATCAAATCTGTCGGGAGCCGCAGAGAATTACAGGAACTTCCAAGAACACTGGTTGACCCAGCATGTATAAAGGTTCACTTTCTTCGTGGAAGAATTATTTCTTTTCAAATGTTAAATCCAGGCCTAGATAAGTCACCCAGCTCAACCAAGCGTTTCAAAGCCACCTGGTATCCTTAAATGTTCCTGTGACCAGGCTTCCAGAATCCTGTAGGGCAAAAATTGCTAACTGAGAGAAGTCATCTGCAAAGGTCACTGCTTCCCAGCTCATCTTTGGCAGCAGACAGCTCTTTGATGACATTGAAAAATGTTTCTAAGGTACAAGATATAGTCCTCTTTCATGCAAAATTTCCAAATCTGATTTGCCTTTCAAATTTATTGCAGCTCTTTAAGGAGTGTTTTTGGCAATGTTTGGGAAGTGATAACAGTCAGAAAGCTGTGGAAATGATTTAATGGTCCAGAACTTTGAAGTGCCTATTAAAGACATTTAACTAACTTCATATTTCTCCCTACATTTTCCAAAGTGTGTATGCATGGAAGTTTTCCAAATGGCTTTTCTTTAAAGCACAGGGGCCATCATTTTTATGTTAGAGGGAAGAAATTTATTACTTTACAGTTTCCTTGTTTCCATGTGTTTTTCTTCAGAGCTCACTGAGGTTACTCATTTTCATCTCTTGCTAACAAATTAAATGACGTTGTTTTCTTAATTTCTTTCTTGATACATTATGAAGGTGAGCCCCCCTTCCCCTATAAATCTTCTAGGCACTTCAAGTTCAGTAGCAAGCTGTATGAGTCTCATTCAGGAAGGTGGGGAAGAAGGGAGAGAGGGAGAACTAACATTTTAATCACTTATCTGATGCCAGACACCAAGTAGGACCCTTCATTTCATCTAGATTTGCTCATTCCAAGTGTGTGTTCAGGCATTTTGGGGCCCAAGGGTAAGCATTATTCTTGGGACTGAGCTCCAGCCATCATTTATTCATGGGCTAATAGGAAAAAAACATGCAAGTCAACAGTCAATGTCAGTGCAATACCAAGGGCCTTTCAAGGGACAGTTATCATAAAGTTGGCTAAGGGCATGGGCTTCTGAAGGCAGGTTGTTGGGTTTGAATCTAAGCCCTACCACTTACAAGCTCTGAATCTTGTGTGAGTTATTTCATCCTTCTACCTTGGTCTTCCCATGTGTCAAGTGGGAATAAGAAGAGTATCTACCACAAGCAATTGTGTGAATAAAATTATTTAATACACAAAGAGTGTTCTCAAGAGTGCCTGCTGAGTTTACCTGGCTGGCTACTTCTTAATATTTAGATTTTAACCCAAATGTCTTGTCCTTGACTAGACCATTTCCATCTGCCCATAAGTTCTCCTCAAGCATCACTTACTCCTCCTGTGTTCTTTGCTGCCTTATAAGCCATGTCGAGAAATTATTTTTCTTCTTATGGGCTTGCTTGTTTATTATCTCTTCTGTTCCACTACAGTGTATAAAACTCAAGGGCAGAGATCATTCTGGCTTTATTCATTGCTGAATTTCCCTCATGAATTACCTGACACAAAATCATTTTCCAGCTAGACTTTGAAGTGAAGTGTTGAATGTGAAGGGCTCTGACAGAGGAAGCCCAGGGAGGACATGAGACATAGCTGACCCAGTCTTTGATGTCATCACAGATAATCTCCAAAAGGAACTGATGTCCTTCAGGGACCTCAGACTGTCCATAATTAGGGACCCGAGGCAGGGGTAGGGCAGTCCAGGGAGGCAAGAGTATTGTGGGAAGAATATGCATTTAATCCTCACCATGATGGTGTAAGATGGGCATTTTTATCTCCATCTCCTGAGATGAGAAAAAGAAGGTGAGAGAGAGCTACAGAAACTTGCCCAGAGTCCCAGAGTTACTAAGAGCCAGAGCCAGGATTAAATCATTCCACTGCACTTACCTGTAAAAAATATTAATATAAAGGCCTTGAAGCGAGAAATGTTATCTAATGCCTGAAATTGTTCCTCATGGATCTAATTTACTCAGAAACATTGTTGTGATACTTTTCCTGTTCTGCAAAGAACATAACAACATGCCACTCTTCACTTCAGATAAAGAGGAGGCTTCTTTGGTCCCACTTCACTGTCTTTTCAATAATCTAAGCTTCCATCTGGCTGCCTTCACATAAATACAGGTCGTACCGTCCAAATTGT
Source organism: Spilogale gracilis (assembly GCA_004023965.1). Classification (NCBI taxonomy): domain Eukaryota; kingdom Metazoa; phylum Chordata; class Mammalia; order Carnivora; family Mephitidae; genus Spilogale; species Spilogale gracilis. Next base: position 72,051 of record PITA01000783.1, on the reverse strand, counting down.
ATGGAAAATAAAGCAATGATTTTCTATACTCTGAGAACTCACACGCAGTAAAAATCCTACACCACTTCACAGGAGAGCCACTTTGTGTGAGGATGGGGTTGCTTCATTTCGTGGCTGCATCACTGTCCCGGCCGGCCGTGCTGGCGGGTCAGACTCCCCCGCAAAATCACACAGCCGGGCTCCTTCACGTCTGGGTGCTCTCTCTTGCCAAGTACGTTAAACACATCATCTTTCAGAAACACCGAAAAGGACTTTCTCCTAATAGATTGCACACCATCTTTTCTCAGTACGCAATAGGAATGGAAAAGATGGACAAGCTAGTTGAAGAGAAGCTATTCTTAGAGAATCATGCTTAATATTTAATCCCCTCATTGTTACTGTGGCAGATTTCTTAAATGGCTGTACATTCTTTGGACTTTTGGGCTTCCTTTCATTGAGAGGAGGGAGACCACGTCCCCTGCCCCTGAATCTGGGTGGGCTTGTGACTGCTTTGACAAGTCACTGTGTGACCTCCAAGGCTAGGTCACAAAAGGCCCCATAGCTTCTGTCTGGGCACTCTTGCTAATGGGATGTACTCTCTCAGAATTCACTTCCCATGCTGAAGGCAGCTCAAGCCACATGAGTAGGGCCATATGTAGATGTTCTGGTCGACCCCCTACCGGACCACTGCCTTCAAGTCATCCCAGCCCAGGTGCCTGGCACATGAGTCCAGATGACTGCAGTGTTCTGCATGATAAAAGTCTAGCCCAGCCATTTGTATCATCATTATTAGCTGAGGCCCCAGGCACTGTTGGAGCAGAGACAAGCCCTTCCACTGAACTCTGTCTTAATTTTGACCAATACAATATGTGAGCACATAGAAGTTACTGTTTTTGCCACCAAGTTTGGGGTAGTTACACAGAGTAGCCAGAATAGTTATACTCTCTCTACGTTTACTAAGAAACTGTGTAATAAGGATCTCTCTGAGAGATGCTAGAACTTCTTAAGTAGAGCTATGGTAGATTCCTTTACACTGGATTCTGTTAAATCAACAGCCATTCCAATACCTATCCCCTCTCTTTTGTCTTCCTCCCCAAGAGACTGGAGAGTAAATTTCTTAAATTCCAAGTCTGTCTTGCATTTGGAGGTGATCTTGTGATACAGTTCCAGCCAATAAGATGTAGACAACAGTCCCTAGGTAGAGCGTCCCTTCTCTAATAAGGGCTTAAGAGGGAAAAATTCCTTATCTCCTTGCTTCCTCCTTCCTGGAATATGGATGTGCTACTTAAAAGTGTGGCAGCCACTTTGCAATTATGAGGAGAAAAGACACACAACAGCAGAACATAAAGAGAGAAATAGTCTGGTTCTTTGAGGACTTCCTGGACAGGCTACACTTACCTTGTGTTGTCTTCTTCTAAAAGCACTGTTATATTAAAAAAATTAATTTAACCTTTTTTAACCTTTTTAAAGCCATTCTTAGATATTATTTAATTTATTGCTGAATGGATCCTTAAGTGATTCTATGATACACGATGTTATTTATTATATCACTCATACATTTGCACTAAGAGAGACATTTATTTGCACCTAAGCAGTCTATTCTTTAATGCAGACCTTAAAGCCCAGACATAGACTTACATGGGAACATTTAATGCCTGAGCTCCGTTTCCCTCACTAGCAATTCTGGTGCTACCATCAAGCTTATCCAGTCCATAGGCAAGAATACTTCTGTTATGATAAAATAGAAATATTTTAATAAATAGATAAAATAGAAATATTTAAACCCACAAGTATTTTGTGGATTTAAATACTCCTGAGCAAATCTTTATTTCTTTGTATAATCATGAATAGCATTTCAGTCAGCTTCTTAGCTTTCTTTTCTTTTTTTTTTAGACCTTATTTTTGGGGGCACCTGGGTGGCTCCGTCAGTTAAGGGGCTGCCTTTGGCTCAAGTCATGATCCCAGGGTCCTAGGATCCAGCCCCATATCTAGCTTCCTGCTCTGCAGGGAGTCTGCTTTTCCCTCTTCCTGCTGTCCCTCCCCCTGCTCTCTCTAGCTCTCTCTCTCTCTCTCTCGCAAATAAATAAATAAAATATTTTTTTAAAAATCTTATTTTTTTAGAACTGTTTTAGATTCACAGAAAAACAGAGAGGAAGATACAGATTTCTTCTGTGTTCCCTCCCCGCCACAGCTTCCCCTCATGAACATTTCTCATCAGCATGCTGTGGCTTTTATTTTTCTTTTAAATAAGAGCAAACACCAATTTTCCTAATTCATTTTGTATTAAAATGTTTACCCTTGCTTGAGTCAGTTGTATTCCACTTCAGCCTTCACAGAGGACGCTTTTTATATCTGCTGTTTATATTTGTATACATATATGTACTTCTTAAATATCACCTCTCTTATCTGATACAATTGTAACCACCATAACTAAATAGTGTGATGACTTACCTATAGTGATTAATATTAGGAAAAATATGTCTAAAAATAAAATCTACAGTGTCTTAAGACCCGTTAATTGCTATCTCTTTTGTCTCATAAAATAGTAAATGCATATAATTGCTGGTTATTTTCGTGTGACGGTTATTTGTCTTGTCATATAATAAACAAGCTGAAATGTGAAGCATAAAACAATAATTCCAAAGACAAAAGAGAAGAATAATTACATATGAATGAGGGGGGGAAATCAAAGAACAAAGAGCATTTTGTATCTCTCCACTCTCCCTAGAGTACCATTTCGGGTTGTAATTTATTTTAGAGGTACTGTGCTTCAAATGCATTTACTCTCTCAAAGGCATTTGTCTCATAATTCTTTAAAATCTGCAAGTAGATCTTCTAGTGTACCCATTCAGGCCTATATTAGGTAGCTTAAATTATACATTGTGGGACAAAGTGATCTTCACAAGTTAGGAACACTATAAATCTTCTCTGCATTGAATATTCTTTATTATAAAACTTTTTAAGAAACCTGGCCCTAAAAATCTTAACTGCTTTATGGGCATCTGCTCTTCTTTGTTACATTGTGTGTTCTACAAGATTAATACCAAGCTGTTTTCATCTTTGCTCCCCCAGTGTCCATAATGCTGGCTTGCTTACTTCATTCATTCATTCATTCATTCATTCATTCATTCATATTAGACACCAAGTGCTTCCTATGTGGTAGGTACTATATGAAATAATGAACAAAATATACTTGATCCTTATCCTTTAGGGACCTTCTTTTTCATCAGGGATACGAACATGAAAATGTAATTGCACAAGTAAGTATTTGATTACCGATTTGATCAGTGCAACAGAAGAAGGATGCAGGGGTAATGAGGAACTATAATGGAGAATTAACCTACAGTAAAGTGAAGAGAAGCTGAGAAAAGTGACGTTGAATTTGAGGCCGACGCAAAAACACTCCAACCCAGTGCACATGTGTAGGCTCTGGGCTGGACAGATGTGGATGCTTGTTAAATATTTAGTTATTCCAATAATGATGAAGAATGAGGCTAGCACCTAGTTATATATCTTAGAATATTCAATTCCAATCTATTTTTTCAAACCCCAGTTTAAGTTTCAATCCATTCTCCACTGATCTTCTAGCATACTTAAAAACAATCTTAAATGCAAAATATAGCCTTTATATGAGTGTATTGTTTTCAAATATTTACAATTGTTTCCACCAATCTTCATATGGAAGACAAGAGCTATGTTTTAAAGTCTTCTATGTCCCAGTCTTTGGGAGAAATATGCATAACTTTGCTGAGCAATATGTATTTGCAAATTGGGTCTTTCACTGATTTCTTTTTTTGCTTGCATTTGCTTATATTTGCAGTTCCCAATTATATTATTCAAATTTATCTCTGGAATTAAATTAATCATAAAGTTTAATCTGTGGATACTATATTTAGTTTCCAAATATGAGTTGTGAAACTGTCCTATATACATGAGAAAAATGAAGACACCATAATGGAATACAAAATTATTTTAGAACCTGGGACAAAAAGACCTAACTTATCTCCAAATGATCTTGGTAAACAATGGAGCACAGATTAGTTCAGAGCCCAGAGTGAGTTTTAGCAATCTCGATGGTAATACAACATAAAGAAGACCTGTAAACTGTGTGCCAAGGTGGCTCAGTGGGTTGAGCATCTGACTTTGGATTTCAGCTCAAATCATGATCTCAGTGTCCTGGAGCCAAGCCCTGCATGGAGCCCCGCATTCAGGCCCCTTCACCACCTCCCTGTCAAACCCCACTCCCCGATCAGTCAACCTTCCTGTTCAGCAGGGAGATTGCTTAGGTTTCTCTCTCTCTCTCTTTCTCTCCCTCTGCTTCTACCACTGCTTGCATGCTCTCTCCTTCTGTCTAAAGTAAATAAATAAATCTTTAAAATAAAAGGAAAGAACTGTAATCATGTACATGGTGAACAAGAAGATATAACTTCTGTTTTACTTACTAGAAAACAATTTGAGGATGCCTGGATGGCTCAGTGGGTTAAAGCCTTTGCCTTCAGCTCAGGTCATGATCTCAGGGTCCTGGGATCGAGGCCCACATAGGGCGCTCTACTCAGTAGGGAGCCTGCTTCCTCCTCTCTCTCTGCCTGCCTCTCTGTCTATTGTGATCTCTCTCTGGCAAATAAATAAATAAAATATTTTTTAAAAAAGAAAACAATTTGAGTAGTTGGGCAAAAGCAAAGACGTTTGCTGTCTCTGGCTAAAATAAACAATGGGAGTCTATGGCTACATCATTTACCTGTATTTGATTTAAACTCAGTTCCTTTCCTTGATAATAGTAGATATCTCAGTGCAATCTCTCCCAAATATGGCAACTTCTCACATTCTCAAGCTGAGGAATAAGAATAAGATTGTCGTAAAAGAGAATATACTACCGAATTTTCAGGGACCAAACAACTTGGGCAACTATGAATATACTTGAAATGAATCTTTCCTTGGAGGAGACAAAGTTAACACAAACTTCATTGCCATACTAACATGCTTGCATTAACTGAGCAAATACTCCACACAGTAACTTCTGTTAAATCTTAGAGATAACTTTAAGAAGCAACACAGATTGATTCTGCCCTCAAGAAATTTATACTCCTCTCAGTTAAAATACTGAAGCCTCTTCATAACACAACTCCAAGAAAGGTCATTTATATAGGACAATACACAAATGGTGTCACCTTGAGCTTTGCAGTTCAGTAGCCTTTGATGGGACATGGTCAGAAAAATGACAAATAATTGTATAACATGCTAAGGGCTGAGAAATACTCATGAGGTTTGTGGCACACAATAAAACTCAAAAATCATCAGTTGAATGAACTGTCAAGTTGGAATTATCAAAGAGAGAGGTCATAATGTGTTGGTGAGGTAGAGAGAGTCTTCAGATCAAAATAGACTCCATGTTCTTCAATCAGGAGCCCTTTGACCAACAATCAGTCAGTGAGAGATTGGACTATAACTCGGGTCCTGGAGCTTATGGCCAGAAGACTGAGTATCTCTTTGCAATCTTATCCAGAAGAACTTTCTGCTATGATGCCCATTTCTTCATGTACCTTCTCGAGATAAAGCAGTTCCATTGACTCTATTGATTTTGGACAGTCCTGATCCTCACCCAGAGGTCAGTAAATAGACTTTGAAATCAGAATATCCTACTTTGGACACATGGAAAAGACAAAACTGTGGCTGCTGGAGAATGCCTCTTCCTAACAGCACACTTGAGTGCTCACACTCTGAATTCACTTGTATGTAGGTGAATTCTTCCCCATGAAAAGGACCCAATCTTTTGTGACACTAGGACACCCCAGCAGTAGGTCAAGCTCTGAAGGTTCCACATGAGCAAAACTCCGACCTTTTCTTCCCCTAGCTTGCCCAGAGGAGTCTCCATATTCATGAACGGCCTTCACCTTGTGCAACTGCTTTATTTTTTTCTTTCAATTTTCTCTCTCAGCAAGTTGGGCCCTGGCTGCCGGCCAGCCTGCACTGAGAGGCCTCATGCTGACTTGGTGTTACAACACGTTTGTTTTTTGTACAGAGCTGTCTATAGAAGATGGGCTTCAGTTTGCTTACAAAAGGCGTTCTCCCCCACAGCTAGGCTATAGGTGCATTTAAACCGTTATACATGTGCTTTAGCTGTTTCCGACTGAAATATGTTCCAAACCATACGAGCTTGGAATCACATGATCACCACGCTGATTTCTTTGCATCTCTTACCAACTGAACTAAATAGATTTGTTTCCACTAAAAAAAATCAACTTCTTTTTTTTTTTTCTTAAAGATTTTATTTATTTGACAGAGAGAAACACAGCTAGAGAGGGAACATAAGCAGGGGAATGAGAGAGGGAGAAGCAGGCTTCCTGCCGAGCAGGGAGCCCGATGTGGGGCTAGATCCTTGGACTTCGAGATCATGACCTGAGCCAAAGGCAGTTGCTTAACAACTGAGCCACCTAGGTGCCCCCAAAAATCTTCTTTTGATCTAATGTGCATGGATCTGAAAAAAAATCAAGATCTCTGTTCACACATACATCATTTTTCTTATCCAGTATCAATATATCAACATCTTATAGTCTTTGAAGGGAGAATGGGAGGGAACTGAAATTTTTTGGTATATGGACCTTTAAAATATCAAAACAACTATTTGTTATTATAATATCAAATGGTAGTAATATTAACAATAGGTCTTCATAGTAATTTGTTGTTAATTGCATGGTCATATTTCCAGTATCACTTACTTATATTGAACACTATTTTTAAAATAAATGAATATTTAAGAATTTATCATTGAAGTACCTTGAATTTTTCTCTGAAGTAATGCATTGGGGCATCATTAAGGCAACTAGTCTTGTTTGTCTATAAGGACAATGTCAATAAAATAATCATCGTCTAAGTAAAGCAAGTCAGTTTCCCTGTCAGTCAGATGCTGCAAGATATACCATTGGGTATTAGGGCTACTTCCATGCACTAATTTTGAGGTGACCTAAAAGTATCCTGGACCTGACAATATCTACATCTTAGGTACCTGTCCTCCCTCTAGACCACCTCAGATGGCATACAGGCTATAGATGGAACACCCATATCTTAGTAAAGAAATAGCTAAGGAGACTTCCTCCCCCGGGGAAGTGTAACTGCTGAAATTTAAAAAAAAAAAAAAAGATTATTTTTAAAGAAAGAAAAACTTGGAGTAGACTATTTCTTCCTTTTTCCTTTTATTTTAAATTTTACTTATTAGTTATTTTGGTTTACACTTGTTCTTGGATCACTGTGGATAGCTCTGGCTAGAAAGTACACAGGGAAAGCATATAGTATAATATGTTAAGTTATGATCTGGCAACACCTCTCACCCCCAGCAATGAATTTTTATATTCCTGGAAAGTACATTCACTCTCATCCACATGTTTCATCTGACCAACCTCCTATCCCTAGAAATGGAGGTGGGGATTGGGGAGAAAATTGGATCCCTCTCCTGTACTTACATCTTCTAAGAGTTGTCCCATATACCATGGTAGCTTTGGCTAAAAGAGCCATACTTTACTGGATCCCCAAACGTAGAATAAGTGAGGTCTTGGATATCAGGTGGCCTTCTCACTAATTTAGTCTGAAGGTCACTATGTTGCCCAAGGTTAATTGCACAATAAGAAAGTTCTTCTATACTTCCTCTCCTATACTTTTCTGTACTCAAAGGGAGATCCATTGCATTCCTGCCTAAATATCAAGAACGGAGGAGAAAAAGCTATTGTGCTATTTTTGGTGGCTTTATTAGGCTGGGAAGGTCACAAGTTGATGGAGGACCACCATATTGACCAATTATAATTTTTAAGAGCTCTTAAACTTCTCTGGCAGAGATCTCCTTGGACTTTTGCAAATGAGTTGAGTAGGCTATTCCTATAGCAGGTAGCTCTGAGAATTACATTTGAGCTGAATGAATTTTCATTAAAAAAAAAAATAAGATGCCCATTCTTCCAAGTACTAAACAACAGTGCTTGACTTCTGATCCCATTTGAACATAGGGAAAACACCAACAAGAGTGAGTAGGGAAGAGAAATTCAGTGTTTAAGATTGCATCTGTCAATATTGTTTTATATATATAAATATATATAAAACAGCAAAAATCTGCTCTTTGGAATTAGTCATCCTGAGATCAAGAAGTGGCTCTGCTAAAAATTGTAATGGACAGTCAGCTAAAAGAAGAACAGATGGGGCAATTATCTTTAAGCCCCTTCTCTCTTTCTCTCTCTCTTTTTTTAAAAGATTTTATTTATTTATTTGACAGAGAGAAACACAGCAAGAGAAGGAACACAAGCAGGGGGAGTGAGAGAGGGAGAAGCAGGCTTCCCGCCGAGCAGGGAGCCCAATGCAAGGCTCCATCCTGACCTGAGCTGAAGGCAGATGCTTAAAGGCTGAGCCACCGAGGTGCCCCAAGATCATATGGCTCTGACCTTAGTTTCAGAAATATATGGGTTTTCTTTTTGGCATTTTTGGCTTGGCTAAGAAGTCTTATTACATTTTTACTAGTCTTAGTTTTATTTCCCAAGTTTTTACTGGTAGAATTTGGTTTCCCTCTGTTGAGTCAAAGAAGGAGGCTTATGGGGCATCTGGGTGACTTGGTCATTAAGCATCTGCCCTTGGCTTAGGTCATGATCCTGGAGCCCTGGGATCAAGCCCACTTCAGGATCTCTGCTCTGCAGGAAGCCTGCTTCTCCTTCTCTCAATCCCCCTGCTTGTGTTCCCTCTCTCGCCGTGTTTCTCTCTGTCAAATAAATAAATAAAATCCTTAAAAAAGAAGAAGAACAACAACAATAACAACAAAAACAACCATACAGTCTTGAGATAATCATTTCAATTCAACAACTCTCTCATCCAGAAACTGAGGGGGAAAGGAAGACCTGGAAGAGCTAAGAGGCAAATTACAGTTCCTTCCGCCTTCGGGCAGAGATGTCACTCACCTCCTTTATTGCTGACACCCAACCCATGGGAGATTTCTTTCAGACTCTACAATTGTGCAACTGAAGAGGAATGGTCCCAGTACTGGGAAGATTATCAAGACTCTGGGGTATAGGGTCTCCCACACTAGGGACAGGGCATGCTCCTGGATATCCAGGAGCCCTGGTGAAATTTGGGGAGCCCAGGAGAGATACAAACCTGATTTGGAGAGATACAGATCTGATTTGGAGACCTAACATCCACATTCTTGGAAATATAATGTGGAAAATGGGACACGGGTACAAAGTTCAATAGGAGGAGAGTGAAACAGGTTTAATGTTTTGAAATCCCTCCAGATTTGGGCTCCCTTATCAGTAAGGAAATCTCACGTTTATATATACATTCAATCCACCATTAAATTTTAGTCCTAAAACAGAAGCTCTGAATGAGGAAGATGAGATAGAGAGAGAATACCAGAGAAGTGTCCTTTCTGATCATGATGGATAATAGAAAGGAGGAAGCCATTCAGGTCATGGTAACCCTTCCCTACGTTTACGCACAGATAATTTGGAGAGTGGCAGGGAAATGTTCAAATACCAGTAAATTCCAAGGGAAGGCTGAGTCCTTTGTACTCTTCCACAGGGAAATAATGAAATCAAACCTAGAAAAAGCCCAGTTGATACCTGGACCTGAGCTTTGATTCTAGCAGGGTACAAAAAGTCATCACCACGGAGACCAGAGAAAAGTACAAGGAAATCACATGGATCTCTGGACACTTTCTTCCTTACTGGGATGAGGGCGCAGTTAATTTCACCTACCCTTCCTACATCTGATACCATCCTGGAGAGCTGAAGAGGAATGGAAATCTGAGAGACTGGTTATTTTTATCTAAGGAGGCCAAGATTTATGGAAAGCAACTATTTAAATTGTAATAGGTACCAAATTTGTTCATTAGGTTCATTTGGGGGGGGCTCATAAGGGAGATCAGAACAACTTTAGAAAACGAAAAATTCTGTTTTCTCTGTATGTCTAAGAGTATGGGAAAACTTACATTAAAATTTTTGGACTGCTTACTATGGGTCAGGGAATCATAACATCCATATAAAATAGGTATTATCATCTTTTATTTTACAGATGAAGTTACTGGGAACTTGGAAGAGAAAAATCGCTTATCTAGAGTGACATGATCGGTAAGTGAAAAGGCAGGATTTTAGCACGGGTAATTCTAATGTCCGATCTTGTGCTCAAAGCTACATTCTGTATCATCTTCTAGGTCATGTACTGCGGGGTACCTAGAAGTATTCCCAAGCCATACTGTGTATTATTAACAAGTGGTCTGGAAGCAGAGACTTGAAGAGACGCTTTCCACATCCCCTGCACATAGAGTTGGGGCACTGCTTAGAAGTTGTAAGGACTCTGCCTTTTGAAGAAATATTAATGGTTACAAAAACTTGCTCTGAGTAAATTAGGGCACTGATAAACATTACAGAAAGGAAAACTCAAAAGAGTGACTATGTGTTGAAGTCTTTGTTCTCCCTATCTCTAGAATAATTTGAAAAGAGTGACTTGGAAGGACTACTTTGAGACAATGTATCCACCAAAGAAAGGCATTTCAAGAACTCCAGAAGGACCGTTTTGTAATAACCTCCAGATATGACTGAGAGTGGTGCTCCGTTATCTAGCTCCTTAAGGATTTAGCTACAAATTGCCAAGAAGGGAGCAAGAGATGCCGGAGACTGCACAGGCTGGCAGTGAGCATGAAGGCTGCCCAGGAGCCAAGAGCAATAAACACTACAGGTTTAAATAGTTCCCACTGTTCAGAACTGCAAGAAGACGCTGGGAATCAGGGTCACTGAATCTCGCTGCAGAGAGAAGCTGAGTCTGAGAGTAGACTACTAATTTGAGAAATCACTAAAAGCTGCCCCTGTCACAAGAGTGGTCAGGAGGCTCCTCTGAAAGTTGTGGGAGGAAAAACTGCTGATGTTTAGGTGGAAAAGGCACCATTGATGGGAGGAGTCGCAGGGAGCACCCTGGAGAAAGAGCGGAGACCACAGAAGTCATTTTCTCTCTCACCTCAGCTCCAGTCTCTTAAAGAGCAACTAGCAATGGGACAAGAGGCGGAGCGGATGGCATCTGCGTTGTCCCCTTGCCACTTTAAGAGCCAGTACAGCTGCAATGTCCCAAGTATTGCTGGGGAGGAAGAGAGGGTAATCATTTACCTAGAAGGGTGCCTGGTTGAGCTGGAGATCCAGAAATTCTAGGAGTCGTTTGAAGTACCCTTAGAGCCAGCAGTTAAAATCCAACCATCTGATACTCTGAGAGGAAGCCTGCCTAGATAGAGAATTACAGACAATTGCATTTTAAGAAAGACTTACATTGTTACAATAATTTGTATCTGGCCATCACTGATATAACCACATCCATGAACTCTGTTTGGAGATCAGTGCAAGTAATACATTTTATAGGCAGGAAATTACAGCACAGAGGTTGTGAGAGCCCTGTTGCAAATCAGGCTGTGAATCAGTTACAGAGCTAAGAATAGGCCCCAGCTGCCATTTAGCAATAGAAAACAATCTCTGACAACATCCTAAAGGCTACTAGGATTTTCTCAGCTTTAGATAAATTCACCCCCAGGAAAGTATCTCACACTTCTGAAGAACTGTAATTTAGTACAGTGACTAGAATTTGGTATGTCCCATTGGTTTCCCGGTTAAGAAAAAAATGAAGATGTTTAAAATCAGTCTTGAGATTACAATTCTCAAGTAATCTACTATGTGAATTGCTGTGGAGAGGAAGGTCAGGAGGTAGCCCAGTTGAAGAGATTTTTAAGACAAAAAGAAAAGATACAAATATTTTCACTTTGACCACCGTCTTTCAAAATTTACAAACATTATTACACAAATGTGCATTTTTTCCCAATAAATATTTATTATCCCAAATTTAGAAAACATTTTTGAAGGAACAATTTCATTATAAAACAACTTAAAAATGTATTTTTCCATAACAAAAATTTGAAGACTCTTACAGCTGAAAGAAGCTTTAGAGCTTATCTCATCCAACAACTTCTCTCCTACATGAATCCCTGCTCCCTCTCCCCAAGGTTGTAAATGGATTGCATGTCACCAACCACAGTGGACAGTATTGAGTCTTGACTTCTTAGATGCATTTGACATTGTTAACTTCTTGACACTTCTTAAAATACTCTTTTCTCTTGGTTTCTGGTAAAGAATAGGTTTCCCCCATGTCTGTTTCTTGGATTTCTGTACAAGTTTATCCTCTTTTGCCCAGGCATGAAACAGTGCAGCTTCTCAAGACTTGGCCCTCTTCTCTTTTCACGTCACAGACTATATCATTCATTCCCACTGCTATGATTTCAGTCCTTTTAATTTGATTCACAAATTTTTTCTTTAGTCTAGATGACTCCCCTGAGTTCCAGATACATATAAACAAATCCCTATTTATATCTCTTCTTTGATCCTATAAAGGCACATCAAAACCCATACTCTTCCTTCGCTGTCCCCACCCTCAGGACTCCATCGACAGTTCTCTGTTTGAATCATGAGCATTTCAGAGTCACCCTGAAGCCCTCCCACGTCGACCCCAGAGCCTACTGATGTACTGCTGAAGTATTTTTCAAACCTATCCTCCTGTCTCCATCTCCAGGGCCACCAGCCTCATCCAAACAGGCAACATCTCCTTCCCTGATCATTATATTATTCAAAATACCACATCCATTTCTTTCCAATGAATTCTTTCCTCAGCATCAGGAGAGTGATCTCTTCAAATACAAATCTATTCATAAGACTCCCTTTAAAGAAAAAAAAATTAAGAGTGTCCCAGTGTTCTTGGGACAAAAAAGGAAAGTGAAAACAAATGCAGAATAATATTTAATGTAGCCTGTGAGGTCACACAAAGTTTTACCACCAACTGCATTTCCCACCTCACACTGTGCTCCCCCCACCACTCTCCTTGCCCTACTAGTAGCTTCTTCCAGTTTCTTGAATGTGCCATGCTTACTCCTATCTCAGTTACTTTGCCCCTGCTATTTCTTCTGTACCTAGTTAACTCTTTCTTAGCCTTCAGATCGCAACTGCTACTTCATTCCCTGACATTCCAGATTAAGACAGATCCATGAATTATCTGCCCGCCTAGCCTCATCTTGTCACTGTTGCTGTGTGTTCATTACTACGGTAGTTAGAACATCTACTCAGTTTGTGCCTCGTCCACTGGGTTTGAGGTGCCATGAGAGCAGATAGCGCCTCCCAGTTTACTCATCATTTTATCCTCAGTGCCTATACAGTGTCTGAGTGCAGGCAATAACCATTTGTTGAGGGAATGAAAGAATTCTTTCCTGTTCTTGAATATTCCCAGTGAGAAAGAAATCATAGCCTCCTGAACGGTCATCTTTCTTTTTTCCCACTTTGGGGATTCTTCCCTATTTTAAACTTAATCTATCTCTAGGTAACTTACCAACTTATTCTTGGCTTTGTGAACTACAAAATTCATCCATTTCTTTCTCCATGTGATAGTTTTTTAAATAAATGAATTCAAAATCATGATGATTTTACTCTTTCTCTCTCATCTTCATTTTTGTCCTCCATATTTGCCATCCTTCTTATGCTTTTTGATATATCACAACCCTAGTCTACTAATGAGGTGAATAAACAAGTAATTTTATTAAACACCTGAGAAATAGCTCATTTTTATGTGGACAAGCTTATTTCAATATTCAAAACTAGAATTATTGACTGACTTTCTAGGTCCATCAATATCAAGAGTGTTTCATAGATTCAAGGATAGTTTTGAAGCTAATTGTCATTTTAGTATAGATATTTTCAGTTTAAATCCAGAAAATTTAGATATATAGATCAAAATGTACCTCTGAAAAAGCTCTGTCAACTGATCATGCCAACATGTATTTAAATTAAAGCTATCCACTTTCTATGCTCCAGCAAGGAAATGAGAATTATTGGAAAGCCATGTGTTTTGGCAAAATTCTGTGTGCTTATTTTGCTTTTTATATATTTTCAAAATGGAGGGTTTTCATTCACTGCCATACAGCCTGGTCTGGTGCCTACTAGAGATCAGCATATCAATACTCAATAAATATTTGTTTAAGGGAGGAATGTACAAGTTACTGATAGAAGGACTTCTTATCACTGGAAAATTTGATATATTTGTTGAATTGACATGAGAAGATAAGGACAATCTTCCCACTTATAGTTTTCATTTACAAATAATATTTAGAAAATAATTGAGAAATACTCATATTAGTAATGACATATAGTTCATATAAGAGCTGTTCCTCTGTTATCAGTTCCAGAAAATTCCATTTCTCAAGTTAAAAAAAATGGCACTGAAGATGTATCAAACTGTCTAAAAAATTCCTTCCTTGCACCAAAATTTCTCCTAATCTTTAGAGGAGTTTACTCCTTTACATTACAAACTTATTCCCAACATAGATTAGACTTTGGCCAGATCTAGAAATTATGTATTTAGGATTAAAACATTCAATGGGCCTTTACAAAATCGCTCATTTGTATTTCTAAAATAATACCGCAAATCATATACTTGTAAAACTATAGAAGGAAAATTTAGTGTTGCTGAGTCCACTTTCTCTCTCTCTCTCTTTTTTTTTTTTTTTTATTGTTACTAAATTTTTTTTTCCAGTGTTTCAAGATTCATTCCCCATTCCCCACACCCAGTGCTCCCCGCTTTAGGTGTCCCCAGTACCCACCACCAGGCTCTCCCATCCCTCCACCCCCCTCCCTCCAAGTCCCTCAGTTTGTTTCTATGTTCAAAGTCTCTGTTGTTTCATTTCCCTCCCTAGATTACCCTAGTTCCCATTTGCTTTCCTTCTGCCACTGTCCTCCAGTTTGCCCCTCATGCACCGCAAGTATCCACTTTCTCTCTTAACTGACTCTCAAGTTCAAGCTTATTCCTTATCCAACTCCTCATTTAGAAGACCACAGACCAGGAAAGAATTAGTAGAAAGAAGTACTAGTAAAGAAATGCTGTTTTTGTATGTTTACTGTTTCAATTTAAACTGGACTTACCAGCATTCTCCATTTATGAAATGATGGCACTCACAAGGAGACAAAGAGCTGGAAGACAGACTTCTGGGGGGAGGGAGCAGGTGCGACCTGAAATACAGTCTTCCAGTTGTGCCTTAAGCTTCAACTTCTTAAGAAGATAAACTTCATTTATTCTAACTTTAAATTTATACAATTTGGGAATATAATTTTCCCCAATATATTTTATTATTTTCTATAACCTTTAGAAAATATATTCTTTAATATTTTCAAGTCCTATATATCTTTTAAAAAAAAAATCATTCAACACCTTCAAACTGCAGGGAGTATAAGAAGGCTGGATTTGGACTGAATAAG
Source organism: Spilogale gracilis (assembly GCA_004023965.1). NCBI lineage: Eukaryota > Metazoa > Chordata > Mammalia > Carnivora > Mephitidae > Spilogale > Spilogale gracilis. Next base: position 56,779 of record PITA01000783.1, on the reverse strand, counting down.
GGTTACTGCTTCTAAGGATAGTCAAAGCTGCATCTGCCATGTTCACTGACGTCTGTTTGAAAAAAAAGACCCAAAGCCTTTAATGCTCCAGCTTGAACTGTGGTTATCATGGTCCTAATCATAGTGCTTATAATCAAGGCTTTTTTTCTCTCTCTCTAATTTTCGCTTTCCTTCGGGAAAGCACCCTCACTTCAAGTCAGGTTCATGCCACAATCTCCTCTTTCAGATGCCTTGGTTTGAGGACCTGTCACGTTGTGTTGGAGCTGAGAAGAGGCGGGGCTCATCAATCAAGAGTTCCCCTGTACTAATCCTCACCCCAGTTAGCTGATTCGGCCCTCTGGATTCTGACCACTGCCCTGGTCAATCACACAGCTGTTCTATTCAGCCTCATCATCTCCCTATTCTTACAGATTATTGCCTCATGGCCACCAAGACAAAAAGAAAGAGAAAGGGGACCAAAAGCATCAAAATCATGAGTCCTGAAAGAAATACTCAACGTGATTGGAATTTTTCATTTAATTGACACAATGGAAAGGCTATTTTTACCAAATACTTAGCAATCATATGCATATGATGATAAGAAATCAGAAGCTGGATGTTGCTGAGGTGGTGGTTTTTGTCCTTTGCTCCCAACCTGGCCTTTTTATGGTGAGGCCATCTCTCTAAACCTCAATAAATCCATTGTTTATTTAAACTTCATACTCAGAGCAGTGACTTCAGAAACAATCAGTGTCACTTTTCTCATAATATGTCCAACATAGTTTTTTACTTCGAGGCTGATGTTGATTCAATAATTTTGTAAAAAGTACTTATCACCTGCCAATTAATTTCGACAGTAACGGGAATCATCAGACATGTTGCTACACATGTCAGATTGCGAAGAACCATAATGAGAAATCACTTATTAGAATCATCTTCATTATAGTTATGAAATATTTGTTAAACACATTAACATGTGACAGTGTCAGGAGTAATTGTTCAAGTATTATACTGAACTGAACTGGTGGCAATCAATTTTTATTACATAAAAAGTGTGATGATGTGAAACAATATTTTCTGTAAAAGAATGATAAAGTCTTTTGAAATAAGTTTTTATAAAGAATTTGCTTTTTTATGTCCTTACATTGATGAAAAGAAATTCAGAGCTAAGTAGAGGTATTTGCTAAATTTTTCTTCTTAGTGATAAAATGATACCTATAAAGATGATTTTCAAACAATAACAGAATTTCATTTTCCATCTCAGCTTCTCAGTGATGCATTTCATAGAACTGCAAATCAAGTTGAGAAGATTTGGAAAATCCCCTTCCTATCAAGAATATTTAAATAAAATTGTTGTAATTTATTCACAGTGAGTCTACTTCATCATTTCTTTATATCTCTTTCTCCTGGAACTCCAATTCCATGTTTTAAAGTAGCTGATACGGAACAGGAAACAACAAGTGTTGGAGAGGCTGTGGAGAAAGGGGAACCCTCTTACACTGTTGGTGGGAATGCAAGTTGGTACAGCTGCTTTGGAAAACAGTATGGAGATTCCTTTAAAAATTAAAAATAAGAGCTACCCTAATTGACCCTGCAATTACACTACTGGGTATTTATCCTAAAGATACAGATGCAGTGAAAAGAAGAGCCATATGTACCCCAATGTTCATAGCAACAATGGCCACAATCGCCAAACTGTGGGAAGAGCCAAGGTGCCCTTCAACAGACAAGTGGATAAAGAAGATATGGCCCATATATACAATGGGATATTACACCTCCATCAGAAAAGATGAATATCCAACTTTTGTAGCAACATGAATGGGATTGGAGGAGATTATGTTGAGTGAAATAAGCCAAGCAGAGAAAGTCAAGGATCATATGATTTCACTTACCTGTGGAGCATAAGGAATAACATGGAGGACAGTGGGAGAAAGAAAGGAAATGTGAACAGGAGTAAATCTGAGAGGGAGATGAAACATGAGAGACTTTGGACTCCGAGAAACAAACTGAGGTCTTGGAAGGGAAGGGCGTGGGGGGATGGGTGAGCCTGGTGGTGGGTATTGAGGGCACGAATTGCATGGAGCACTGGGTGTGGGGCATAAACAATGAATCTCAGAACACTGAAAAAATAAAATAATGTAATAAAAAATAAAACTAATACATTAAAAAAAGAAAAAGGAAAGTAGCTGATATGAATATGAAATTTATAGAGCATACCCAATCTGCAAATCACATGCTTTGTTTTCTTTTTTAAAGCAGATTTAAAATAAGTGGTATTCTCTTAAATGCATTTACTCAAGGAGATGAATGGTATACAATCTGAGCAGTGAACTTCTTAGGGATGTCAAGAATGTAGAGAACTACATTTGATCATGTTCCAGATGGTGACATCCCTATGCGTTAGTACAAAAGAACACATCAGAACCTTCTTGTAGATAAGTTTTGAGAGTTAACTACATGGAGCAATCAACAGGACGATTGACAGAGTTTCCTACTGGGAGAATATATTTCTGGAACAAGGTGGCTCTGGTCTCCAAATTCCAAATTTTGCATGTTTCTACAAGGTGGCCCATCTTAGATGTTTCCTGAAATTGGTTAAATTCACATTTGAGATTTGCTGACCTCTCTTTTGGTATCCTGTCACTGCTCATGATAACTCTACCGTGGAGTTGACAGCATTGTGTGCAGTCATGGCATCATGTCCTATGCCTGGACACATGGGAAGATAGTTCCTAGACTTCTTTGTGGGAGGGAGGACAGCAAGACTGGGTTTTGGTCAACAGGATGTAAGTGGAAGGGACATGTGCCGTGTCCTCTGGCAGACACCACAGATGCCGTTTTTTGAGAAGGCAAAACAAGAAAAAGGAAGCAATCTGGATCCTTGAACAAAGGTGTCTCAAGAGTTGCCTCAGAAATCTTGGGAGAGAGAAATAAATCTTTTCTATAAGACCACCAAGTTGTCAGGATTTATATGTTATCATAGCATAACCTCTCCTATTCCAACTGAAAAACTTGGCTTCCATTTTCAAATTCCTCTTTCATAAACTCCTGTTCTTATGGATAAAGCCTAATGATTCACCTCTTCTAAGAGGTAGTTGCAACTCAGTAAGATATTCTTGAGAAACAAAAAATACCATCAATCCCTAAAAGAAGTTAATTTCTAATAGAAAAAAAAAACTTTAGTGCTATGAAAAGAGCAAGGGAAACTCATTTTTAAATAGATTTTATTTATTTATTTGAGAGAAAGAGAAAGCACAAACAAGGGGGAGGGGCAGAGGGAGAAGTAGACTCCCTGCTGAGCAGAGAGCCCAATACTAGGCTCTATCCCAGAACCTTGAGATCATGGCCTGAGCCAAAGGCAGACGCTTAACCAACTGAGCCACCCAGGTGCCCTGGGAAACTCGTCTATGAAGAGATAACTTCTGAAGCTTCTCTGGTGGTATATTTACACCAGCATTCTATAGGCTGACCTTTTAAAAATCATACTTGTTCTCCATGTTTCTATAGTTTCTTTCTCCTAGTCCGTAAAATGTTCTTTTAGCAAGGAGCAATAGAAGAGAAAAGAATATATATATATTTTTTTTTGCTGAAACATTTTTGACAGTTGTAATTCTATCAAAAGAAAGGATTATAAAGTGACTTATTCTAATAGGTACATGCACTAAATATCTTAACTTCTTAAAAATAGTTCATATTGAAATTGTTTAGATAATAAGCATTGTGCATTGTATGAGTTCTGTATTATGCTCACAATCCTTTTGTGCTTCTCTCTATGACACATAAGTTCTTACAAAGTTTCAGACATCAGGTCACAGTTTTTGAGCTATTTGTCTGTAGCTCTATTTTTTTTCAAATTCACAAATTCCCAAGTCTGTTTATTTCATTATTAGGAATTGTAAGAAGCATTGACTAAAACTCTAATCTAGAGTTTTAATTTTCCTACATGTTAAAACAAATGAATGAAGTCCTACCCTGTAAGGATTTTTAGATTTGTTTCTCGATTCTACTTATGAAAGCACCAGCACATTGCCTGCTATATAGCAGGAGTTCAACATACAAGAATCCATTTGAGTATTATTTTTCTCTCTATATATATGATATATATATGATTCATGTGTAAAAATACACAGAGTTTAAAATTTTGATGATTCCATACATCCATGAAACCACCACCCAAAACAAAAATGTAGAACATTTTGCACCCCACCAAGTTCCCTTAAAGCCCCTTCCCAGTAATATCACCCTACTTTCTCCCTCCCCCCATTTAGAAAACTGCTTTCTAATTTCTGTCATCCTACTCTTGTCTGATTTTGGACTTCATATGAATTGATTCATAGACTAGGTACTCTTCTGTGCCTAGCATTGGTTGCCTGACAAAATGTCTTTTGTGATTTATTCATGATGGGTGTCATAGTGCCTTTTCATTGCTGTATAATATTCCATTGCATGATTCTACCACAATTTTTTGTATCTTCTTACATGTTAATAGACACTTGAGTTGTTGTCAGTTTTTGGTTATCATGAATAAAGTTGCTGTGAGTATTCTTGTACAAGTTTTTTTGATAGACTTATGTTTTTGTTTCTTTTTAGTGAGTACCTAGAAGTAGAACTGCTGGGTCATAGGGTGAATGTATATTTACCTTTATAATACACTACCAAAGAGTTCTCTAAAATGACTGAACCATTTCATACTCCTACCCACCACGTAAGAGAGTTTCAGCTGCCTGCTAGTCTTGCCGATTTTTAGCGTTATCGATCTTTTTGGTTGTAACCATTCTGATGGGTCTGAAATGATATCTCACTTCAGTTTTATTTTTCATTGCCTTGATAACTAATAATGTTAAGACCTTCCTGTGTGCTTATTGGCTTTTGTATTATTAATTTTCTGAAGTATTTATTTTGCTATCTTTGTATTGGATTTTTCATACTTTTGTTGTTGACTTCACATATTCTGGGCACAAGACCTTTGTCATGTATATACTGCAAATATTTTTCCTAATATGTGGTTTGTCTATTTTCTTCATTTCTTTCTTTTTTTTTCCTTTTATAGCTGTTGCTTTCAGTGTTCTGTCCAAGAAATCTCTATCTACCCAAAGTTTCCTCCTAAATGCATTATGGTTCTGGATTTTACATTTATCACTATGACCCATTTTCAGTTAATTTTTAGGTGTGGAAGGACATAGAAATCAAGTTTTTTTCCCCACACAAATAAGAATGATAATTATTTAATAATTATAAGCTTGGGTTTTACATTTTATGTTTTGATACTAGACAAAGAAAGACATATCATCATCTTCAGAGTCCTTAAGGTAATGTTAAGTAATTGCAACAATTTTAAAAAACAAGCTTAATTGTATTAGTAAAACCTCTTCTTAAAAATGTTATAAAATATCCATGTTTGAGCAAAATTGCCAAGTCAGTGATGATTTCCATGGAAATCCTGCAAAATCATCCTCTCCCCCATTCCCCAATTTGGTTTTCCATCCCCAACCTTTAGCATCTTTCTTGCAAACAAGTACCAGGACACTCTTGCCCTGTGTGATAATCTGTGTGGCTTATTTCTCCATAGATAGGTTCTTACTGCAGATGTTTCATACAGTTTGTCCCTTTTTCTCCTGGCTCTCTATAGTAGCTGATAGCAAATTTATCTGATTACTAATAGAAGCTAATGTGTTGATGTTTATTACCCCATTTAGCTAAGTTATATCTAGCTAAACAAATCCTGTCTTCTGGACATAATGTCAACTTAAAACTATGAATTTAATGGTAGAAATTCCAGGCACTGTATACATTGATGAGAAGATCAGTCTGGGAGCAGCCAGCTCTGTGAGACACTTAAACACACTATTTTTGACTTTGCTTTAGACTGGTCCTCGTGTTCTACTATAGCAGAATCACCTCTACTTTTGCCTGTATGTTTACCATAAAAGGTACTTATTCATGATGTGATCAGAATGATACAGTTTGATTACATATTATATCATTTATAGCCGCTTTCCAAAAGGGCACAGGCCTCCAAAATGAAATAGTTACTACTTTAGCTGAGTGTGCTTAAAGTGAATTCTGTCAATTATCTCCTGATTGCTTATTATGTGGTGAATGTGAATACACAGAAAATCAATCTGGATAATTTTGTACCTGTGCCAAAAAACGGAATTTCCAAGGTTAGTCAACTTCAAAAAGTCTGTGCGATGGAAGTACTTTCTCGAAAATGTTCAACATCTCTTGTCTCTATAATCTTGGTTCACCACGTTGCTAATGACAATGTTAATTGGTGCTAGTTAGCAGTCACTAAAATCAACAATTCAATGTGAACTGTGATATTTTAATATTTAATATGCCCCTTGCTAAATTTCCAATTCCATCTTTCATTTTCATTCGCAAATGATTTTACAACGTAGGGACTTTTTTGCTAATAACATTTTCTTCCTAAGCCTAAACTTTTCAAATTCTTTTCATGCACATTTTCTATTGCATTTTTACTATCAAAGACTAATCAGGCAGTCATTTCTTATCAACAACTTCTTTTCCCATTACGGAAGATTCAGTTGAATGCATTCATTTGTTTCATTCTTTCTGAGGGAAGACATTCTACCATCAGCATTGCCTCCTGCGGCATTCTGAGGAAATTTTTTATAAATCAAATTTTGCTACTGAGTCCCTCCCTTAATCTTTCTTAAGCTATGTTTGCATCTAGGGAAGAACAGGAATAAGAGCAGCTTCAATATTTGCAGTCATTTGGATAATAACCTACTCAAACTTGAACTTTTATTCTGCCTGCATATCCTGCTTTCCCACCCTGACAATCCTACTGCTCTTCAATTTGACCATGTTCTTGCTACCAAGAAGGTAAATGGTCTCAGAAATTGACTCATATTATAATTTGCTTTGGGCATTATTACTCCTCAAATAAAGGTATATATTAAACTTATATTAAACTCCCATTTTAAGGGAGACCCATTGGAGAAGAGACTTCTAAACTCAGAGGCTCATGGTGAATTAAATTAAAATATAACAGACTACTCACTCAGTTACACGGCTACTACTCTGCTCAGCTAGCCACACGTAATGTAAACTAATTGTAAATGAACGCAGCTAGAATCTCACTGTACAGTTATCTCATTAATAAATAATGCTGCTGATTACATTAATACTAATGACAATGTACATTTATTGCCTACTTACTAAGTGTAAGGGGCACCTGGGTGGCTCCGTTGGTTAAGCATCAGACTCTTGATTTTGGCTCAGGTCATAATCTCAGGTTGTGAGAAAGATCCCCAGGTCACTCTTCATGCTCAACTTGGAGCCTACTTGAGCTTCTCCCTCTCCCTTTGCCCTCTACTCTGCTCGGATGGACATTCGTGCAGGCACTCACACTCTCTCTTAAAACAAAACAAAACAAAACAAAACAAGAAACACTGTTCTCAGTACTTTTGAAATATTCTTCTTTTACCCTTACAGTAGCTCCATGAATAAGATCATATAATTATCCCCTTTTTATACATAAGGAAACTGAGATACAGGGTACTTAACTAACTTGTCTAAGGTGATTCAGATAATACTTCTGCTGATATTGTCCATTTGCTATAACCACTAAGGGTAGTGCTTCCTAAGCATTATGTCCTTTGCTTTCATGAACACAATCAGTAAGCTCTGGAGGAAGCTGGGCCTTACAGAGACTCAGTCATTTGCCTGGCATCACCTTATAAGCGGAAAAGAGTGAATCTAGAAACCAGATCTGTCTGGCACCTAAGTTAATCCTCCTAACTACTATGCTGTTTCACAATAATGCATAAAACTATTGCAGATGATGTTGATAATATGAAAACAGGAAATAGCAGTTTCACTCTTGGGCTCACAGAGGAATATATTGTGGAGCTGTTGTAGGAAGGTCAGTCTTTCCCTCTATTTCTCACCATGAATAGGCTTTGCAGATACTGCTGCAGGATGTTCCCATAAATGTCAGTTGCTGCAGTGAGCAGTGTGCTTTGGGATAAGGCAGCAAAGGAAGGAGGTGGCTAGGGATGAAGAGGACTGGAGGCAAAAAGAATTAACCACCACTCTCTCCAGCTGCCTGAAATTTGACCTCCCCCCAGCCTACCAGGAAGATAAAGATGTGTTCTTTGGACAACACAAAATAAAATTCAACTAGGGTTATGATCAAGAACTTAGCCATATGAGGCCAGTATAAATAGGACACTTTGAAAAGTGGACAATAGGGAAATTTATTCATAAAAGCTGGAGACTCTTATCAGATCGAGAGTTATTTTTCAAAAACACTGTCTTTCATTAAGCATTCATACATGTAAGATACATGAGATAATGCAAAAGGTCAATAAGCTAAGTACTAAATTAGCGTAGATATAGATATATGGTACTGGCATATAGCCAAAAATACTTTCCTTGATTTTTCCACTTATCATTTAACAGAATACTTTTTCTGTAATCTTTCTTTTTCTTTCCCCATTTTCTTCAAAATAAAAGCCTCTAATTAAACAAAAAGTCATAGTACATATTATCTTTCCTTCATATTTTATGGTGTAATTATTTCCAGATTTTCTATTTGATAAGTGTGTTAAAAATTATTCTCAACCTACCCATTTTTCATTGTTTATGTTCATTTATTCTGATTTTGACACATTTTACATTTTCTTACCTGAAGTGATACATTAAAGAATTCTGTTCAGTATTTGTTTTCTTTCTTTCTTTCTTTGAGATATGAGCAAATTACTTTTATTCATTTGGGCACACTTTCCAGAAATTACAGTATCCAATTTGTTTCTTTAGTTCTTATTTTTAGAGTTACGATAATGATTTTTTTTTTATGTTGGTATCTGTTCACACAAGTCCCACACAATGAGACACATGCTTAGTGCTTCCATCATTGAATCTCTTTATCTTGGAATGTATAAAACACGAAGCAGAAGATCTTGTGTGTTAAAAAATGAAGTGCTAGGAAATCACCAACGTATAGAAAGCTATGTATTCTTTCCATGTTTTATAACTTTTCCACGTGTTATTTTCTCTTGTAGTTTAATGGAAGGAAGGCATATAAAAATGAGAAGGGGGAATGCCTGGGTGGTGCAGTTGGTTAAGCGGCAGACTCTTGATTTCTGCTCAGGTTAGATCTCAGGTTGTGGGTTTGAGCCCCAGGTCAGGCTCTAAACTCAGCCCAGAGTCTGCTTGAGATTCTTTCTTCCCCTCTTTCTCTTCCCCTCCTGATGCTCATGCTCTCTCATCTCTCTCCCCAATAAATAAATAAAATCCTAGGGGCGCCTGGGTGGCTCAGTTGGTTAAGACACTGCCTTCAGCTCAGGTCATGATCCCGGAGACCCGGGATCGAGTCCCACATCGGGCTCCCTGCTCGGCGGGAAGCCCGCTTCTCCCTCTCTCACTCCCCCTGCTTGTGTTCCCTCTCTGGCTGTGTTTCTCTCTATCAAATAAATAAAATCTTTAAAAAAAAAAAAAATAAATAAATAAATAAATAAAATCCTAAAAAAATTTTAAAAATGAATGAGAAAGGGCTGAGAGCTGACAGAATTCTGTCTCACTAACTACGGCAACTCCTTTAAAATTCTGACAACTCCTCTGTAACAGAGGGGCTATAATCCCTCCATTGCAGATAGGGTCCTTTGAAGATCTGGGATAAAGTGTCACATAGTTGATGCTTAATAATTGCATTTAATAATGTAGTAATACTATAGGATTCTCACTTATATAGTCACTCATCCTTGGATGCCCTATGGCTACATTTTTGTTTCCATTTTTTATTTCAGGATGGAACTCAGACTCTAGGTTAAGACTTTTAAAATTATATTTTCCTGTATTTGGGAATAGATAGTGTATTTGTTTCTTAAGGCTACCATAACAAAGCACCAAAACAACAGAAATGTATTGTCTTATAGTCCTGGAAGCTGGAAGTCCAAGGTGAAGGTGTCAGCAGAGCCATGTTTTAAAATCTGTAGGGGAAACTCCTTCCTTTCCTCTTCCCAGGATCTAGTGTTTGCCAGTAATCCTTGGTGTTCTTTGGCTTAGAGCTGCAGCACCTCTATCTCTGTATTCTTTCCATGTTTTATAACTTTTCCACGTGTTATTTTCTCTTGTAGTTTAATGGAAGGAAGGCATATAAAAAGGAGAAGGGGGAATGCCTGGGTGGTGCAGTTTGTTAAGCGGCAGACTCTTGATTTCTGCTCAGGTTAGAGCAAATTTAAGTCAAAATCACATTATGACTTTGCAGTCTGTTGCCATTCCCTTCTTATACTATGACCTCTGGCTAGTTGATTTTCTTATAAAGTATGTAGCAAATCACTTGACCCGTTCTGAGCTCTGTTAGTTCATCAAAATCAGTGCTATTTCTCTGAGTTTATAACACAACTGTAAAAATAATACTTGCTGGTCAGATGAATGTCTTAGGTGTGAAGTCTCATCAGTATTTATCTCCCATTTTCTATATCTCCATCAAACTGTGACCTGTTTGGGGTCCTCCTTCTTATGTTTTTTAGTTAACAGTAATAATATGAATTGTATGAGATGCTATAATGAAAATGATATGAAGGTCAAAACCATACTTTTCAAATACTAATATTATTTATATTTATTTTTATAATAATATTTTATTTATTTATTTTTATTTTTTATTATTATGTTCCATTAGCCAACATATAGTACATCATTAGTTTTTGATGTAGTGTTCAACGATTTGGCAGTTGCATGTAATGCCCATTGCTCATTGACATACATGCCTTCCTTAATACCCATCACCCGGTATCGTTACTCCATTTCCATCTCCAGCTATCATCCTCCCTCTCCTTCCCTTCTCAACAAAACTTCTTGGAGAATTGTTTACGCTCAGTGTCTACAATTTCTCTTTCTCTCCATTCTTTCAAAACCACTCTTTTTTAGCTTTTATCCAGCTCATGGCATTAAATATCGTGTCTATGCTAATGATGCCCAATTATTTCACGAGACTGAATCTCTCACCATATATTCAATCTTCACTTGAATGGCCAAAGAAAGTCATCTCAAATTTAATACACACAAAACTGAATTACTCAACTTACGCCGCTTCTGTGGGAAGCCTCGGGAGGGAAAATTTCACTGCTGTCATTTTCACCATTTCAGTTAAATGACAAACTCCTACTCTAATACAATCAACCCAAAACCTTGGCATCATTTTGTGAGTCCCAACTTTCATGTGTCATGGAAAGATTGCCATGCTATCTTCTTGGCTCCAACTTCAAGATGTACTTAGGTGTTCTGTCACCTCTCCACTGTGATCAAAGCCAACATCCTATCTGATCTCAATCATTTCCATTCCTTTTAGTGTAAAACCTGTAAGGCTGTATACAATCTGTTTCAAAGGTAATTGATTCTTCAGTGCCCCTTGACCCCCCTCTCCTATTCAGTCCACCTCGTTCTCTCAACATCAGCCACATTGACCTCCTTGCTATTCCTGGAACATTGCAGACACAGCCTGCTCCAGGACCCTTGCATTTCCATTGCTTTTGCCTAGAATTCTCTTTGCCTAGCTCGCAGATAGTCCCCAGATACAGCTCTGCCTGTTTCTTTCAGGTGCTTACTGAAACTTCATGATCTCAGTTAATTTTACCCTGGCACCCTATCTAAAAGTTCACACATACTCCCCGACATTTCATACTGCCAATTTGGCTCTATTTAGATTTCCTCTTAGCAAGTATCACTGTCTAACATATTATATATTTTACTTATTTATCTTTCATATTTCTGTCTTTGTCAACTAGGATATAATCCCCGTGAGGACAAAGAAAGTTTTCTATTTAATTCATAACTTCTGGAATATCGTGGTACCCAAAAATTATTTTGAATGGTCTAGTTTATTCACCAGCATATCTCCAGGCTTTAGAATAGAGACAGAGAGATAGTAGATGCCCAGTAAATATGTTTGAATGAATGAATCCTAAAATACCTATTGCATTATCTTATACTAAGAATTAACTTGATAAATGTTTGTTGAATTATTAAGTGAATATTTTTAAGACTTTAAAAAGTAGTTTTGATTTTATTTAATTAAATAATAATAGTTTCCTTTAAAAGTTGTCTGGATATTTTTTTGAAAATTATGTTAGGTGGTTTTCCTTTCTATTATTCTGATTTGTCTCCAAAATTAGAATGATGGTATTTCTTTTTTTCCAATCAATCAGAACATTAAGTATTTAATGAAAGAAAATTATTTAAAAAGCTACAAATCGTTCTGCTAAAATCAATTGGAGAAAGCAACATTGTTGTGACATTAAATGAAAAAAAAAAGCTACTCTAGCTAAAAAAAAATCAGAGGTTTCTAAGCTACCATCTAAAAACAAGATAAATGAGAATTCTACCTGAAGAATGTCCATGATATAACATCTCAATTTCTTTAACACCATTCACTTTTAGACTTTTATGGCATGATGGTATTTCAGACATAAATTTATAGCACCTGATTTAAAAGCATGCAATGACAAAGACTATGATTAAATTAATAAAATAAGTAATCACGTGTTTTTATTTATTTATTTATTTATTTATTTATTTATTTATTTGACAGAGAGAAACACAGCGAGAGAGGGAACACAAGCAGGGGAGTGAGAGAGAGAGAAGCAGGTTTCCTGCGGAACAGGGAGCCCGATGCGGGGCTCAATTCTTGGTCTCCGGGATGGTTACCTGAGCCTAAGGCAGTCGCTTAACCAACTGAGCCACCCAGGCATTCCACGTGTTTTCCTTCTTAATTAAAAATCCTATTTATAGGAGCACCTGTGTCGTTCAGTCATTAAGTGTCTGCCCTGGGCTCGGGTCATGATCTCAGAGTCCCAGGAAGGAGACCCACATCGGGCTCCCTGCTTGGCGGGAAGCATGCTTCTCCCTCTCTCACTCCCCCCACTTGTGTTCCCTTTCTAGCTGTGTTTCTCTCTGTCAAATTAAAAAAAAAAATTTTTTTTAAAAAAAAACCCTATTTATACAGAACAGTGAGTGCCTCAGAATATTCATACTCTATTTTATTGTATTTTTATCATATATAAGAATAATAAAAAGTGAAATAAACATTGATTGAATTTGTCATTCCTTACACAGACATGAATATACAATCTGTCCTATTCCTGAAAGACCTATTCTGGAAATATATTGCTGTAAACATTTACCAAATCAAATCCACTCACTCTACTAAAATAGGTTTATTTGGAGATGGTAGAGAGACAAGATACACATAATCTATGATTAATAGATGCCCCTGAATGTCTATCTTGAAAATTTAGTGCTATTACTGATTTTTATTTAATCTCAGTGTTCTAGCGATCTCATTTTGCAAAACTTTTCCGTAGGAAAAAAACAAAAAAAAATTCTATAGTCACAGAATTCTCTCTTTTGTTATATTTTATATGCAAAACAGGGAACAGGGATGACCAAGAAAAGGGGAAAAAGCATTCTAAAATGTAAAGTGAAGAAAGTGAAATTGGAGCTGGGTGAGTTTCTCAAAGTACAGAGACTTTTTTTTTCAATCACATAGTTAAAACCAGGTCATTGTTTAAAAACAAAAAGAATAATATAGGATTATACATTTAAAAAAATGAACATTCTCCTTCTCAACCTTTTCAGGCATTCCCATTTCTGCCTTTCAACTTCCTTCTCCAGAGCTATTGTATATGATTTACTCTATACCTTTCTAGAATTTTCTCTGTTTATATTTATAAACATTTATTCTTCATAAATGACTCCACTGCATTTCACATGAAACCTATTGCCAAACAATTCTTAAGCCCCAAAAGAAAATGTTTTGGCAGACCTCAGGAACCAAGTCAGCCAAATAATTAAACACCTTATATATTATATTCATCACTTTTCAAAAGGAGGCAGCAGTAAAATATGAGCAATGTTATCAGATAGCATTAAATTGTCAAAAGTAACATTTATTTTTTAGTACATAAACAAGAATTTTCAAAATCTACATATTCAAGAATTGCATAGAGCAAGTTAATGCCACAAAAATTAATTCCAAGGGCTCATTACTTCAGTAACAAAGGGCACTGCTCAGCAATGCACCTTTAGAACACATCAGGAACTCTCCTGCTGCCCTGACAGTTTGGGGACATCCTGAGTCAAAAAAGACCTAATTTTGTCACTTGTCAAGTGAAATATCCACATAATATTTTAAGATACATATGTGATAGAATGTACAAAAAGTATTTTAAGGTATTGGTATGGATTTCCAAAATCAGATTGGTCTTAACATGTTGATAATTTGACTTAAACACCAAGAGGATACAGGTGATTATCCCCAATTGTTAATTTTATTCACCAATGACATGGTCTTATTCCTTTATCTCCTCCAATATGTATGTGCTTGACCATGCATGAGATTCCCTTTTAATTTAAAAAAATGCACATTTTTGTAGGGATGGAGGCTACTTCCCATTTTAAGTTTACATGTAGAACTTCTTCTCACTAGTTATGATGTAACATCAGAGACTATTGCAGATAAATCCTACTTCCCTTGGACAATTATCTGATCACCTTGATTGGGGTTTGATATTCTAAGATAGGCATAACTCTTATTTCTTGAGCTCTTACTATGTGTCATTTAATTTTAGCAGTCTCAAAAAATAAATATTATTACTAATCTGACTTGAGAAATGATGACATTGAAGGTCACAGGAGGTGAATAACTTACTTAAAGCAAAACAAGTAACTAGAAAGCTGAGACTCAAAACCAGATCTTTCTCCTTCTGAAGTCCTTTCTTTTACTAGAGTAATCTTTTAATACATAACTATAATCTGCTTCTAAAACATATCAACAGCCCATTTATTGATATTCATTTGAACTATTTTTAGATGATTAATTTATTTTGAAGGAAACCAGTCATTAATGCCAACTGTCCTAAATATCTTCTAACAATTATGTTAATCTCAATAACTTTGTTGATGCTTCCTAATGTACTGGCCACATATACAAATGTAGAACCAGTTAAAATTTTCCCAAGAATATATAAGTGATCTGTAAGAGAGAGGAAAGAGTTCACATACTGTGAGCTTGGCATAGATCTCACCCTATTTCTGATTAGTCCTACTCAAGCACAGATTATATGCGGAGGCAGGAGTTAGGAGAATGAGATTTTCCAAACCACTGGTCTATAGACATCTAAAGCTTTCAATGATAGCTGCTAAAAACTATCATGTAATAAATATACAGGTATCTTCCCAAAAGAAATGAAAACATATGTTCACACAAAGACAAGTACAAAAATGTTCATAGCATCGATATTCAAAAAAGCCAAAAATTGGAAACAACCCAAGTGTTCATCAACTGATGAACTAAGTGGCTTTCATACTATGGACTATCATTCTGTCATAAAAGGGAACAAAGTACTGACATATGCTAGAGTACTGACCTTCTCTTTTGTGAAAGAAGCCAGTCAGAAAAGATCACCCACTATATGACCTCATTTCTATGAAATGTCCTGAATAGACAAATCTATAGAGACCAAAAGTAGATTGCTAGTTGTCTAGGTCTAGGAGGAGTGATTGCCAATGGGTAAAAGGTTTCTTTTGGGGGTGATAAAAATAGTAGATTATGGTAATGGTTGCATAATTCTGCAAGTGTATTAATAACCTTAATTTTGAGTTAAATATTTTGAGTTGTATATTTTGTTATCACTTTTACAGGACAATCTACCAATTGTGTGCTGGAAGCTAAAGATGAAATGACTTGTCAGTGTAGCCATGAGAAGGGTTTCCTTGTACAATCAATGTTCAGTGCATTCTTGAATAACCACTGAGTGATCTACAAGCTCATTTGACTCCTACTAGGCTTCTTAATATTGGCAAAGATGGTGCTTTTAAGCAACCTCCTAGAGCTGATGGGGGACCTTCACTTATTATTGCTCTGGGATGCAAACTTCAGACTTTTGGTACTCAAAATATTCAGTTTCATTTATTTCAAAGCTATAGATTCTGTTGAACTTGTCACAAGTTTATTTTGAGACTCACAGTGAACAATTACTCAGCAGTTTTCAGTATCAACCATATCCTGAGGGCAGGGCATATAGAGAAATCTTGGTTGATGCCTGCATAGGAAGTTCAGGGGGAAAATAGAAGCAGAGGAGAGTAAAGATTGAATTTATCCTATTGAAACATAAAAATATGGCTGCTAAGACTGACTTCATATATAAAGTTTGCTAGTCAGTGAACAAATGACTTCCATGACTTCCTTAAAATTGTGTCATGTGGCATGAATACAGCCTGATTTTAGGGGTGATGATGACAGAATCTTGGCTCTAGCTCTTATATGTTATCAGGAAACAAACAAAAACAGTGCATAGAGTTCTTAGTATAAGAATTAATTTTAAAAGTGGGATTTAATGATACTGCAGGAAATAGAAATTCTCCTTCAGTTTCTCTTCCCATTGCTATTCCATATACCTTCTAGGACTTTTATTCATCTGCTCCTCCATTAGATTGCGAGCTCCTGGTGAGCAGCAATCCTGCCTTTTAGAGCCTGAATAATTATCACAGATGTTTAGACAATATTCAGAAGACAGGGGCTGCTATTAAAAGGTACTGCCTCGTTAATTGATTAACCCAGGTCATAGAACAACTATAACAACAAACACTAAGTTTTGAATGAGCTCTTGTGTTTGCCTACTTACTGCAAAAACTTCCTTAGGACTCATTTGTAATTCAAATTTAAGCCAGAATACTAAAGAAAAAAATAATAAAAGGAAGAGAATAGCTTTAAAGGCTTAAAAGATTATGCTGTTAAATAGAAACACGCTCATTTTCCATAGGACAAATAGTCACATTAAGTAATAAAAATACAGCAGTGACTAAATAGTTCATTCCCTGGCTGGATCTTTCCCTTGGTATTTAAATCTTTCCTATTTTTAAGCAAACAAGTAACAATCAAACAGAAAGTCTCTTTGACCTCCTTTCTCCACCCTCCTTTTCACAAACTTTCCAAAATGCTGTTTATATTACACCATTTCCATTTCTTCATAGTTCTCATTATCTCACCCAAGCAGTTTTTTGTTGATATTTAGAGTACAACTTGACCCCATGTCTTTTGACTTCATATGACTTGGATTTCTCAGTATTTATTGATACTGGAGACCATTCCTTCCTTTTCAAAATTCTTTTTTTCAAAAATTTCTTTTCTTGGCACACTTTCATACTTCTAATATATTTGACTTTGACCACTAAAAGTCTTCTTTGCAATACTATCTTGCAGAAACAAAGTTTTGAAAACTCTGATGCTCTGCTGGTTTCATACATGCCCATGACTTCAACTGCTTTCTATGGATTAAAAAAACCTTTCTCTGTGGATACCGACCTTTTTAGTTTCATATCAGTACATGCAACACTCCACCTGATGTCTTCCTGTGCTCATCTCCAAGACTTTTCCTAAATATTTTTCAGATTCCTTCACTTCTGGCCTCCACTACTCATACTCAACTGTGAATGCCCACTTCTTTCTCCAGGATTACACCATTGCATTCTTAGCTGGTTTCCACATTCACCATTGCCTTTTCTAAACTCAACCTCCAAATTGCAGACCGAATCATCCTTCCAAAAAAGCAAATCTGATCACGTAGTGATCCTTCTTTCTTCTCCACACCACAAAACACATTAAAAACTCTTCCTGAGCTCTCAATGCTCTTAACAAAGAGACCAAACTCTTATGAGGCCTGGTTATCGTTCCAGGCTCTTATCAATTAGTTTTCTGTTTGAATAGCTACACCTTAGCCAATGGCATTTTTACAGTTCTTGAATGCTCCATATTCCCTTCTACCACCAGCCATTTGAACAGGCTACTTCCTCTATCAGCAATGTTCTCATTTCCAATTACCTCCTTAGTAGACTCTGACTCTTTTGTGTACCACTTCCTCAAGGGAGCCTTTCTTGACTGCTGCTGGGTAACAAACCATCATGAGTCCAGAGGCTTAAAACAACACAAAATTTATTATCTCATACATTCCATGGGTCAAGAGTCTGGGGACAAATTAGCTGAGTCCTCTGCTTAGCATTTCACCCAGACTGAAATCCAAGCTCAATCACATTGTTGGCAGAATTAATTTCCTTGTGGCTGTAAGGCTGAGGTGTTCATTTTCTTGATGCCTCTCATCAGTAAATGAGTGGATACACAAAACATGGTATATGCATACAGGTGAATAAAATTCAGCATAAAAGCAATGACTGATTTATACATAATAATATGAGTAAAACAAAAATTAACTATTCTCAGTGAAAAAAAGCCAGACCCCCCCCAAAAAATACATACTGTATGATTCTATTTATATAAATATCTAAAAAATGCAGTCTATCATGGCAGAAAGCAGATTGTTGGTTGCCTAGGAATAGAGCAGATGGAAGTGGGAAGGAGAGTTACAGACAGCCATGAGAAAACTTTTAGGAGAGTAATAAATGGATTCATGATCAACTGTAGCTTTAAATAAGGACAGTTTATTATATGCCATTTATTCCTCAATAAAGTTATAAAAAAAAGAAGCATAGTCATTACTGCCATTTTCTGGTATCTTTCATGCTTAAATCACTTTGCTTTCTCTCACCTGATCTTGTTTAGGGCCCCAGGTCTTCTTTTGACTGTCTGATGTTTCTCAGCTATAGAGACATGGTTTGGGGGTATCCAAGTCTGCCAGATGACCAACACTTTATGAAATCCCAATTAGAGAACTGGCAAATATGGCACCTGAGAACAATTTAGAGAATTGATATATATGTTTTAAACACGGCAGATGAACTTTCATCTCTGCCAAAGGTACCTTTTGTTATAGTCCTGTAAATAAAATGGTGCCCTGAGCCAAAAATACAGTATGTTACAAAGTTTTGCTAATGATAGCTGCAAAATCAAAGTCAATTTTTAAAAATTTATTTCACAGTGACCAATAAATCAATTTAAATCAAGCTAAGGGTTTTCCAAGAATATACCAAACAAATTAATTGTAATTGAAATCAAAGTTATACATTTTCTGAGACCATTGAGAAGAGCAAAACTAGACATAGTAAAATGTTACCACTGTACTAAACTTGAACCTGAGTTTACTTGGTTCAAATGGTTCAAATCCCTGATTGTATTGCAGGTAAAATGATGCCCACAGTTTGTGGACATCTCAGTGGAAGATGTAGTACGATATCTTGGTAGAGAAAAAGTAATATAATGCCCTAAGGTGCGTGGCATAATTCCGCTTCTAAGCACCACAATTAGTAGAGTGTGTTTTCACTTCCCAAATTTGAAGAAAAATACTTAGATCGCAGAAAAGTCTAGTTACTGTCAACTACATAAATGAAAGTACTTATATACCACGGCATGTATACAATTAGCTAATAAATTTCCACTCAATAATTATCTGAAATTAGGAAAGCAGAAAAGAAAGAAAGGAATGTGCCACATACTAACTCCACATTTTCCCCGAAAAGCATTGCTCTCCAGTGGTGACAGTCACAACATGTTTGGGAAAATGTTATTGGACCTTGTGGAGTTAACAATATAGTGTGGCTTTCAGCTAGGAGGAGAGCTTTAAAGCAGAGTCATAAGAATATTGTGGTAATTGTACTCAACACCAGGGAAAAGAAGTAAAACAGCGAGATGTTGAAAATAATACATTTTAATGGAAAGAAACATAAAACAAACTTCACAATGGTGCCCTTTTAATGTGCTCACGATAGCTGTTAATTTTGAAAAGGTAAGTGGACTGTTTATAGCATATAGAGAAGTAAAAGGTAAACGTTAAGAAGAGCTATTTGGGGATATAGAAAGCATGGTACTAAATCTTAAAGTAGCAGCTACTTAAAATCTTGCATTTTCCAAATTTAGTCTATGACCTAGAAAATTTTAACAGCTCAAAGCCTTAGGCAGATCGAAGAATCACTCCTACACTTGGACTTTTTAATCAAGATAATGGATTCTGACCCAGTCAAAGATATCAAACAGTGGAAGTAAAAGGATTATTAAAATATTAAATGAATGGAATAATGAAAGTCATAGAAGTTGAGAGCAGTGAAGACTTTTACAAGTGACAGAGTACAGCTCCCTTTTCATACAAATAGAAAAAATGAGCCTTGGGAGATGATTTGCCTGGCTCAAAAGCACATATCAGAAAACCTTTATAATCATGACTTTCTACAAATGATTTAAATGCTTGAAACACAGGAGATCCTCAGTAAACATTTGCTGAATGAATATATAAATAAGAACTTTTAGTCTTTTGAAAACTTATTTGTTAGATTTTTAGTTATGCATAGCTATACAGTAGGTGATTAATGGCAGTCTGAATATTAATTAAAAATTTTAAAATACATAATACCATTTAATCATTGATTTCATAACACAATTTTGAAACCAGTATGGCCAAGATTAGGAGTTTAGTCTGAGAATAGCCATCTACTGTCTCTGTAATCATCAAGGGAAATGTGCCCTGAGGATAAGGTGTGGGTGTGTCAGTGCAGTCTCCCTGTGAAGTGTGCTGGACCATGTCCAAGTCCTTGCCCACTATTCCCCATCCTTGTCTTGGTCTCCCCCAGTGAAATGAGAGAAATCAAGAGCAAGATTCACAAAAGAGGGACATCAAGGAGAGCATGTTCGATAGGCAAGGAAAATATAAGGAGAAAAAAGTGGAAAGGCTTTGGAGCATTTGGGATTGATATCCATATATTAGTAAATTGACAAATCTGTTTTTTCTAAAAGGATGTGATGTCAGAAAAGTTTTGACATTGCATCTTAAATTTATCTCTTTTTTCTCTTTTTTTTTTTTTTTTTTTGTATCTTAAAATTCTCAACACGTTGTTGATACAGCCAGGAAAATACAGTGTGTTATTTTGCTAGGACTGCTGTAGCAAAGTACTGTGAGTTGGATGACTCAAACAACAGAAATTTATCATCTCACAATTTGGAGGCTGGAAATTGGAACTGAAAATGCTTGTTCCTTCTGTTCCAGGCCTC
>PITA01000783.1:0-35738 GCA_004023965.1 Spilogale gracilis | reverse complement strand
CATCTCTCTACATGTGTTTGTCTCTGGGACCACATTTGCCGTTTTCATAAGGACACCAGTCATATTGCATTAGGGTCCACACTAATAGTTCATTTTAGTTTGATTACATCTGCAGAGACATTAGTATATCTGCAAAGGCCACATTCTGAGATATTTAGGGTTTAGACTACAACACACGACCAGCGGGCTTGGTTAAGGGTGGAGACATGATTCCACCCTTAACAAACACATGGACTACATAAAACTAAGATTTCATTTTCACTTTTTTCACTTAAAAGGTACAAATGAAGTTGTCAGGAGGCAATAAGATAACATCTTTACTTTTGGAACTAGCTATTACATTGCATTAATGGCTCGAGGAGGAAGTTTATACTTCTTGAAAACTTGCTCATCTCTAACTTGCCATTGGCTCTGTGATGGCACACAAGTCAGTAGTTGTATGTGGTCCATGAAAAATCAATCATCAAATAGACAATTTGAAAGAGTCTTGTTTTTAGGTTTCTGCTTGTTTCACAAGATCTTAGATTTAGAACTAAGAAGCATTTTTCTTCTCTTGTTAATACTTGTATTTATGTATCAATGGTGGAGCACTTTTTTTTCCTAATGGTCAGAATCCTACTGAGCCAAAAAAAAAAAAAAAAAGAAAAGTGTTTGCCAGTATTTTACAAAATGACTAAAATTGGAAAAAGTGGTACCACATTTATTTGTTAAAAAATTTATGAAGACTTATAAACAGTACTATAGTGGTTAAGAGAATGGTTTTGGAGTCTGACAGATCCAAGTTACAAATCTGTCATTTGCTAATTGTATGACCTTGAATAACTAGCCAACTTCACTATGCCTCAGTTTATGACTCAAATTCATTTTGATAGTAATAACTAACCTCATACACATCCTGTGAGAATTCAATTTAAAAATGTTCATAAAATGCTCATAATAAACACCTAACTCATAATAACTCTTTGTTATTAAAGAAAGAATGAGAATTAGAAAATGAAATCACTATGTAAGTATGAGCCTGATATTATGATATTAATAAAGAACAATAAGATTCAAAACTTGTGATGATACTCAAAAGGATAACAACAGAGATGAAAATAACAATTTCACATTTCATTCTTAATTATAATAATTTGCTCAAGCAATATGTAAATCATTTTTACCTAAAGTATCCATTTCAAGCCAATAATTTGCACTACTTTTCAAGTAAAAATTATTAACTTATATTCCTCATTTTTATTGGTAATTTTCCATCACAAGATAGTAATTATAAAATTATATATTGCTAGAAATTGGTCTTAGAGATAATTTTGTCCAATTTCATTTTATTGACAAGAAAATTGATATCCAGAAAGTCTAAATAGTTTTCTTCATTTTACATATTCAAATCATAACCAACTTGGGCTTTTTAAATCCCAGACCAATAGTCAGTCATTGAAGGGCATAACTCTTCAAAATAACACTAACACATATTACATTGAGCTATGCAGTGTTGAACTTCCAAACTTTCTTCTTTAATTTTCTACTAAGGAAGAAGATTTCATTAAATTTGCCAATTGGAAATTAATTACAGCACTAACACCTGATATTATTTAAGGTAGCTCCATACAGAAGCGCCTGGGTGGCTCAGTGGTTAAGCATCTGTCTTTGGCTCAAGTCATGGTCCCAGCAGGAAGCCTGCTTTTCCCTCTTTCACTCCCCTGCTTGTGTTCCTTCTCTAGCTGTGTTTCCCTCTGTCAAATAAATAAATAAATAATCTTTAAGGTAGCCCCATATAGCAAAAGCTTATAAACACCTACCTTTGGAGCACATAAACAGGTAATAAATTTTCTTATCCAATTGAAATTTAAAATTAAACTCTACTAACCTTAATTTAAAAAGTAAAGACACTCCTAAACTGATGGGGGCAACAAAATAAAATTAAGTTGATGCTGCAGCCCTTGGCTAAATTCAGCTGATTGATCAACATGACAAGCACATTAAAAGATAAGGTAAGAAAAAGGGATGGTTTTTAAGATAATCAGATCTATCCACATTAACTTGTCTTGGAGACAGCCAAACCCACAATGCCTTGCATTATTTGTGCTTTTTTTCCCACTGATCAAGAGATTAAAAAGAAATTGATGTAATTTCTATTGACAAGATTTCTAACCACTCTTACATCTCTGTTTTCCCAAGGGTTTTGGGAAAAGTTGGTAGAAAAGAAATGTTGAAAAATTAAGTAGTGATGCTAGTGTTGTGAAGCTCTGTCTGCTTTGGGGAGGGGAGGGGGTAAGGAAAGAATAGTCTGGTTTTTGTCAAAGATGTGCTCCTGGGATAGATAAATTGTTGGCATTTCAGAAGCTTTCCCAGTGTTAGAGAAGGTACAGAGGGCAGATGTTAACAGAGGGAGAATTCAGTGGATACTGCTAAGAGGAACAGGAGAGAATCAGAGAAAGGACCTCAGCCAAGGGATAGTGTAAGAAGGTGCTCAAGGCTCATTGGGATCATGTCACAGCATCAACTATGGGCTTCATACTGTGGAATGGACACATAGTGTTAGGACCTGTTTTAAAATTCAAGTCGCCATCCTGTTTACTCAGAAAAACAGCTCCAGATGTTATGAACAAATGGTCCCTGGAAAACAAAGGCGAGCCAGGTTGGTGGAGATACCCGGAGCGTCCAGGGAGGTATTTAGATGCAAACTAAGAATGGGCAGGGGAATACCAGTACTTGGGCTCAGATGGGAGACCAGGGAAATGCAAATTAACTCAGGTGAGCCACGTGAGTTGGGTCAGCTCAGGTGCCAACATGACCCTAGTCAACTTGTAATTTGGGGGAATGCCCTATAAAAGTGAGCCTGAGAAGTGGGGCAGGGTCCTTTTCCACGGAAAATTGACCCTGGCTAGCCAGTAAATTCTGGTGCTTGGCACAAAATAAAGCTTTGCTTAACCTTCACTTTTGTATCAGCCTCGTTCCTTTAACCACAGACCCTATTACATAGGCGAAACTGTTAGTGAAAATAAACTAAAACTGCATGTTGAATTGAGTAAAACAACTTGAATTTGTGAAACTGGATCTTGAATTGGAATATAGCATCACCAAACATTTATTTGTATTTGTGTGTGTGTGTGTGCGTGTGTGTGTGTGTTTAGAATTTGTCCTTTATCACATTTTATCTATAGACATGTTCATAGTGAATGCATAGATGTAGCTTAGTTTGGCAAGAAATAGAAATAGAAACTGGTTCTAGCTGTATGCATTTTACCATTAGAAATATATAACCAGACACATAGTGGTCTCTAAATTTAAGATCTTCCTAGATAACTTCCTTATTAATTGGTCAGGTTGCCCTGAAGGCATGCTGGACTAAAGCTGTCATGCAAACGCATTACTCCATGTTTCTTGGATCTGCTTTTCTTTCATTTTGGTTTATTTTCTTATTTTACTAAAGAAAATCTTCTAATAACTGCCCATGAGAAAAGATACATGGGATGTGATTTTTTTTCAGACTATTTATGTCTTAAAATTTATTTCTTTAACTTTCTACGTGCCTGCCAACTTGGCAAAATTGTTAAGAATTTTGTTGGAATTCATTTCCTTTCAAAATTTTCTATCTTGTGCCCCATTATATTCTAGCTTCTAGCATGGCTGCTGCTAAATCTACTGTCATTTTCATTCTTTATCTTTTCTGTGGAACATATTTTTGTTCTCTTTGGAAGCTTTTTAGAATTTTTTTTATTCTCATTATCTGAAATGTCATCACAACATGAATTGGTATGGGCCTTTCTCACTTATGATATTGGGCTGTCAGAGGGTTCATTTGGTTTGGAAACTCATGCCTTCCATATAAGCAGTATTTATTATTATTTTTATTATTATCATTATTACATTTCCTTTATCCTCTTTTATTCTGGAACTTCCATTATGTTACTGTTGAATATTTCATATTGATCCATCATGGAGTAATAAAGTTTTCATTTATTCGAGCTCTTCTATTTTTGATCTCTGTTTTTGTTTTCACTTTTTGAAAAATACCTTCAACATTATATTCCAAATTTTTATTCAATTTGTTTATAACAAGTATCATATTTTTTATCTTTCAAAAGTTTTTATTGTTTTCCTGTTTGTTTTTAATAGCCTTCTATCATTCAACAAATATACCTTCTTTTGTCTCCTAGGAAACTGGCCATAATTCTGATATTTCCTTACATTCCCAGCATTACTTCTGTTTCCTTCAAATTCCTTTTCCTGTCTATAGTTGTTTTCATCTCTGTCTTTCAAGAAGGGACTTTCTTAAAATTGATTAAACGTGAATTCAAAACCCTTTTGCTTGGGCAGGACTTTACAACTGGTAGGCTTCACCACAGAGGAAATGGTAGAGATCTGGCCATTTCATCAGAAGACTTTTCCAACTACTACTAGGAATAGATTTTTTTTTTTTTTCTATTGAGATTATTTGGCTTCTTCAAAGAGGAAACTTGCAGTTCTCTGGCTGGGATATGTGTCTGGGTCACATTTTCTTGAAATTGAGGAATACAAGGTTGCTGAAGCTTCATCTCAGGTTGTAGAATTTCAATTTATTTTCCTCTTTTCAGTATGGTGCCTCTTTCATCCCTTCAGTGTGCCAGGTGGCCCCTAGGCCTGAGCCCCTCTGGTTCCATTTTCTGCAGAATCCCCAGTATCCTGCTGGGGCAGGGAGAGAATCACCTGGCTTCGCGGCATGGGACTTTCACTGAGCTCCAGGCAAAGCTCCAAACCACGTGTTCATGTTCTGCCCGGTGCCTCACGGGGGCTGCAGCTGTAAGTGCGGCGATGCACGGCTGAGCCTTCTCCTGATTCTGTGATCCCAACAGCTGGCTTCTCGTTTGCCATCTCCTTACACCATAGGTTTTCCTTCACTGCCTACGTGACTTTAACACTTCTGGTAGGGCTTCACGAGAGAAACCTAAGTTTAAGTTTACAATAATGGAATAAAGGAAAGAGAGCTGTGGAAGAAAGGATCACAAAGAGTCGTGTGGCTTACATGAATATGGATTATGTTTGTATGGGGCATGTGGGGGCAGAGGCAATGGGAAAATCTAAATGAGAAAAAAGAGTCCCTTTGAGGAACAGCAGATGATGGTTCTGTGGGAGCCAGTTAATGGGGACTTGAAGGCTGAGCTACAGAAGTGGAAATAGTTACAGAAGGTGGGGGTGGAGGGGCCGTGGAGACATTAACAACAGATTTGAGGTGAAGGTTTCATGGGATCCAACAGGGAGGCAGAGGCACCCTGCCACGCCTTTTCCGTAGCCGGATAGATGGGTGGTGAGAGCCACAGCAGGACTGGAAAATCCCCAGTAAACTAGATATAAAAGGCAGAGGGGGAGGACAACGTTACTGGAACAGTTCTCAGAAATCTCAGAATCTAAGGGGTACGTGCTAGGCATCACACAATTATCGTAAGGTTCCCTTGAAAATGAAAAGTAATATTAAAGCATCTAAAATATGTTCTTATGATTCTGGAATATCTGCATGAAAAATAGTTTTTCGATTGTCCAGAAATTTCTATGGAAGGATGGACACAAAATCGCACACTTAAAATAACAGCAGATTTGTAAATATTTACATTAAACTCCACCAACAAAGAAAATACCTCAGGACTTAAGAAGAAAAAACTTTATGGCCCAAAGTTCATTCTTCCACATGCAGAAGGAGCTCCCAAATATAACCTTTGTACCTAGCACAGAAACGTTGATGAAATAATTTCATTAGAAAAGAAGGTTTTGGGGGGCGCCTGGGTGACTCAGTTGGTTAAGCGACTGCCTTCGACTCAGGTCATGATCCCGGAGACTGGGGATCGAGTCCCACATCCAGCTCCCTGCTCGGCGGGAAGCCTGCTTCTCCCTCTCTCACTCCACCTGCTTGTGTTCCCTCTCTGGCTGTGTTTCTCTCTGTCAAATAAATAAAATCTTTAAAAAAAAAAAAAAGAAAGAAAGAAAAGTGAAAAAAAGGTTTTGGATAAACAGTTAATTCTTAAAATGCCATCCAGGACAAGAGGGTAGATTGCTAGTAGAGTTTTAGACATTTGGTAATTATTCAATAATGTTTATTTGATTATGACCAAAATTAAGTTGTTAAATTATGATAGAAATATAACATATATAAATATAAAGATAATTATAGACCACTGGTTTTACAACAACAAAATGGATTTGAGGTTAGGCATATTCGAGTCCAAAAATGGATGAACAATTTTAGGAAGATATTTTCTCTTGGGTTTTGTGCACTTGGAAATGTTCAGCCAAAAGTCCTAGTTCAGGTATAAACCTGTGCTTCTTAAAATATATTTTTTGCTCTGGCCAAAGCGCTGCTTTTCCCCTGAAATTATGCAGGTAATGGAGATAGCCACAATGTGATCGCTAAGTTAGCATTTGGTGGGAACGTTGGGGCCTACCACTCCATCCCCGGGGCACATAACCGCCAGTTATTTCTGGATCCGACTGGAGGCGCTCCCTGTCCTCTCCTCTGAGAGGCAGCTGTCACAGCAATTTAGTGTCTCTTGCCACCACAGCAGGACATTGATTAGTTTGATTGTGGGGAAGAAAATTCCACCCACAGAATAATCAGTTATATTTTTTCAGTGGTGGGCAAAAGGGTAACTGTCCTAGCCCAGCTTTGTGTGAAGAGAGCCACCTCACAATCTGTTCCTCCTACTTGCCTAATGCCACACTATCTTCCCCACCCTGAGAGAGCTAGAGAGAATTCTAGGTAAGCTGCAGCAGTCTGTGACCCGCCGGGGAGTCTTTACTTATCTCAGATGTAGGATGTAGAGTCAGGTGATATTTAGACCCCTCGCTGAGACAAGAGCCTGACCTGGGGTCGAGCCCAGGACCCTGGGATCATGACTTGAGCCGAAGCCAGACACTTAATGACTGAGCCACCCAGGTGCCCCCAAACCCTCTTTTGTGAAAGGAAATATCTAATTCACTTTTTATGTCACCCAAAAAACGTTCCTTCTCAGATTTATCATTTTTAAAAATCGCTGTGATCATTTCACATCTTAAAGTTTGTCATGGATGTCACCTCACTTTTCAGATTAAAATTAAAAATTATTATCATGGCCTAAAAGCCCTGCACAGTCCATCCACTAACCCCCTAGGCAGCCTAGTCCCCATTATCCCCACTTGGTCAGTCTGCTCTTGGGAGGACAGCTTCTCTCTATTACTCCAATCCCCATGCTCCTTCCCACCTCACAGGAGCGGCTCTCTCACTGGCAAATTCCAGTTTCCCTCTGGCAAATTTTTACCCACTCCTAGATCCAGTCTGTGCTACTTCCCAAGGAAGATATATCTTACCGCCAAGTTCGATTAGATTCTGCCAATGTGCCCTCTGATACTCTCTGTATTTTTCCTCCATTGCACTTAGCAAAATTATTGTAGGATAGTTATTTGATATGTGGTTATTGGTTTTCACATCCCCAGGTAACGTAAGTTCCACGAGAACAGGAACAGTATCTTCTTTGCCACCCCTATACCTCCAAACTCAGGGCGGTGCCTCACCCATAATCATGTCATCAAAGCTCACTAAGAATTTGGTGAATATAGGATGCCACCGAATCCTTACATTCTCCACCATGTCTTGAAAGAGTAGAAATATCATTAATACCTAAACATTTTCCCCACTCTAAGACTTGTGTTCCCTAGACCCCGTTTCTAATGGCTTACTATGTTTTGCCTTATCATGACAGAAAAGGGGAAATCTAGATCAGCTATCACTTAATGGCATTATGCTCTCCTTCCAACTTGTAGGATATATATGAGGAATTAAAGCAGTGTTATTTTGTAATCATTTCACTGAAAAAGTTGAGCTGGTATTTTTAGCATTTTTTGATTTATTTATTTATTTTTGAAAAATTCTGGATATGAGCACATCCACATTTTTGGTAGAACTTTTTGTGTAATGTGTCATGATGA
Organism: Spilogale gracilis; assembly: GCA_004023965.1. Classification (NCBI taxonomy): domain Eukaryota; kingdom Metazoa; phylum Chordata; class Mammalia; order Carnivora; family Mephitidae; genus Spilogale; species Spilogale gracilis. Next base: position 27,803 of record PITA01000783.1, on the reverse strand, counting down.
AGTTTATCAGGTCGGTTCAACCAACTCTGATTTCACCCAGAAAGACAGGAACTCATTCTAACTATATTCTGGTTGTTTATAAATACCTACCAAACAACCCAAGGTTTAGTGTTTTAAAACAACAATTGCTCATTTTGTTAAAATATATATATATATTTTAATATATATATACATACATGTATATACCTATATATGTAATTAGACAGAGCAGTCTCTGGACCACTCATCTGTTCCTCAAAGCACCTGCTGGAATGGCTTGACCAAGGTTGGAGTTTCCATTCCCATAACAGCTCATCTGCATGGAGTTTGCCCTGGTTGTTAGCTGGACACTCCCCCAAGGGCCTTTCTTTCTTTCCTTTGGGCTTCTCCATGGACTGCTTGGGCTTCCTCTCATAAGGTATCTCAATGTCAGATGTGCGTGTAAGAGGTAGTAGAAGCTGCCAGTCTCTGAAAGCATTAGCCCAGAAAGTGACCCACAGTTATACTTCTGCTATATTCAATTCATTAAGCCCTGTAGACTGAATGTTTGTGTCTCCCAAAATTCATATGTTGAAACCCAATCCTCAGTGTGATGATGTTTCGAGGTGGGCTTTTGGAGATGATTAGGTCATAAGGGTGGATCCCTCCTGAAGGGGATTTGTGCCCTTATAAAGGAGACTCCAGAGAGCTCCCCCACTCCCTCTGCCAGGTACCCAAGCACACAGCAAAGAGTTGAAAGTCTGTGAACTGCATGAAACACCTCATCTGCTGGCACCTTGCTCTTCAACTGTCCAGCCTCCAAAACTGTGAGAAATAAATTTCCATTGTTTAAACCTCCCTACTTGTGATATTTTGCTATATCACAGCAAGAATGAACAAAGACACCAAGGCAGTCCCAGTAACTTCTAGATACAAAGAGAAGGATATATTGAATAATTTTATACAACCCTATCCTTGTCCCTGGAAAGATGCAGTTGTGTAATCCATACCTCAGTTGATCTCCAAGGCATTTAAGGGGGAAGCAGAAGCCAACACTTGCTGCTGACATTGTGTTACCTTTGTTTCCCTCTCTCTTTGCTTAGGGTTTGAAAGAAACCTTTGAGGTAGTTGGGTAAAGACTATTGTCAACAATTTGGCAATAGACCGTGATTGTATTTAGTCCATCACTTCATCACTTCTAGGTCTGATTAAAAAAATATCAACTGGGGTGCCTGGGTGGCTCAGTGGGTTAAAGCCTGCCTTCAGCTCAGGTCATGATCTCAGGGTCCTGGGATCAAGGCCCGCATTGGGCTCCTCCTCTCTCTCTGCCTGCCTCTCTGACTACTTGTGATTTCTCTGTCAAATGAATAAATAAAATCTTTAAAAAAATATCAACTGAAAACTATTCAGTATTTTTACTTTGTCCAACCTTTTGTCACAAGTAGTATGGTTTTTAGTCAGGCTTTAGGGAAAGGAATCAATGGTAGGATTTACAAAGTCTGTAGCCAGACTCAAGTCTTGCCTCTGAACCTCAGCTGTAATAGTAATTCAGTGTCAGAAGCAGAGTGCAAAGAATAAAAATATTGCTGGCAAGAGAAACCCAGGCTGCCACGTCTGAGTGGGGTAGCAAGGGAAGGCTTCCTAGAGCAGGTGGGGTTTTCATGACACTTTGCAAGATGACAAAGATGTAGAGCAGTGTAAAGTGGGAGGGAAGGCAGAGATTATTCTAAGCAGTTTTTCTACATTTCACCGTGAGCAGTAGGCTAACATGGGAAGAGGCAGGCGACAAGGCTGGAGTAGATCCCGGTCAGTTTTCCGAAGACATGGGACAGTCACCTGAGACTTCAGTGCTGAGACTGCAGCTCTGACAGGAAGCAGAAGCCCTGTGGTTTGTCCCACAAGCCTGAGCTGCAAGGGCAGAAGCAACGGGAACAGGGTCCGAGAGGAGACCCAATGACAGTGGAGGCAGAGGCTGTGCCAGCAACAGGTGGTCAGCTTCCGGGGAGGAGCAGACGCAGAACTGCAACAGGAAAGGACCAGAACCCCAGGCTCATGTGCTAGGTCCTCAGACAGCCTCATGGAAGTCTCTAAAGCAACAAAGTGGAGAAAAGGAAGGGCAGCGGTTTGATGTATGCAGCGGCAAACTGCTGAGTGGTCCATAGTGAGTCTAACCGGTCTGTCTGACCTTCACAGGAACTAGGCTGAGGCCCCAGGTCTTTGAAATGACCTTCATCAGGTAGCGGCAGCCACGGAAGGTTTTTGAGCAGAGAAATAGCAGACCAGGAGTGGTTCTAGAAGATTAATCACTTGGAGAGGCCTGTGAGTGACACGTATATTTTAAACAAAGATCTGTCATCCCAAACCACACCGCCACCGCCATCCACCAACAATGTTGAAGGCACTTGATTTCTGGATACTATGTGGGGAGTGTGGGGGTGATCTTCATATAATCCAGTGAAATGATTAGAACCAATATTATTCTTCCCTTTTGGTCAAGGGGGCAAGTGTAAAATTGATGTATAAATAACTTGTCTAAAGTAACAATCTAAATTAGCATCAGAGCAGGGAGTGAACCTCTCTGTAGCTCTCTATTTGCAGTAAGCTATGATCACTGTTAGGTGTAGGCTGGAGCCCAGAAGTTTGTCCCATGGGCCACTGGAGGGACCAGAGGAACCCAGTCCTTCCATGTGGCAAAGCCCACTGTTGTCTTCTGCAGTTAGAGAAACCCAAAACTTCAGTAAAGACTGGAGGTTGCTCTTATGGCCAAGTCCACATACCTATCATAATGATAACTGAAGATAAAAAAAATCTTTTGGGGTGCATGGGTGGCTCAGTTGGTTAAGTGTCTGCCTTCTGTTCAGGTTATGATCGTAGGGTCCTGAGGCCCAGTGCCCCATTGGGGTCCCTGGTCAGTGGGCAGGCAGCTTCTCCCTCTGCCTGCTGCTCCCCCTGCCTGTGCTCTCCCTCTGACAAATAAATAAAAAAATCTTTAAAAAATATCTTTTGTGGAGAGTGGTCCCAGGAGCTCATAGTTACAGCTGAAAGAAAGATCTTGTAAGCATGTAATTTTTCAAACATGGTAGCCCCTCTCCATTTTATAGAAAAAAATACCAAGATCTGAGACGTTAAGTAACTTATCCAAGATCACACAGTTACTCACTGGTGGATCCCAAACCACAATCTAGGTCTTTTTTTTTTTTTTTTAAAGATTTTTATTTATTTGACAGAGAGAAACACAGCCAGAGAGGGAACACAAGCAGGGGGAAGGAGAGAGGGAGAAGCAGGCTTCCCGCCGAGCAGGGAGCCCGATGTGGGACTCGATCCTGGGTCTCCAGAATCATGACCTGAGCCGAAGGTAGTTGCTTAACCAACTGAGACACCCAGGGGCCCCACAATCTAGGTCTTATGTTTTAAGGTGCAATTTCAATGATGGACCTTTTAAAATTCTGTTTATTCTGTTAAGAGGTGTGAAAGGCCAGAAAAGGAATCCAGAATCATTCTTTATTAATCCCTTAGATTTCCCTTGGTCTGATAGTGTTCTTTGAGACTGCAACACCTAATACAAACAAAAATCTTTACCATTTTTTGACTGATTTGCTTGGATCAGTCTTTCAGATGAAGGGTTAGTTGACAGAGAGCAACAAGCAGTCATAGATGGTTAGAAACTTTCCCCCAACTTTCCCTGACCTTCCTTCGGATACTCTATATAGAAAGTCCTTGAGGCCAACCATGGTGTTTTATGTTTTTCTAATACCTAATTTTCAGTTTCTAGGATATACTTAGATAAGAACTAATTGATGAAGCTGGAGAAAACCACCCTGAACCCAGTGCCGGACAACACAGCAACATACAGGGGTGTAGCCTGGTCCAAAGATCAGCTCCCCAAGGCTGTGAAGGGCCAGCAAGAAAACCATGTTTCCAGGTGACTGTGTGGTCTGGTGAATAACAATGTGTGTGGAGAATGAGGACGTACAATGAGAATGCAAAACTTGGGAGTTTTCAAAACATACAAATTTATTTTGAATTATCACAATAGCTGGGATGAGATTGAGATGGTAGCCCCTGCAGTCATTATCATAGGATAATGTTGTAACATAAAATGCCCTTTTAAGTTTGCCATGACAGATCATTTTTTACTCAGGGACTAGTTCACAGCTGAATGTGAAGGGAGCTGGAAGAAGGGGTAGGGGTCACTCAAGGGCCATTACCAAGAGGATAGTCCTGTTAGCATACTTCCAGCTCCATGAGGACCAGTGGACCAAACAAAATGTGGTGAAGAGAAGAGATGTACACAAATGGCACGCCATTTCCACTCTGCATCTTTCCTTGGCTTCTCTGATCCAAGTCCCAGGTAAGTCAAAGTGCTCTGGGCATGGATTGTGAACTAAGAATACTGCCACTGGCCAGCTGTAACTTTTGACAAAGGACTTAAACTTCTGCCTATAGAGGTTGCCTTATTTGTAAAATGAGCCTATCCATAGGTACCTCAGGATAAAGAAGGCTTACTCTGGGACCGGTGGTATATAAAAACTCAAATCTCAAACATTTATCATTATTGTCCCTGCAACCCTTTGAGGATAGAGTAATACTGTCTCCTCAACACTCAATACATTGCTTAAAAATCTCCATTCTCCTTCTGTGTTTATTCCACATGATATTCAGTTTCTTTCACAGTGAGAATTCAATCACATTTATGAATATTCCAGCAATGTCTGATACCCTTTTGGCGTTCTAAATTTTCCTTCCTACCTCTTCTCTTTCCTTTCTCTGTCTCTCTGCCTTCTTTCATTTGCTAGTTTAATGCATCTCGTTCTTAGCCTGCCATCACATCCACGTATTGGCTCCAGCAAAGAGAGCAATCCAGAAATATTGAAGAACTCTCATCCTACAGTAGGGATTGTGATTTTGCAATTCATTTTCAAGCCATATCCATGCATCCAAGATGGTGGTTGCATAAAAAATTGTCTTGGAAAAGAAGTTCTGTAGTTTTTAGAGCCCAACGGAGATATTTCCAAACATGTTTTGTCTCCTTTCAGGTTTTCCTAAGTCTTAACTGCTGGTCTTAAACTACCCTACTAATTCCATGTAGGATAGTCTTTATACTATTTCTGATTCAAGTTATGTCTCCAGTGGAAATCTTGTTCTGCATCCTTGGATCTCAACCATTTTTTTTTCTTTGATCTTCTGCCAAGGGGAACTTATGATAGGTATATGGATTTATGATAGTTATAGCCTTGCATAGCCTATCAAAGATTTAGGTGTATTGATCATCATTTCTCTTGCACTACTTCAGCCCCCTTTCACTTCCCAGGCCTCTACGGGGACATTTCCACCACTGGTAAGAGCTTCCAGAAGGTCTCCTCTCAAAGGGGAGTACTTGGCAAACATAAATCAGATTTTTAACAACAGCTATGCTAGTCTTTTCAATGCTCCATCACTGACATGTACCCGAGGCAAGTTTATAATAGCTTTTGGGTCCCATACCTCACAGGAAAGATTCATTTCGGCACACTGTTTCTTTTTTAAAATCTATAGTAAAAAAAAAAAAAAAAACTATTGTTTTTGAAATCCTGTCTTAAAGAAATTACCATTTTCCCTTCAGTATAGAAGAAAGACTGTGACAAATGCTGATTTATAATAAAACACAAACAGATAATAAATTCCAAGCATAGGGAAAAACCAAAATAAATGAACTAGCTACCACAAAATATTTTTTGTGGATGTTTTTGAAGGAGGAGAACAATGGTAAAAGATATGCATAGTTTCACATAAATACAAGTTTCAGACCCCAAAACACCACATGCATCATTATGTCCAAATGACTCATTTTATAAATGAACAGATGAGATCTTGAGAAGGTAAATGATTTGGCCAAAGCTACCTAATCACTGAGGGACACTTCTTTTTCAAGGATTCAAGTCCGTCTGGGATTAAAACAACAACAACAACAACAACAACAACAACAACAACCATTGTGCTTTATTCTTTGCTTCCTATTTGCAAGGCGACTGCACTGGAAATACAGTCCTTGCTCTTATATGGTTTCAAGCTTCCTTAGACCCAACCAATCATGGGTACTACAAGGGTCACTTTAATTCTATTTACCCGATGTTCAGTGGCTCACTACTCTCTTCATCTCATGGGTACATATCTTATACTCTTATGTCTTGAGGTCTCCAGGTGTTAGTCATAAGTCAATTTATCGGCACTATTTTCCTTTCCACAACTACTGACCTGATCCTCCGACTAAATTCCAGGTGTCCTTATACTGTCACTGCTCCCTCTGCCCTCCGTGAAACTACTCGTGTCTCTGCCAGGGCTAGTTCCACATTAAGTGTACTATATTTCAATGGTTTATATGATTCAGTCCTATGGAGAGACTTCTTGTACATCTTGGAATTTCCATTCTAGGATCTCAGGAAAGAAAATCAGAATGACCTATCTTGAAAGGAATGTCTACTTTGGTCCAATCAGCCATGGCTAGGATCATATGATACAAATATATCTGCAATGCATTAGCCTCTAGGAAATGGGAGTCTCAAATAAGAATCTCAAAAGGGGGAAAATGGCCCATGGACTGAGGAGATATCCAGTGGGTGTTCTATGGGGCCCTTAGTCATACACGTGGTGCTTATCCCACTTCTCCTCTTCCTAGTTTTTGAGACAAATACTTTACCTCTGTGAATCAAAGATTGTGAATGCATATATGTGTGCTATCCATTGGATCAACTTATCAGACATCCCTGAGATGAACTCAAGCGCCCACTGACGTAAATTAGCCTCCCAATATTTAATATAATAGCTATATAGCTTACCCAGAAATTTTCATCTAGTATAAACTCTTGAGCATAGGACTAACTTTGCCAGTTTCACTTTGTTGCTTAACAGAGAAAATTCCCGTAGCCAATACTGATTGTGCATCAGGTAATGAATATTAGCCATATCTTCTCCACTCTACAAAATCTACTTCAAGATGCTGAGTCTTTGAGGCATACATTTGAGCCATAGCTCCTCCTTGTATCCAAATACTTTAAAAATCCAAGCATGATTTTAACCACCAGTGTGGAATTGCCTCCAAATTAATTCTCTTCTTTGTTTATTGGGAAAACACAAATATTTGTTTTTGTGGTGCCAGAGAAAAGGAAATCTTTTCTTCAGCTCACAATTCACACATCTATAAGAATGGCATATTCTACTTTTTTCTTTGGGGCAAACCTTTTCAGTCCACCCAACCAGGAGGGTGTCAGTGGGGTTTTGTGGCCTCAGAACACGAATGCTTTTGTGGGGGTGCTGGGCTTGGTTTTCAGCATGGACTCTGCAGGCCAAGTTGCCGCCTCTTCAAGAAAAGAACAATCTGGAGAGAAATTCATCTCATTTATTATAAAACATGAAAATGCAATTATGTAATTTGCAATTAAAATGAGGCTTTCTGTCTTTAAATTTAAATTGCTGAATCACTTAACTTGCTGCTTACATATTGCCTTATATATTTTGTATTTCCTGTGATTATGTCTCCCCTTCCCAGTGATGGCAGAGACCAGGCACCAAACTTTTCAAATCTTCCACAGCTATTTTTATGGTACCCTATACGTAGTAACATCTATTGCTTATTAACTTAAACTGGGTGCAAACGCTTATGTTTTAATTGCATTTTTTAGATTAAGTCAAATCCTCTAACTGAACACTGAATGCACAAACACAATGCTATTTGCCATTCTTTATTTTGTGGAATCTATTTTGGAATTTTGACTGATCTTTATAAAATGCTAAACCCCAAGCTTTTTATTAAATGTAAAATATTTTAAGTAATATACCAAATTACCCCATATCTAAAGTAAAAGTTGCAGTCAGCAGTCTTGAATTCTGTGACCAGATTAACCTGAATTTATCCTTCCTCTGAAACAATTTTCCCTAATCAGAACAATCTTCTAAGAGGATAAGTGGAAGTTCCCTTGGAGAGATACTGATCCAGGATTCTTCTGGTAAATGCCATTAAGGTAAACACTTGGTAGATTCTCTGTCACTGAAACTCTTGTTATCTGCCCAGGGACATTCTTTTCTTGGCACTTTAATCATCATAGAGCAGCCTGGACCAGGCCACAGTCTAAGGCAAGGGTCAGAGGAAGAATACCAGTGTCTTCCCCACACGGTTTACATTCTAGGAAGGTGTTAACGATGCATCTATCTATCCAGCATCTTCCTTTTTTGTTTTGTTTTGTCTAAACACAAAATAAGAGTGTGAAGGAAGGTGTTCTTCTGCATTCTTCTGCTAAGCACAGGTGGGCAAGATAGAGGACCTTGACTACCAGGATATATTTTGCTCTTAGTGAATGGACTCCAATTCTTGAGGCGGATGTCTATTGCAGAACATTGCTCATTCTTTGGACCACCCTTCAGCTTAAGTCACAAACAGGGACCTCTGACATTTGCTGTCTTTCTTCATCCATCACTCGTACTTTACCAAAATAGCTACTTCCTTGTCCATTTCTTCTTCTTCTTCTCTTTTTAAGATTTTATTTATTTATTTAACAGAGAGAGCACAAGTAGGCAGAGAGGCAGGCAGAGAGAGAGGAGGAAGCAGGTTTCCTGCTGAGCAGAGAGCCCGATGTGGGCCTCGATCCCAGGACCCTGAGATCATGACCTGAGCCAAAGGCAGAGGCTTTAACCCACTCAGCCACCCAGGCGCCCCCATTTCTTCTTTATAGGATACTCTTAAAAATTCTACTTATAAAGAAATCTCCTCTTTCAGCCCTAGCAAACACCTCTCTTTTCCATAGCATTCTCAGGAATTTAAAATTCAAAAAAAATATAGAAACAACCTATGCCCATTGATGGGTGAAAGGATAAAGAAAGTGTGGTAGTTATATATAATAGAATATTATTTGGCCAAAAAAAAAAAAGAAAGAAAGAAATTGTCTGTGACAACATGGATGAACGGGAATGTATCATGCCAAGGGAAATCAGCCAGTCACAGAAAGATAAATTCTGCGTGATCTCCCTTATATATGGACCTTAAAAATGACAAACTTATAGAAGCAGAGAGTGGAATGGTGGTTGCCAGAGCCTAGGAGGTAGAGAAATGGGAAGGCATCCATCAAAGGCTACAAACTTTCAGTTATAAGATGACTAAGTTCCAGAGATCTAATGTGCATCATGGTGACTGCCAGTAACACTGTATTACACACTTGGAATTTACTAAGAGTATAGATCTTAAGTGTTCACATTAAAAAAAAAATAGTAGGGGCTCCTGGGTGGCTCAGTTGGTTAAGCGACTGCCTTCGGCTCAGGTCACGATCCCGGAGACCCGGGATAGAGCCCCACATCGGGCTCCCTGCTTGGCGGGAAGCCTGCTTCTCCCTCTCTTACTCCCCCTGCTTGTGTTCCCTCTCTGGCTGTGTTTCTCTCTGTCAAATAAATAAAATCTTAAAAAAAAATAAAAATAAAAATAAAAAGAATAAAAAAAAGTAATTATGTGAGACTATCATTTCACAATGTATATGTATATCAAAATACCATGTTGTAAACCTGAAATACTCACATATTTTATTGTTAATTGTTCCTCAATAAAACTGGGAGTGGGGAGAAAGAATTCAAAGAAATCTCTTCTTTCCCCACATTTCTATAGTCCTTATTATCAGTTCTGTAAGTGTAAGTTTTATTAAAAATGACATCATAGGGCACCTGGGTGGCTCAGTCATTAAGCGTCTGCCTTCAGCTCAGGTCATGATCCCAGGGTCCTGGGATCAAGTCCCACATCAGGCTCCCTGCTCGGCAGGAGGTCTGCTTCTCCCTCTCCCACTCTTCCTGCTTGTATTCCCTCTCTAGCTGTGTTTCTCTCTGTCATAAATAAAAGCTTTTAAAAAATGACATCATAGTACAGTTGTACATATACACATTTACACTTCTCAGTTAGAATATGAACTCCCAGTGGATGAAATCAGATATTAGAGGAGGTGTTTTTTCTCTTTGATGTTTACTCTAGGCCCTTAACCCAGGTATTTAGGAAACAAGTATTCATATATTTCTAAAATATATAATTGCATTCTATATTTATATTATGTAAATACATAATTAATATAAAATATTAAATTAATGATAACACACATGCTTTACTAAGAGTAAAATATTAAAACTAATAAGACACCTTGAAAACACAAAATGCAAATGCATATTCTTTCAAAATCTCTTTCTACCAGTTCTTGTGTAACTTTGTCCAAATTTTCCATCATTTTCAGGCACCAAATAAAGGTTTTTTTCTCCAGAATGATAATGACATTCTCATTTTTATTATTTTCTTATTTTTATTAGCTATTTATTTTTAAAGATTTTATTTATTTATTTGACAGAGAGAACACAGCTAGAGAGGGAATACAAGCAGGAGGAGTGAGAGAGGGAGAAGCAGACTTCCTGTTGAGCAGGAAGCTCAATGCGGGGCTTGATCCCAGGACTCCGAGGTCGTGACCTGAGCCGAAGGTAGATGCTTAATGATTGAGCCACCCAGGTGCCCCAATAATGACAGTTTTAATAGAGTAAAAAAATTGGATATAAGATTCATTTTCAGAAAACCAAAATAATTGTTCTGTAACATTCCCCATGCTATATATGGCAGACATCATAAGAAACCTTGTTCCTACATCATTCCTATGAACATCATTTCTGGGACACCTACAAAAAAAAATGGGATAGACTTTCAGCACAAAGGAAATTATTGCTCAAGAAATCTCTTAGAAATATTAAAATAACCAAGTTCTTAGGGTGGGAAAAAGTATTCCAGAGAAAACAATCTGAAATTTTTATTTGTACTCACAAAGTTAGGGATTTGAAGAGTTATTCAGGGGCAAGGGGATTTTGCTACCTTGTTTGTGTCCCTAAATTTGCCTTCAAGTTTTTAGCCTAAGAAGTCACTCTTCATTCTGCAGATGATGGTAGGGCCAAGGGTAAAGAGACCAGACTGGATGTAATGGACAGCAGAGTGGGACAGATCAGGCAGACCAACCCCACATCCCAACTCACAGGTCTGGTGGAATGGAGTACACCTTCCCATTCACGCATTCATTTGTCATTCATTTATTTCACAATTATTATGGAATGCCTACTGAACACCAGAGACACAGTGAGGTGTTAGGTACACACTGATAAGTGCAGAGACCCGTAGCTACACTAGTAGACCTCATTGTTAGTTTAGTGGGGCCAGTCAGGCAATAAAGAAGTAAACAGGCAACTATAAAGAAAAACTGTGGGACTCCTGGGTGGCTCAGTTGGTTAAGCAACTGCTTTCGGCTCAGGTCATGATCCTGGAGACCCGGGATCGAGCCCCACATCGGCCTTCCTGCTCTGCGGGGGGCCTGCTTCTCCCTCTCTGAGTCCCTCTGCTTGTGTTCCCTCTCTAGCTGTGTTTCTCTCTGTCAAATAAATAAAAATCTTAAAAAAGAAAAAAAAAGAAAAAAAAAGAAAAAAAAAGAAAAACTGTGATCAATTGAGGCCATGAAAAAGATTCTACTTTCGATTGTGTGGAGGGATTTTGCTAAAGGCATTGTGGTCAAAGAAAGTTTCACTGAAGAAGTCACAGTTAAGTTGTTACCCAAAGCATGAAAGGAATTGGTCGTAGTGGTGGCCATGGTTGGGGGAGTTCTAGACAGAGACATTGAAGCCTTGAGTGGGAGAAGAGTTCAGAGTCTCAGCAAAACTGAAAGAAATCAATATGCTGGAGTGTGGAGTCAGAGGACATGATGTGGGGATGAGGTCAGGGAGGCGGAGGACAGACAAATGTTGTGGGATTGGCTTAAGTCATTGTAAGTAGCTTTGATTTTTTTTTTTTTAATGAAGTTAAATGAAAAGTTACTGAAGGTTTTAAGTAAGAGAATAAGCTGATGCCCTTTATATTTTCAAAAGATCGTTGAGGCTGTTGTGCTGAGAACAGAAAAAGAGGAAGGGTGAAGGCAGAAGGACCTGGGATAGACTGTTACAGATGTTGTGGGCTCAGCGAGGAAAGGTGGTTTGGGGAAGGGATGGCGGTGAGGCCAGAGAGAGATGGATGGACAGGAGCTCTGTATTGAAGGCAGAAGCAAAAAGACCCAGTGAGATCTTCGCTATGGTGGGGAGTAGAAAGGAAAGAATAAAAGATGATGCTTACGTTTCTGATTGGATGGCAATCCCATTTTACCAAGGAAGGAAGAGGCAGGAGATTTTGAGGTGAGATTAAACATAGTTATGCCTTTTGGGGCGCCTGGGTGGCTCAGTTAGTTAAGCGACTGCCTTTGGCTCAGGTCATGATCCCGGAGACCCGGGATAGAGCCCCACATCGGGCTCTCTGCTAGGCGGGAAGCCTGCTTCTCCCTCTCTCACTCCCCCTGCTTGTGTTCCCTCTCTGACTGTGTTTCTCTCTGTCAAATAAATAAAATCTTAAAAAAAAATAGTTATGCCTTTTAAAATTAAATAGTCCTTTAAAAATAAGTATAATGCAGCCAAAATAAATACGAAGCTCTCTCTCCCTACCCCCGACTTTTCTTTTTACACAATTACATGTGAAAAATGACAGATTTAGAACACTTTGAAGGCCATTCTTTAATGGTAGGATACCCAACACAGGCATCATCCCTAACATAGAGGTCTGCAAACTTTCTCAGTTCATGATGCCTTTTGTGTAATTTTTTTATGGCATCAGCAAGAGCAAATGAATTACCTAATTTTTTAAACGAGTTTAATCCAAACAAATGGGGGGGAGGGAATTGTATTTTATTTCATGTTTAAATAACCACTACTAGATACAATAACGGGTTGGATGTCTGAGCTTCCAGGGCAAGGCACGGCTTTGGAGACCCTAGCATCAGATTAAACACAGCTGCCTTTTATTTCCTTTCATATTGATTTCTGCATTGCTACTTGCTTTTTATCACAGCAACTTTGAAAAGCCCAGCTTCTCAAAAATATAGCATCATTAGAAAGAATGTAGCACAATTTAATGTTGGAACTATGAATGTCCCTAAGCTAATCATTTGCCTGTGTCTGAAAGACATTATGTATTGCTGTTTCCCTCAAAGATTTAAAATATCCTGCTGTGCCCCTGTGAGTCCCCTGAGGTCCTCTGAGGGACTCTGGCATATAGTGTGGGAAATGTGAGAAGTTCTGTGCAAACCTTAACTTGTGTTTTCAGAGCAAACAGCATTCCAGGAAGGAACTGGGGTAGTCCAGCTCTTTCCTAGAATCAGCTTCTCCCGCACTGTATGGCACCAGGTTACCCAAAGTCATTTCCATTATAGGCATACCTTGCTTGATTGTGCCTATCTTATGGCACTCCCCAGACACTGCATTTTTGACAAACTGAAGGCAAGCCCACATCAAGCATATCTATCAGCTCCATTTTTCCAAAAGCATTCATTCACATCATGTCTCTGGGTCATATTTTGGCAATTCTTACAATACTTCGAATGTTTTCATTATTATTATTGTATTTCTTCCAGTGATCTGTGATCAGTGACTATAGCTCCTTGAAAGCCTAGATGATGGCTAGGATTTTTCCTCAATAAAGGATTTTTAATTAAAGCACACACATTTCTTTTAGACATAATACTGTTGTACACTTAATAGATGACCGTAGAGTATATAAATGTAGCTTTTATATGCACTGGGAAACCAAAAACTTCATTCAACTCACTTTACTGCAGTGTTTACTTTATTGCAGAGGTCTGGAATCAAGCCCAAAATGTCTTCAGAGTATACCTGTATGTACTTCACACACTCATGAGCCTCCGGTGGGTTTAAGTTAGTCCTATTCCATCAGGAGCCAAACTTGGCCTCAGCTTGAGATTCTCCATCAAGGGACCATGGCTTCCATGTTTTTCCCTCTTGTTGCTGTGACTCCCCCTGAGACGTCATCACTCTGGCCCCAGGAGTCCTTGTCATCCCTTCATTTCACCTTTCGCTTCGGGGGTTTGTGGCTCTTTCTGAATGTGTAATGCTTCCTGTTGTCCTACTATCCATCCACCCTTCCTGCTCCCTCAGTGATGAAGACCCACTGTCCACATGGCTTTCCTGAGTAAATTCTGGATGCCGCTCACTCCAAGCCCCGGAGCCCCTGAGAGTAGAGTTTATTGCCAGACTGCCTCCATGTTAGTGTTGTCTCTCCAGTACTAGCAGAAGTTCCTGAGCTTCCTTAGCTGCAAATGGGCAGAGTGTTCCCTGCCTCAGAGGAGAGTAAGCCATTTCTTACTGGGAACTGCTTAGATCAGTGTGTGGCACAGAGGTATTAGTGACTGTAGCTCTGGTTGTTGTCATTGGTGTTTTCGTTTTTTAAATGACAGGTCATCCCATTTAACTATGTTTGTTTTTCTGTATCTACAGTAAAAGATCGTCCTCAAAGGCAAGTGCCACACGCAGTGTTTCAAATTCTGAAATTGAACTGAACTGAAAAAAAAACACACCTTCATGGATTATTGTAAAACAGTCATGCAAACATATGACTATAGAATCAGGAGTCTTAGATTTTTACGTAAATGAAGTTCTCTAAATTGACTTTTCCCATGTGTGCCAAAACTTTTACAAAACAATGGTAATCAATCTATTTGGAAGCTTTCTAAAATAGTCCTCTAAAGAATTTCTGGAATACTTTCCAAGTACTACTCTAAAATAGCCACTAAAATACTCCTCCGCTCTCTTGAAGAGAGCCTACCAAATATAAATTAAACTCATCTGACTCATTGTTACCAATATGGACGTCCCTCACCATGCAGTAATTCTGTTTTGTGACCTCCTGCACCTCCGTCTCGTCTGTCATTTTTCTTCTCATTGCCTCTTCCTGAAACTCTTTCTGTCCTTACGTCAGAGGGAGAAGATCTAGATAGAGGCTAACCACTGGATAGACTCATCTTCCAAGTAAGAGTCTTGCTCACCAATATGATAATGTTTGCGAAGACCTGAGAAAGCTCATACTTGGGCTTAGTGAAGAATGGAAACATGTTCAGACTGATAAGGTCACACAGGATGGCTGAAACAATAAATGACTAATTAGAGAGAAAGGGATTTACAATCACTCTTTCAAGTTATCACAAAAAAATTTAGCTTTTTTTGTGGGGGGTTGGAATTATATTCTGAGGATTTGATATTGCCAGGATGGGAATGATGTAATTCTTTACTTTCAGAGTATAGTGTTGAAACAGTGATGTGGGGGCTGGTGGTGAAGAAAACTACTTGCAAGTTACTGCAAGAACATGAAAAGCAAAAGAAAACCACCTGAGCATTGTTATTGCTCTCTTTCATTGTTCGTTTGTTTATGTTTCCAGACTTCATTTGAAGACAGGGTTCAGAAGCCCTCTACCTCCAAAATATGAAGCCCTGTTGTAAAATTGTGGGGTGGAAATCATGTCTTTGGTGACATACAGGGGATTCAAAAAGCCAGACTATAGTAAGAGCCATGCAGTACGGTTCTGTGTGTCAGGAAGTTGAAGGTTCAAAATGCAACTCATTCTTGGGGTGGCCTTCTTGCATGCATTACATAACTGTTCATGGGAAGAGATGATAAATAGCACAGATCATTTCCACGTTAAGGTGGCTGTATCAGGGTGCCTAGGTGGCTCAGTTGGTTAAGCCACTGCCTTCAGCTCAGGTCATGATTCTGGAGTCCTGAGATTGAGTCCTGCATCAGGATCTCAGCTCTGCGGGGAGTCTGCTTCCCCCTCTGACCTTCTCACCTCTCATGCTCTCTGTTACTCACTCTCTCTCTCTCAAATAAATAAATAAAATATTAAAAAGAAAAGATGGCTGTACCACCCATCCATCTGTACCACATCACTACCTTCATTACATACCTAAGAGCTGTTAACCTATAGCAAAAACATAAGCCATGTTCTTGGACATAGTGTCCACAATAAGTTGTCCTCACTGTATTTTAAAAGCCACCTGGGATGGTTAATTTTATGTGCCAACTTGGCGAGGCTATGGTACACAGTTGTTTGTTTAAATACCAATCAAGGTGTCACTGGGAAGGGATTTTTTTTTTAGATGCAATTAACATTTAATTCAGCAGAGTTTGAGTAAGGCAGATTATCCTCCGTAATGTGTGTGGGCCTATTCCAAACAGTTGAAGGTTTTAGGAGAAAATACTGAGATCCCCCAAAAGCAAGGAATTTTTAGACTGCCTTTGGATTCAAGACAGCAATGTCAACTTTTCTCTGGCTCTCCAGCTTGCTAGCATGCCCTGCAGATTTTAGACTGACCAGCCTGATGATCATGGAGCCAATTCCTTAAAATAAATATAGATAGATGATAGGTAGGTCCATAGATACCTAGATTCTTTATTGGTCCATTTCTCTGGAAGGCCCTAACTAATGCAGATAAATATCCAACCCAACCTAGCTGATAGCTGCTTCTAATCTGGCTTCTCCTTCTGGTTAAGTGTAGATCTGTCTTTACAAATATAGAAGCTTATAAACTGGTGTGTTGCAAATAGCTAAAAGACTAACAAGTCTTCACTACCCGACCTTTAGCAGTCCTCTCTGCTGGGTGCACTCCTTTCCAAAATTAGAGTACGTTACTTAAAGTAAATAAAAATAAATCAGAACAGTAACACTACATCTGCAGAGCCCTCTAGAATACGTAAGGATATTAACCTAACCTAGGACAAAGAGAAAAGCTCATCTAATTTCCAATGATAATGCCACTTTTACCACAGATATGATGAAAAGGCAAATGGGCATTTTAGTGTTTATATGAAGAGAAAACCAGATCTTGCTACAAAAGATCCACCATAGCTACTTGAAGAAGGTTCTACCAAAACACAGGTATTAGGGGTAAATTGTGTCATACCCAAATTTATATATTGAAACCCTACCCCTAGTACCTGACTTTATTTAGAGATAGAGCCTTAAAGAAGTGATTAAGTTAAAATGAGCCTGGGTAGGCCTTAATCCAACATGACTTATAAGAAGATGAAATCTGGATACACAGAGAAACATTATGGATGCACACACCTAGAGAGACCATGTAAGAACATGATGAAAAGACCATGCAGTACGGTTCTGTGTGTCAGAAAGTTGAAGGTTCAAAGTGCAAGTCATTCTTGGGGTGGCCTTCTTGCATGCATTACATAGCTGTGCATGGGAAGAGATGATAAATAGCACAGATCATTTCCACGTTAAGATGGCTGTATCAAGCCAAGGAAGAAATCCTCCAAAGAAACTAAACCTCCTGACAGCTCAATCTCAGACTTCTAGTTTCTAGAACAGTAAGAAAATAAATTTCTGTTGTTTAAGCCAGCCAGTCTGTGGTATTTTGTTATGGTAGCCCTAGAAAACTAAGACAACAGGAAATCAAAAGTCTTCCTTATAACTCTATTTCTATAAAGCAAGAAATACTTCTCTTGCTTTTTTCCCCCCACAAGAGTTACAATGTCCTTCTGCTAGAGTACTGACAATCTTTTCAAATGATGGACTATTTTGTTAGATATACTTCAACTTTTTGTTCTTAGATTCTATTTTCCTAGAATAATGAGGAAGAAGAGCAATGTGGAAAGAAGGCATAATGCCCTGTCCTGTCAGGTCTCTGACAGAAATGGTATACATGATGTACAGAAGCAAACTGACAAAAGAAGGAAGAAATTTTGTGGTAGAGGAGGAGGGATGAAAGGAGAAAGTAAAAGTAAGAAATTAAGATGAAGTTGGAGAAGGAGAGCAGTAACTCATATGAATTCTAAATCCAAAGGCCTATAAGCTTTTGAGAAACTTAAAGTTGGTTGTTTTGTTTTGTGTCAGATCAGCCATTGAGGCCATACTTCTTCTCAAAATATAACCATCTTCAAACTACGCAAGTAGATAGTTGGACGAATTTCATTTAATCATTTAAGGGTTTGTGCTGAAATTTACTTCAGGCAGATAAGTTAGAAGTATAAAGATATGTCAAATTCTCCAGTGACTTATGATGAATTCTTAGAGTGTGAAACCACTCCTCTCTGTTGTTGGCAGATAAGGATTTTTTAAAGTTGTCTGTGCCTTTGAGAAATAAAGTGAGTGGAAAATTTCTCTAAGTAGGACATATTTCTGATGACTAAGATTGGTACATTTTGTCTACTCCAAACTAAGTCAATAATGAATTGTTCCCAGATAAGCACACAAAAATGAATTATATGTAACCTAGGGCTGAAATAGCAGACATAAATTTAGTAATTTAGTTCACCATAGAACTGGTTCAAAGAAACAACAACAATAACAACAACAACAACACTCCCAGAAGAACCAAAAGAATCACTGACTAGGACAGCATGACTTTCATTAAGTGATCACATTAACGTCATTAATAATTGCAGAAACTGACAAACCCATTCAGAGTTTCTGTGGTACAACAAATGGGGTAGAATCTGAATTTTATAATATCATTTGTCTTTCGAGGTTTTTTTATCATGATCCATTTGAAAAATTGAGCACTCATTATATGAGAGGAAAATCAAACAAGAGAATGTCATAAATTTATGGAGAGCTATATTGAAAAACACATTTTGAAAGTGACACCACGGGGCGCCTGGGTGGCTCAGTTGGTTAAGCAACTGCCTTCGGCTCAGGTCATGATCCCGGAGACCCGGGATCGAGTCCCACATCGGGCTCCCTGCTCGGCGGGAAGCCTGCTTCTCCCTCTCTCACTCCCCCTGCTTGTGTTCCCTCTCTGGCTGTGTTTCCCTCTGTCAAATAAATAAAATCTTTAAAAAAAAAAAAAAAAAAAAAAAGAAAGTGACACCACAGTGATTGATGAGAAAAATCTCAAATTCACTTGCAAACAGTTTTCCATTAAAGATTTTAAATCTTGTGATTTTGTTTTTAACAAAAGTACTACTGTTTTTTAAAAGATCTCAAAGAATAGGAGTTTAAAGAGCAAATTTTTTAAATTCCAGGGAAATTGAATTCAAACAATATTTTACCTGGACTTGGAATCAGCATGGAGTGTTACCTGGACAGTGGAATGGAACCTAAGACAGTAGGCTCATTCATTTCTTCACTTTTTAAAACTATGCGCATTTGCAAGTGCTAGAGCTTTTCAAAGTACATTTAAAATTATAAGATGGAAGTGAAAAGGCACAAACTTTGTCATTGTAAAAACAACAATGACAGCTTATTTGCAACTATGTTACCTAGAATATATAAGATGCTTATTGACAAGAAAAGAGGGAGTTGGATACTTGGGGTGGATGTTGGGCAGAGATGAAAACAAGTACTCTCTCTGCCCAAGAGAATGGTTCCTTTAGGAAATACTTCAAGTTGTAAAAACATATTCCTACACCACTCCCTAGCATTGGTACGGATAGTAATACAGAGAAAACTCATTCTCCTGAACATAAAACAAAGAAGTCAGGAGATGTGTCAAAATCCTCACTCTGTGGCTCTGTCTTCTCTATTGTGCCTCTTGCTAATGAAAGCACACAAGTTGTCCCATATCTCTACATCTCAATATTTACATTGGCGATGCAGATGGTATCTTGTCTAAATATTTGATCAAGGAAAAGAAAACTGAGATAACATATAAGAAAGCCTTCTTAAAGAAAAAAAAAAGTCTATTCTATTGCAATATTTTATTGCTCTAATTTTTTATCGCTCTAAAAATTTCCTTCATTTCAACAGTTGTTTAGATCTTACAGTTCTTTTTTTTTTTCTCACTTCAATAGCAAAGCAAATGTTCCATAAACTCCAATGAAGTAAAGAAACTTCTCTGACATGTTCCTGGATTTTCTACTCAATCATGTTCTATCAAAATAAAATTGCTTCTGTGAACTTAGTGGTGCCATTAAGGAGAGTGTAGTCAAGTGTTGGATGAGATTCCAGTTGGAGGGTTGTGTTCATATGTCAAAGCAGCACAGATCACCAGTAGAGCACAGAAAAATTCTCTCCACAACCTCTTCACTTAGGACCTGTACACAGCTGCCACCTCAAATTCGCTCTGATCTCAACTATAAAGTGTAGAACCAATAACAAAATTGCATTGTCTTAGTCAAGGTAAACACGTTTTCTAATGGGAAGCCACAGCTCTTCTGTCAAGTTAGGGCTGCAAGTGCTTGCAGAAATCCTCAAAACCAGTGGTTTCCAAACATTTTTAGTGCAAAATCTCTATTATCAAATGAAGTCTAAAATCATTAGCTATCAGGGGAATTCAAGTCAAAACCACACTGAGATACCAGCTTACACAAGTCAGAATGGCCAAAATTAACAAGTCAGGAAACAACAAGTGTTGGAGAGGCTGCGGAGAAAGGGGAACCCTCTTACACTATTAGTGGGAATGCAAGTTGGTGCAGCTGCTTTGGAAAACAGTGTGGAGATTCCTTAAAAAATTAAAAATAAAGCTACCCTATGACCTTGCAATTGCACTACTGGGTATTGACCCCAAAGATACGGAAGTAGTGAAAAGAAGGGCCATATATACCCCAAATGTTCATTGCAGCAATGGCCACAATCACCAAACTGTGAAAAGAGCCAAGGTGCCCTTCAACAGACAAATGGATAAAGAAGATATGGTCCATATATACAAAGGAATATTACACCTCCATCAGAAAGGATGAACACCCAACTTTTGTAGCAACACTGGTGGGATTAGAGGAGATCATGCTGAGTGAAATAAGCCAAGCAGAGAAAGTACAATATCATGGTTTACTTACTTGTGGAGCATAAGGAGTAACACAGAGGACAGTAGGAGAAGAAAGGAAATGTGAATTGGGGTAAATCAGGGAGGGAGATGAAACATGAGAGAGTTTGGACTCAGAAACAAACTGCAGTCTTGGAAGGGAGAGGGGTGGGGGGATGGGTGAGCCTGGTGGTGGGTATTGAGGGCACAAATTGCATGGAGCACTGGGTGTGGGGCATAAACAGTGAATCTTGGAACACTGAAAAAATAAAATAAATTATTATTATAAATAAAAAATTAAAAAATAAAGTGACCTAGGGTTCTGTCCATGACAACACTATAGACTGAATGCATTCTGCCATTCTCTTTCCTTTCAAAAATGGGGTGCATGCTGAACTGATCCACTTGTCACCATTCTCTCAATGTTTCCTTTTGTGCTCCCCACATCCAGACTCTCAAAGCTATGTAAAGACATGTGCCCACACAATAATCTAGAAAGATCTATGCAGGGGCACAGGTTGTGAACAACTCAGCCAAGGAATGTGCACACACACACACATACACACACACACACACACAGTGGGTTTAGCTTCAAGATGTTTTTTGTTTGTTTGGAGGAAAGGGTGCTTTCCAAAGTCCCACTCAGCTCAAGAGAAAACCGTTATTATTTATTTATTTATTTATTTATTTATTTATTTATTTATTTATTTATTATTTGAGAGAGAGCATAACTAGAGGAGGAGCAGAGGGAAAGAGACAAGCAGACTCCACACTGAGCTCATAGCCTGACATAGGGCTCAATCTCATGACCCTGAGATCATGACCAGAGATGAAATCAAGAGTTGGATGCTCAGCTGACTGAGGCACCAGGAACCACCATAATGCATTTTAAAATCAGAAATGAGGCCATATTTTTTCTGAACTAATGGCTAGAAATGATAAATATAAGGAATGACACTGTATTAGAAATTCAACTCATGCAACCCTAGGTAATAAAAAAAGTCAACCATGTGAAACCACACATACTTTTTAATTTTTCCTTTTCAATGCACTCCAAATACTACATTTTCAATATAGTACAAGTAATATCATAAGAGAAATAAAAATAAAGGAAGAAAGAAAAATAGGAGTGGGAGAAACTGCATATAGATAAAACTCTTAAATACAATTGTTATCTCTTGCTTCTACCTTCTCTCTTTGTAAAACCCACTTCAGCCACCAAGAGTGCGAATGCTTTTAAGTTGAAAGGCTAGAAGAGAAGTATCTCCATGATTACTTTTGAAGCTACAAGCCTCCAATATTTACTTTTCTAATTTGAGTGGTATTGTAACAGATATGACATTAATGTCTGTAGAATCTGGTGGAGACACCAAGAGTGGAATCATTCAAGTACACGTAAACACGATGTCCCTACCAGAGGAACATGTCAGGTGAACAGTGACATACACCAGAAAACTGCTGGCATTTAGGGATTAGTGTAAATGGAAAAACAGTGAGGCAAGCAGGAAAAAAAAATAAGTTAGGTAAATGTGTCCTAGAGAAATACTAGTCTGGAAAATTTACATTACCCTTTTCATTTTTCTAAACTAAAAATATATAACGTAGTTTTACTGGAAAAATTGGGTGCATATTTTTAACAGGAGGCACTGG
Source organism: Spilogale gracilis (assembly GCA_004023965.1). Taxonomy (NCBI): domain Eukaryota; kingdom Metazoa; phylum Chordata; class Mammalia; order Carnivora; family Mephitidae; genus Spilogale; species Spilogale gracilis. The sequence continues at coordinate 5,603 of PITA01000783.1, read as the reverse complement.
CTTGCCACATAAATGACCCATCAGGGAACATAGATGAAAGGACCAGCTACAGAGTTAAAATGACCTCAGTGGAAGCTGACACAACACAGAGGTGAGAATTTGCTGTGTTCCATCATTGGTGCCCACTGATCACCACCAGAGGACTGTCCCCATCCTGGGTAGTGCCTGAGTGGTCTTTCGGGGAGGTATTTTGGCAACTGAGAAAATGTGAGTATAAATACATTAAACCTGGAAAGCAGTGAGCAGAGAACTTGTACTGTAATTCCGAGCTGAGCTGTTCTAACTATGCGGACCAGCAAGTCTAGGAGCCTCTACACCTCAGCTGTGACCTGTGATGATAATGAGCTGGAATCATTGAGAAAAGGCACAGGATGTGAACACTTTCTTTCCGAGATCTGACTTCCTTTCTTCTCTGCTGGTCATCTGGTATTCTCTGGGTGTCAGTTTAGTGACAGGTTTGTTTGCACACCAATGTTCACAAGTTCTTATAGAACTTTATTCAAATCCTTAGCCAAGACTTAGAACAAGTAAAGATATTTGCTTGATAAATATAAAACAAATGAATAGCTCTCTCTTTTTTAAAAAGATTTTTATTTATTTATTTGACAGAGAGAGAGGGAAAGCATCAGAGCGAGAGAGGGAAGCTGACTCCTCACTGAACTGGGATGTCTATGTAGGGCTTGATTCCGGGACTCCGTGATCATGACTGGGGTAGAAGGCAGACACTTAATGAACTGAGCCACCCAGGCACTCCTAACATAGATTGCTCTTACCTAAGATTATTTCCAGCACATACTTTCCACAGGGCTCCTAGAGATGTTTGAGAATGTTAGTTGTTTTTCAGAAAGAATTGATTAATATTCCCTATCCAGAGACATTGGGTCGTGATGGGGACCTACTTTGGACCTAATTTCTCTTTACTTCCCATTCTGTTTTCTTTTCTTTTTTTTAAAAAAAAATTAATTTAATTTTATTTTTTTTCACAACATATACCCTCCCCAGTATCCATCACTCAGGTACCCTATCCTCCTACCCCCTCTTCTCCAGCAACCCTCAGTTTGTTTCCTGAGATCAAGAGTCTCTTATGGTTTGTCTCCCTCTCTTGTTTTGTCTTATTTCATCTTTTCCTCTCTTCCCCTCTGTTTTCTTTTTATACATTATTTGTCCCTCTTCTGGCTACAGAAAGCTTTTCTCTTCTTTTTGCTAAATACTTTTAACAGCATCCCTTCCTTGAGTTGTGTGTGAGGGAGGCACCTGTGTTCTCTTTTATTTGTCATGTATTACTTACAAAGTATTGATTTTTTGTCTTGTAACTATTGATATGTTTCTGTTCCCAGCTTGCAATAATTCTTGGACTTTGCTCTTTCTATCCTGAAGCATAAAGCCCGCTTCCCTTGAGTCACACACACACACCTTGCCTCAAGACTGCACCAAACTCTGCCCTCTGGAGAATGGAATGCTGCTGGTAGGTTTTTTTCCAAGTAAGTCTTGGCATGGCTGAACGCTCTTGTTGGCTCTAAAGAAATACTGTGGCCTGGACTTCCTGGCAAAGGGCCTCTTTGAACAGCACACCCCAAGGAAACAAACCTGTTCTGCTGCTATTTTCTGGTTTTGTTGGTTTTAAACATCCCTCTCATAGCTCAGAGAGAACAGCAAAGAGAACACTTGTGGGAAGTAGTAGACACTATCTTGCACTCTCTTCTCTTTGGGCATAGCTTATAAAATAACAGAAATTTACAAAGTGCTATAATATTAGAGCTATTTTTAATCCACTGTTGGGTTGTGTAGCAATAAATATACAGACATTGACTAGGCAATGTTCAATAAACCAACATTTTATTGCTGTTAGCAGGAGCCTATGTAAACTTCATCCAAAGTCACTCTGTCCGTAACTCTAGGGAACCAGCGACAAAGTACAAAGGTAACTCCTACTTTTATATATTCTATGTATAATTACCCTTCCTTCATTAATAAAAATTATGGTGTAATTTTTGGCTATCTCATGAATATGCAACATTACAAATGATGAAGAAAAAAGAGAGAAAACCACCTGAAAACTACTATCACTGTAATTTGTATTTGCTCCCTAATATGGCATGCACAGCATGTATTTCTCATCTTGCTTTCTGTCTCTTAATGTAACCCAGAAATATCTTCTCTGCTTCTATGAAGCCTTTATAACTGTCATATTTAATGGTATCACTGATTTTTTTTCTCACTGCAACAAGATTCCTTTTCTTGACACTTTCTGAATTATCCTTGTTAATATAGAATTGTGAGTTCTTTCTCCTTAATTTGATGCATTATGCAGAGAAAAATTGTTGTTTTATTCATTCTATGGTTTTGTTGAAGACTTGAGAGCACAGGTCAAAAAAAAAAAGGCAAAGACGGCACTGAGGAATTTCATTACAGTGATGTGTATACTACCTCGGAATCTCTTCCTCATCTGTCAAGATGGCAACACCACACTGGCCCATTTGTACTCTGGGAGATGATTACAAAGACCCCCAGCCTCCAAAAGAGTGGCAAGAAACAATCTTGGGTTAGCCCTAGAGTTATTTTTTTTAAATATTTTATTTGACAGAGAGAAACACAGCCAGAGAGGGAACACAAGCAGGGGGAGTGAGAGAGGGAGAAGCAGGCTTCCTGCCGAGCAGGGAGCCCGATGTGGGGCTCGATCCTCGGTCTCTGGGATCATGACTGAGCCGAACGCAGTCACTTAACTAACTGAGCCACCCAGGCGCCCCAGCCCTAGAGTTCTTAACAAAGACTAATATTTGGGAGGGAAAATGAAGGAGGCATAGTGTATTCTTGCTCATCTTTCAAAACATCCTCAATTTTGAATCAAAATGTTTGAAGTAAATCACTTTGTTAATATTGTGGTAGAGATCATTTCTGTTGCGGAGCTTCGAATGGTATGTCTCCACATATGTTAGGAGACTCAGCAAGAGGGCTCAGCCAGTCTCCTGTGACAGTCCAGCCAAGGCATCCATCATCATCCACATTTCAACATGGCCACTTTCTTGGGGGTGACAGCTCTGGCAAGGTTCCCTTCCCATCATCCTCAACATGAACCAAGGTGAAGGCAAACACATTGTCAAGAAGGACTAGTACTACAATCCGTGTAGTGAATGAATGATAATGTCTGTAGTTATTGCAACAAAATTTTGTACTAGAATCGAGGATATTTGGGAGCATTTTCAAGTGTCCAACACAGTCAAGAATTCCTCCTCCAAAGCCATAGTTCAAATAATTTCTCTGCTCACACCATAGAACAATTTTAATTTTAGGTGGATGAAAGAGTGAAAAATAAAAGAAAATTATAAAGTCTTAAAAATTAAAAAATATATAAATATTTATCTATAAAGATCTACAAATGTTTATCTGATATTTGGATAGGGAAAGATTTTGTAAGCTTTATGTAAGGAAATTTTCATGTGGAAAATTACCATATGGATTTGATTATCTTAATAAAGCTGGTAAAATATTTGCAACCAGTATGACATAAGTTAATTGTATTTATTTATTTATTTATTTATTTTTATAAAGATTTTATTTATTTATTTGACAGAGAGAGAAATCACAAGTAGGCAGAGAGGTAGGCAGAGATAGAGGGGGAAGCAGGCTCCCTGCTGAGCAGAGAGCTAGATGCGAGCCTCAGTCCCAGGGCCCTGATATCATGACCTGAGCCGAAGGCAGAGGCTTTAACCCACTCAGCCACCCAGTGCCCTGTTTGTTTATACTTACAGGTTTTATTTCTTTATTTGAGAGGAAAGAGAGAGAGCATGAGCTGGGGGAGGGTTAGAAGGAGAGGGATAAGCAGACTCCCTGCTGAGTAGGGAGCCTTGATGCCAAGCTCCATCCCAAGACTCTGAGATTATGACCTGAGCCAAAGATGAACACTTACCTGACTGAGCCACCCAGCACCCCTGACATTGTTAATTTTAAACTGAAAATAAGCGACGAAATAAAAATAGAAATGATAATTCAGTAGTTGAATATGTAAAAATCATAAAATCATAAACAGAAAATTCATGAAAGAATAAAAACAAAAATCTCACAAAAACTGGGGAAGTGGTCTACATCCCAGGAGATGGAGTAGACATATTTCCCCTATTCCTCCCCTAAGTACAATTACAAACATTGGCATTCTATGTAAAACAAGCATAAGAAGTCTATGGAACACGGAGAGAAGATGGCAAGATTGGCTAAAGATCTAGGGATTCAAAGGACAAAATAGCAGTGAGTTCTCTGGGTGTTTTTCCTCATATATTCTAGACTTGGATCTGAAGAAGGCAGGAACTGAGGTATATCAAAAGACATAAACAAAGCCCCCACAAAAGCCTGTTCTTTCTAACCAAAGGACGAGGAAAGGGGCAGCCTAGCAAAGAGAAGTTTTAGATAATAATCACTCTGTTATATCCAATATCCAAGCATCACAGAAAACAAAACGCACACGTAAAACAAACCAGACAAAAGCAAAAAACCACAAATGGCTCCATCCCAGCCTATACCCACAATGGCCAAGTGGGTTCATCGCTGTCCAGTGGTAATGAGGATGGCGTCCTTCTGTAGTTTTAGTGGAGGTCATGAGGGAGCACTCCTACTCCTGCTGACCAGGGAGACATCAGTGGGGGCCTAGTGTGGAGCCACAACTCCCACCTGCATCCAGCACTAAATAGGGGCCACTGCCTCAAGTGTCCACACAGGCTGAGTGGTGAACCTAGACTTCTACTCCATCTGGCAATAGTGAAATGAGGTCCATTTTTGTCAGAATTTCAAGGGAGCCAGGACCTCACAATGTTTAAAGCACAGAAGCGGCCTCAATAACAAGACGACTTAGACTGATCTCTTTTACTGGCTTAACTTCTTCTGGAAGGTTCCTCCTCCTTAGTGTTAAAATGAGAGTTGGTGAATAAGCTAGAATAAAGGAGTAACCCTTTATGAAGTTGGACCATTCATCATGTGACTTCCTTGTTTAGTATCCTGGTGGGGAAGCTGAAGTGTAGTGACTGGTGGCTGGGGAGGGGTCGGTGAGAAACCCCAGAGTAGAGCACTGAGAGAACTGAACTTGTTAATGCTGAGCGAGAAATCAGTTATGACGCGATGCAGTCCTGCCCTGGTATGCATGTGCAAAGGAAGGAAACAACTGAGCTCCACCTCTGACCATCAACTCCAAGGACACAGAAGCAGCACATGTCAGTACCCAGGAGGTGAAAGTGACCTGTTTACGTGAGCAATCTACACAGATCTTGAGTCAGGTTTCAGATTTCCATAAAGTATGGACCACCAATTATATCTGAAGTTCAAGGAGGGGCACCTGGGTGGCTCAATTGGTTAATCATCTGCCTTTGGTTCAGGTCATGATCCCAGAGTCCTGGGATCAAGTCCCACGTGGGACTCCCTGCTCAGCGGGGAGTCTGCTTCTTCCTCGACCCCTCCCCCTGCGTATGCTCTCTCTCTCAAATAAATGCAGAAATAAATTAAAAACAAAGTTCAAGGAGTAATGAGGAAATAAAATAATTGGAAAACTTAACATGGTGGTAAAAACAGAGATTTCTGACACTCCACAGTCTTCTTTTTTCATTTTTTTTTTGTTTTTT
>PITA01000782.1:125623-237052 GCA_004023965.1 Spilogale gracilis | reverse complement strand
GCCAGAGCCAGAGCCAGAGCCAGAGCCAGAGCCAGGGCCAGAGCCAGAGCCAGAGCCAGGGCCAGAGCTAGAGCCAATGCCAGAGCCAGAGCCTGAGCCTGCTTCTTAGGTCTCTCCTGACTGACCTCAGGTCTGTCAGCTTACATCAAATCTCTGTGTCCGTGTCATTATTTTCACCTGCCAGACATCCCTTGGTTCAGGACCCACATCTCTGCTGAGGCTGGTCCCCAGTAACAAAATACAGTATTTATACAAGTAATTTCATAATAAGGTCTATATCTTATATTTATATAATACAAAATAATTCCAAGATAAAATGTAATATCACACATAGTGAGGAGATTATCCTTTGCATTAAGACATTTTGTTTTCTAACCATTATAATTTCAATGCAGGAATCCTGGAAAATAGTTTAATGTGTTTACCTACACCAACTTATATCTCAGATAGGATAGTCTTTTGCTAGTGACAGCCAGGCCATACAATTACATTCACAAATTACATTCACAATTTTTGTTTTATTTTATTTTATTTTATTTTATTTTATTTATTTTACTGTATTTTGTTTTTTTTATATTTATTTATTGACAGAGAGAGACACAGTGAGAGGGAACACAAGCAGGGGGAGTGGGAGAGGGAGAAGCAGGCGTCCTGCTGAGCAGGGAGCCCAATGCCAGGCTCAACCCCAGGACCCAGGGATCATGACCTGAGACCAAGGCAGATACTTAACCACTGCGCAACCCAGGCGCCCCTCATTCACAATTTTTTTTTTTAAGATTTTATTTATTTGAAAGAGAGAAACACAGCCAGAGAGGAAACACAAGCAGGGGGAGTGAGAGAGGGAGAAGCAGGCCTCCCGCTAAGCAGGGAGCCTGATGTGGGACTCGATCCCGGGTCTCCAGGATCATGACCTGAGCCACAGGCAGTTGCCTAATCAACTGAGCCACCCAGGCGCTCCCACAATTATTTTTAAAAGATTTTATTTATTTATTTGACAGAGAGAGAGATGACAAATAGTCAGAGAGACAGGCAGAGAGAGAGGAGGAAGCAGGCTCCCTGCTGAGCAGAGAGCCCCACGTGGGCCTCGATCCCATGACCCTGAGAACATGACCTAAGCTGAAGGCAGAGGCTTTAACCCACTGAGCCACCCAGGCACCTTCATTCACAATTTTTTTAAAAAAAATTACCAAATGACTTGAGTTAATGATAGACAATTTTTGTTTTAACTTATTACTTAGTAAGAAGCTTAACATTATGTGTGGTATAGTTTTAAAAACCTTTTTGTGTGTATGTATATATATGACTTATATATTGAATATTATATATTGAATATTACCCACTGGGTATGAACCAGTAAAGGATCACTATGAGATGTGGATGATGGCCTGAGAAATATTATGTGATTTGGTGATATCTGTCAGGTGATGAGATGTAATCGAGACTTCCCTACTTCTTCTAAAAAAGAAATGCTCATTCTCTGAGCATACAAATGCTTCCAATAACCCATATTTTCTGATTTGTTGTTTTGTTGCCATCTGCTATGCTAATGCTATTTTAACTAATAATACATGTGGTAGATTAGTCGTGGAATTTAGGTGGAAGAGGAATGAAACACTTCATAACTGGGTCTTTTCTAATTATAAAAGCAACATCTTCATATAAGCCAAAATATTAAAATGAATTTTGTGGGAAACGAAGTCTATTGTAATGGGAGGACTTAGTGTGAAATAAGGATCAAAAATATATTTTTCATAGTTGATTGTGCACTAAATCCCCGAATGATTTCATTTTGACAGGGTCTTTTTCACCCAACTGTATCCAAATAGCAACATAAATGTTTTGCCTGGGTCAAAATTCTCGGTTTTCCCAGTGAACATGTGGACTCAGTCTATCAACAAATGATACCTTCTCCCTGGTCTTAATAGCTCTCCTTTTGTTGCTTAATACATTCAGTTTACTTTGTACATTCTCCTTATTAACCGACCTTAACCACTTGCTTAATCAACCTCTAAGAAAATAATACATTTATAATCTGTATCATTAATATTTGCATTTAATCTCATAATGCATTCCTTTTTTAAAAAAAGATTTTTATTTATTCATTTGACAGAGAGAGAGAGATCACAGGTAGACAGAGAGGCAGGCAGAGAGAGAGGAGGAAGCAGGCTCCCCACTGAGCAGAGAACCCGATGCAGGCCTCGATCCCAGGACCCTGAGATCATGACCTGAGCTGAAGGCAGAGGTTTTAACCCTCTGAGTCACCCAGGCACCCACAATACATTCAATTTTTAAACTGATCTGTATTTATATCTATATATATGTTAGAGGGTAAATGGAGGCACATAAAAACTTTGAGTAGTTTTTTAGCAAACCTTGAAACAGGAGGCACCAAAAGGAAAATGATGAGGGGCACTCCAGGGCCTGGAGCTAGGGGGAAAGTTTTCACAGAAATGAACTGATGCAAAGCAAGGACACTCTGGCTATAGCTTAGGCATTGTTTTATTTGGGAAAGACTAGTTGGCTGTTAGTGATTGGCTGTTCCTAATGTTTAGTTTCTTTTATTGAAAGCATTGACCCCAGGGCTCAGGTTTGTGTTTGCTTAAGTAGTCTACAAAGGCATTAGAGCCACGCCAGTCTAATGGCCTCTTTGTTATATATTGTATTTTTCCAAATACATTCTAAAATCTTTGAGGGAATCATTCAATCAATCAATAAAATGCTTGAGAGTTTTTAACTTGTTCATAGGTCCCAACAATTCAGGTCATTCTAATTTTTAATTTAATATTCTTGCCCTCACTGAATTGAATGAACTTTGGGAACTATTTATTCATAGCACATATCTTTACCAAACAATATGCATCCATTGAGATAGTAGGGAATGATTAGCAATCTCATATATGTATATATGAAGTGTAATAATTCCATACTTGTAATTTATGCAAGCGTAATGCACTTATCTTTATACTGTTACATATTATAGAATGTTGATCTGACTTAAAATTAGTAATCTATCATGTACTTTGCTGCAGATACATTGATGCACCTGATTGGAGAGAACTATCTTGGACCTTCCTGGGGTTGTAACAAAATAACAATATATGCTTTGGATTACTTTTCTAAGGGTGAAACATTTGCACTTCTGAGGTCAATCTAGCTGCAAGATATTTGGACAAGGATTGTAAACCTGTGTCCATCTTTTACTGCAAGGATAGTACTGCTAATATCATTTATATGGCTTTATGGTGCATTTATTTATTTGCTTTTGTTTGTTTATTTTTTTGTTTTTGATTTATTAGAGAGAGAAAGAGCACAAGCCAGAGGGAGGGACAGAGGAAGAGGGAGAGGGAGAACCAGTCTCCCACACATGGGGCTTGATCCAGGACTGTGGGATCATGATCTGAGCTGGAGGAAGATGCTTTACCCGCTGAGCCACCCAGTTACCCTTTTGTGTTGCTTTAAAACACAAGGTCTACCATTCTTCCTTTTCTCTATTCTTTCTTATATCTCTCCATTCCTCCCCTCCTCTCTGTCTCAAAGGATTCTTTGTGCAAAGTAAGAAGTAATACATGATCTGGGCGCCTGGGTGGCTCAGTGGGTTAAAGCCTCTGCTTTCAACTCAGGTCATGATCTTGAGGTCCTGGGATCAAGGCCCGCATCGGGCTCTCTACTTCGCAAGGAGCCTGCTTCTTCCTCTCTCTCTGCCTGCCTCTCTGCCTACATGTGATCTCTCTCTCTAACAAACAAATATTTTTTTTTTAAAAGACGTAATACATGATCTGATATTGGATTGCAGAGCAGACTCAGTTATATTTGACATCTATATATTGTTTATAAGATCAGGGAAATAGCATAAGGCATGTAGTGGTCAAAAATACTTGAACTTATAAATAACTAAGCAATTTAGGAATCTGTGTATAATTATGCAAATTGCTACCTGATATTCACTTGAACAGGTGTTAATGAATAATAGGTAATGAATAGTTGGAAAACTATTCCTTAAAACATAACTGAGGAGCATTTTTTTCTTTTATGGGAAAAGTTCCAAAGAAATTATGTATTAAAATTTAGATTTTGTTAAAGTGGAAATACACATGGTTTCTAAATGGAATTCATTCATTCATCCTACAAATATGAAGGAAATACCTAAGACCTGTGAGAAGTTTAAATACTTGGAATATATTAGTAATCAGACAAAGATTTCTGCCTTCATTCTAGAGGATTCGTAAATTAGCAATCGGCCAAATAAGTAAATTATGTTGTGTGTTAGTAGATGATGAAAAACAAGGTCAGAGTGTTTGAAAGTAAAGGCATGGAATTTGCTTCAAGTTTCAATAAAGGTCGTACCAAAGTCATTCAGAGAGAGTGCCAATGACTTGGTTCCAGCACGCACCAATAATCATCAATGAGAAATGAAGAAAATGAGGTACACATTTTTTTCTCTCTCCGTTTCATTCAATATTCATGAATAAAGAAAAAAATAATTTAAATTTAAATATCTTTAAACCTGGCTGGGTACTACAGACCATTACTTCAAGTGTGAATTCCATCCTAAAGAAGATTCAAGTTAGGAAAAGCCTTAAAGATGTCATTACTTCTAGGTGAGGCTAGCAAATGCCAAGCTGACATTCAAGGAAGGTTTAAATTCCTCTCTCTCACTAATATTTTCATATTAGCTAGTCACACAAGGCTAAATAATGCCCCTTCCCCTATGAGGTGTAGAAATTTAGAAGTGTTAAGAGTAGTATTATCACAGCTGGAAGAGATCTTTAAAAAAGATCCATCCTCTTACTTTTCAGGCTCACACTCTCTGATCAGAACTTGCCCAGAAAGAAATGAGTGTAGAGGAAAGAAATGCACCCTTCTCTGCCTTCTCATGTCTCCTCTCCATTCCATTCTTTGTTTTGATTTAATCTTACTTCTCCCTCTTCACACCAGTTCATCCTCATCCTTTCCCTCCTGAATATTCTCTCTTCTGACATTTTTTCAAATTTGGCATTTTATATTTGCCATCTCTTCCCTTTAGTTAATCCTCCAATATTAAGGAGTAAAAGAATGAGAAAAGAGGAAACTAGACATAATTTAATTTTAATGTTCTAGTATTGGGCAAGGCTGTAGGTTTCAGATGTTCAGCATATTAATTTTAGGAACAAAAAGACAGGACTAGGGAGTGAGAAATGGAAGAGGAGAGAGCCAGGGAAGGAAGGAAGGAAGGATGGAAGGAAGAAAGGAAGGATGGAAGGAAGGAAGGAAGGAAGGAAAGAAAAAGAGGGTTTGTGAGGACTAATGACAACTTGTCATAAAATAAGAATTGTTGTCATTAATAATATGCATCCAAGGTGATTCATGAGAAGGAAGAAGAAGAATGATAAAGAGGAAGAGAAAGAACCTAGTCTGCTGAAAAGAGTAATCTCATCTTAAGAAAAAGCCAGTGACAATATTGTTATTGATACTGAGTGATCAATAACAATTTTGAAGTTCAGTATGAAATATACCAAGGTTAGAACTAAAGATGACTGGATGATCTAACTTGAAAGTTTTACTGTTTTCTCACATTGGTATGCAAATTTAGTGGGAGATTATAGGAAGTAGCTGTGGAGTTTCACAAAACAGTAGAATAAATTTGAAAGGCTTTCAAAATCTCTTTGCCAACTGAATCAAAGAGCTTTAATCATTTTTCTTAGCTGCAATACAGAAAAAAATCATTCTGTCAAATGAAATGACTCTCCTACCATTTCTGCTTAATTATGGCATAAGCCCAGTAGACTGAACTAACTAAGGTCTTGTTTTTAGTATTTTTTTAATAAAAAATATTACTATTTACATTAACCATCAGTGAATTTAATATATTATTAAATTTATTCTAGATTATCCAACTCTTTTGTGTCTTGCATTTTCAGAACCTCATCAAGCAATCATAATCACCAGAGGATAACAAGTTGAAACAATATCACTTGTTTATTTTGTACTATTTATCATCAGGAGTTTAATTCAGAACCTTATAGATTGCAGATTATATATCTCATTTTAATTGTCTAATTTCACAATACAAATATACTATTCCTTAGGCTTTGCAGTTTATACTACATTTCTTATATAAAGCTTTTTGATTATCTCCAAAATTCTGATTTTCTTTTATCATGTCAGTGGAAGAACTAATACACATTAGGTTCATCAGTTACCCATTGACCTCAAGAAAGTTAAAATGGTTACACTTAACAGTCAGACTAAAGACAAAAATTTGTACTTATAATTTTAGAAAGAAACTACTATAGCTTTTTAAACTGTTTATATTTTGCTTAAATACATTTTTATTATTTTACCATTTTAATTTCAAAAGGGAATGTGTTCAGAAGTCTATAAAAACATTATGACTCCAGGAGCTTTGTTAATTAAAAAGGAAGTATGATGGTGAAATTTATGGTGACCTGTTCATTTAAACCTAGAAGAGTAAAGACAAATTATTGTGTCTTGAAACTCCCAAAATAAAAAAAATGGGAAACATACTATTTAAGAGGCTTCTTTGTGTTCCAGAGACATCATGTTTCATAGTTAGGTGTGTGCCATGAAAGACTGCCAGCTTTCAGTGGAATAAGACCCAGGTGTACCCCACAGGGGGCCTACACTACAGCTTGGGCCATACAGTAGACCCATGTCATCGATGTTATCAATGATGGGAAAAGATGGCACATGTAGTAACACCTAATGGAATAAATCACATCATTTTCCATGAGACTCTTTGATTTAGAACATGCCATCCATAATAGAGAATTGTACGTCTTTTGAAGAAAAGAGTTCCTGGCATACTACTGGCCTTTGGAAAGAATCAGAGATTTTGGGCTATGTGACCTACTCCAAATTTTAAAATATATTACTTAGCCTCATTAAAGGACAAAATAAATTGCAAACTGTATCAGATATTTGAAGGCATTTTTCCATAGAAGAAAAAGAGAAATAATCTCTTTTACATTTCTTTAACCTTTATTTTATAGGTAATCATGATGCAGTCAATGGTTTCTCAGCCCTTATATCTAAGCTGCTCATATTTCCACGAAGCCCTACAGTGAATGTCACAATTCAATATTTAGCATGCATTGGTGGTCATGAATGTGTAATTGATACCATTGAAATGGTTACCCTTCTGTTCCTCCAAAGCTCTTTCTTGCTCTAAAATATATACAAGGATATTACAGTTTATTAGCAATCATTTTCCACTTTGAAAGTTTAGCACTGTCTAGAGGAAACTTCATGTGAAACCAGCAACAGTGAAATCTTTCCACAAGGATAACTAAATTTTCTTTCATTAGGATTGCTTTTTTTTTCTCCACACAAAAATCATGATCAATGAACTATACCAGGAGAAAACTTCAGAATACATTAAAATAGCATCTGCTACTTAAGTATTTAAATTATCAAATTTGATAAGAAGTAATTAAACAATTTTCTTTTCCCAGTGACATTCTGACTCTTTGTAAAAGTAAAACTTGCAGGTTCTTACTTATGATGACTTCATTTTGTTCCCACAAAAACAACTCTTAAAAGTCTAGTGCAAGGCCAGAAGCAAGATTTTATTTGCTAAGTCAGGAGCTCACCTGGATAAGTGTTAGAAAGAGAATAAGAAAAATCCATCTTAGGGCAAATAATTGACTTTGAAGAGTCTTGTGTCAATCAAGCAGGCTCCAGGACACAGCCAGGGGCTCTGATGGGTAAAAAGATCCGGTCGGTAATTAGAAGTCAGGGGATTCCCATTTCCTAAAAGTACAAACTCCGATATGGATGCAGGATGTGATGCCCTAAGCCCTAGAATCAGGACTGGTCTATGGAGCACTCAGTCTATGAGTCTTAATATACTAACAATTTTTAGAAAAACAAGTTCTTTCCTCTCATCCTCAGAGATGGTTCTAGTAATTTCACTTTCCTGAGCTATTGCTAGGTACCAATATTAAAAATAATATAAAGTTAAGTTTCACTAATTTTACAAATAATGATATTTTGGGGTTAACCCACAAAGAAATGGTTGTTTCTCAGTTTAGTACTCATTCACATACTCCCTTTGTCTTTTAAATGTTTGATGTCCCATGGTCATTACTATGGATAAAATTGGTATTCTTAGAAATTGTTTTCACCAATTATTATTTCATTAAAATTTTTCATCCTTTTGGATTCCTTGTGAGGGTGTTGGAGTTGTCCAGAAACTAGCTCCACAAAACAATTTCTCTTAATCCTGAGTTTTCATTGAAGAATTTAATCTCCTATGTATATAATCCAGAAGCTGTAAGAGATGCAATTAATTTTAGCGGCTGTAATATAGGGTTTCTCAATGTCATCAAGAATCAGTGTTTTTCTCTTTATAAAGAGAAAGACGTTTCTCTGTGTGTTAACTCAAAAATATCATTATTTGTAAATTTGATGAAACTTAAATTTATATTCTTTCTAATCTTGGTGCCTAGCAATAGCTCAAGGAAGTGAAATTACTGTAGTGAATTTCTCTAGTAAAGCTTAAACCTATGGAAGGAATTGGTAATAATGTGGAAAAAGTGATCTGCAAAGTCAGAAGTGTATAATCTTAAGACAGTAAAGAGAAAATGTAGGACTAAAGGTATAATTTTGGTTTTAAAGGTATAGAAAATGAAGGTGTGGCATAGAGGAGAGTATTTTTCCATTGGTCTTGGGGGAATCTCTACATGGTTCCCCTGCACATTTTCCAAGTATCTTGTGTTAGCATTTCATTTCTCTGCACCAATTACTTCTGATATTTCTCAAAACAAATGTAAGATGTGGAATAAATGCAACTTCCAATTCGTGTTGGATCTGTGACCATTTTAGTTGAAAAAGTGGTACCCCAGGAAAAATTTCTCGTTATTTAACTTCTGTATTAGAGATAAGAGTCATTGATAAGGGCTTTAAGTGGGTTTGAAGGTAATCTCTCTCTGGTGTCTTCTCCAGGATATTAGTTCACCTGGTCTTAGGTAACCTGAGGGGCTAGTTAGGTGATTTTTGAGGAAATGCAACCTGTACTTGTTAATGGTAGAACGAATTATATTTAATTATTGTTCTACAATGATTAACAAGATCAATATTTAAGTTGTGGGAATCTAATAGGAGTGGGAAGATTTCTATTGCAGGGGCCTGCTTTTGACTGATTTATGAAGAGACAATCTATGAATGCCTGAAAGACCACAAGGTCATATGAGCTATAAGGGTAGTACTTTAAGCCATGGAAACTCAATGGTATCTGATTAGTTAGGTAATTTTAGTTTAAATGTTAATTTTTTCCAGTTTTCACAAGTTCTGGGAGTGATAGGACAATAAAGTTTGTGAGAGAGTGATAAGTCTTTTCATAGTTCATAAACAGCTGTCAGAGTAAAGTATGTTCTTCTATCACTGGGTATATTTGAATGCCCCAGCTAGAAAATACAAAATCTCTTTGCCAGTGGGAGAGGGGGTTAGATTTCGTTAGCATTGTAGTCCTACAGAAAAATGGTCCATCCAATCCAGATAATAAAATATTACTAGGATATTGTCATAACCAGATAGGAAAGAAATTATATAAAATCTATTTGAGAGACTGAAAAGATCTTTTAGAATGTGGCCCTAGTATAGTCTCACTTTACTTTTTCCTGAACTATGTCAGTCACGGTAAAGTCATGAACTCTTATGCTCTGCTTTCCTAGAAAAGTTATAATTTGCATTGTTTACTTAGAGTTTACAATTAGTCTGCTGTGTTGCTTCAAGAAGGGTTTCAGCAAATGCCAAATAAGGATTAACCTGGGATATTAAGATGGCTATTCTATCATTACCTGATCTTATCTTTATGGATTTTGTAATACAATCATTTCAAATTTAGGGGTCACATTTCACAAATTTATGATGGAATTTGTGATCCTTCCAGGCATTAGTGTTTATAGTCTATAAAAGTTTCTTGCATAAAGACTTAGCCAAAGCAGCCTATTTAGCATGATAATCTGCTAAAAATATTGTGTCTAGCCTCCATTTTCTCTTTTTCACTATTGACCTTTCCCTTAATGACAAAAAGCAACTCCAAATATATTTACTTTCAGTGTATATACTTCTCTTTTTATTTACTGCAAAAGGAGATCCTATAGAAAGGACCAAATTTTGGCCATTCAAACCTATTTTGTTCCTGGTTAGGAATGGAACTCTACAAGAGACTAACTATGTGTAGCCAGGTGGTATCAACTCATTTTCTTTTTAAGGTAATTGCCATGAAGAAAAACTGTAAGACTCATTTTGGTGTGCTGATGAACACACCTTTTCCAGGCACAGGTAGCTCTCTACAAAATCACAATCCTGAGATTCTTCTTCATTGTGTAAAATTTATAGAGTTGCTTGAAATTAGAAAAAGAAGTTGTGCACTTTTCAATAGCCAGAGAAATTCATTAAATATAGAAGTTCTAGATTTAAAGATGACTTTAGTATAAGACATGAAAATGCTTTGACTCATTTAGTAAAGGACTGTAATTACTCTGAGGCAAGAGGTAGAAATTTTGGCTATTGGATCAGGGATCAGTTTTCATAGACAGTGGGTCTTTGATGTGGGCCTGGAGTTAATGCTCTAAGAGTGTAATCTAAACCTCCTTATGTTTATGCAAAAATAAAGATTTACATTAATCTAAGAAAAATCAATCTGGATTCTTACGGGTTTTTTTGTTCTAATTATTCTATCTATGTCCCTTTAGCTTTTTTCCCCATAGCGATTTTAGGATCTTGGGTAATTTTTGTTCATTATTTTTTGTCTCATACATAATGCAAGCATTCTGATTCCTAGGTTAGCTATAATCTGATTATGTGCAGATAAATTAAAGGAAGTTATAATATATTTTATCTGAAGTTCTATTTGCAGAATAAATCCTGCTTATTAAATTTTTACAGGTTATATCAAATAGAAGAAATATTCTTTTGATAATAGTCCTCAAATTGAAAGTCCATGTTAGAAATTGAAAAGATTTTAGAATTGTTAGAAATTTCCATTACTTGAGTGATTCTAGTAAACTAGAGAAAATATCAACTTAGTGTCTACAGGTTCATTCTCCCCATACTTTCTATACACAAAAATTTGTCACTTGCTGTTTT
This sequence comes from Spilogale gracilis, assembly GCA_004023965.1. Lineage (NCBI taxonomy): Eukaryota > Metazoa > Chordata > Mammalia > Carnivora > Mephitidae > Spilogale > Spilogale gracilis. The sequence continues at coordinate 225,961 of PITA01000782.1, read as the reverse complement.
CCTATATTCTCTGGGACAAACAGATGTTTTACTTTAAAACAAACTTCTCTCTTTTCTCCTTACTTTTACCATGCTGCTTTTTAACATTTTTTTCCTTGAGTCTCATTAGCTAGACTAGTTGCTACATGTCTGTAATGCAAAATGATACATATCCATTAAATCCTGAATTCTGTAGCAAAATTATTTCTTCTTGTGGCTTAGGAAAATTTGTAATTACAGTCCTTAAGATGGCTTATGAGCCAAATACTGAAGATATCAGAGGAGAAAAATAGAAAAGTCATTGGTTAACAACTTCACAGAGTTCCCAGCATAGTTATTTCTGGTCTCCATTCACATGAAAGAATAAACCTGATTTCTGAAGTCAGTATAGTTAGGCCCATTCACTAGCAATTGATTCTGAATGCCAACGACTACAAAATTTTAAAGTAAATACAAGTAAATGTTAGGTGAATATAAACAAGAGTGTCAGGTTAATAAATGGTAGGTAAATAGGTTTAAAACAAAATAAAACAGCATCGACAACCAAACAGAAATACTTTGGACAGCATACATGAAAAAGGAGAGAGAAATTGTTCAGGTTCCTTCATATAGTGGTGGAGTTCCATGAGGGAATGATAGAAAGTTGCATGATAGAAAAATATATCCTAACAAAATACATAGAAAGATTTTGCATTTGGAAATAGTTCAGTGTTGCTCCTCTTTCTGTGGGTGAGAACATTGTTCCAAAATATAAACATAAACAGAAGTGAAGACATGAATCTGCTTTCCCTAATGAACTAAGGACTGCTTTTCTAAAGCAAGTGCCTTTCTTTCTTTCTTTCTTTCTTTCTTTCTTTCTTTCTTTCTTTCTTTCTTTCTTTCTTTCTTTTCTTCTTTCTTTTTTCCTTCCTTCCTTCCTTTCATTCTTTCTTTCTTCTTTCCTCTCTCTCTCTCTCTCTGCCTTTCTTTCTTTTTTAGATTAAGAATGTGATATGTCTGAATATTATTGAAAACTTTTATTCAGTGTTCTTGGGTAGTTGAAAAATCAGGAGAACTTAACAAACTTTTCTCTGTGATGTATAGCATGAGATGACCACAAATGAAAAATCACAATTTTCTCTTTTTGCTTCCTGCCCCTTTTACCTCATTCCTATTATTAATGTTTATTTCAGTTATGTGATTTCCTTTTAGGTTGATAACTGTTTCTTAATTGTAAATTACAGATTTGGACAAATTGGTATTTGTGAACTCTTCTAGTTCTGACCTTTTTTTTTTTCTTTTTTTTAAAGATTTTATTTATTTGACAGAGAGAAACACAGCCAGAGGGGGAACACAAGCAGGTGGAGTGAGAGAGGGAGAAGCAGGCTTCCCGCTGAGCAGGGAGCCAGGTCTCCGGGATCATGACCTGAGCCGAAGGCAGTCGCTTAACCAACTTAGCCACCCAGGCACCCCATCTGACCTTTTATAATATTATGCTCCATATCTAAAATTATGAGAAAATGTGATAATATTATAATAAGTAATAAATAGAAAAAAGGATTTCTTTAAAATTTATAGGAAATAATGGAAACTGCAACCTCTCCTCTTATTCATTACCAATTTTTTAATGAGGGGTGGTGAGGTACTTTTTCAGGTGGGGCAGTTCTTTATAGAGATTTTGCAATAAATCTAATTTAAATAGATTTGTTTTAAATAAAACTACTTTGTATGCTTTTTAAATACTACATATATGCTATATATTTATATATATACACACATATACTTTACATAAACTATTCTAAACACTAAATATGTTATATAGTATGTAATATGTTTTATATATGACATATGCACTACATATAATTAGTATATAGACTTAGTATATATTTATTAATCATTTATTCATTCATTAACAAATATAAATTAAATACTTCTTACACACTAGATACTATTCTATGCATATTAGTCACTTCTGCAAAAAGGTATATTTTATGACCTTTAGATGATTTCATATCCATTTTTGCAAAACTTTCTGGACTTTTCTCTCATTGGAAAGGCACTGAAAGCCTCCAGCTCATGCTGTCACTTCCTTCCACTTCCTGGACTAGTAACTGCCCTTCTCTCTGCCCAGACACATATATCTCCATGACCTCAGCTCCACCTTCTGAGACAATTCCTGCCTTCCTGTTCAAGTGAAGGATACATCTTCTATTTTAGAAACAAACAATGTCAGTCTGTTAAGAATAATCCTAAATGGTCTCACCCACACATTCTGATTACCTGAGGTGAACAGTATTAGTGTTCTGTTCAGTTACTTTTATTTTAATCACCACAGGCACATCATTAAATGTACAGTTTTTTCATTAAGTCAATCTCAGGCCATGAAAGAAAAGAGTCAAGTATTGACACATCCCTGGTTACATGTTTAGCATTTTTTTTAAAAAAAGATTTTATTTATTTGACAGAGATAAACACAGCCAGAGAGGGAACACAAGCAGGGGGAGTGAGAGGGGAGAAGCAGGCTTCCTGCGGAGCAGGGAGCTGGATGTGGGACTCAATCTCCGGGTCTCCAGGACCACAACCAGAGCCAAAGACAGTCGCTTAACCAACTGAGCCACCCAGGCGTGCCACATGTTTAGTATTTTTAAGGAAACAAATTTTACTGAAAACTAAAATCTTTTCCCTATTTGAATTTTTTCTTGAAAGTGTTCTTTCTCTGTCCTATTTCCTGGCAAAAATGTATAGATAAAAAAAGAATGAGTGTCTGAGTTGGTGTGTGTGTGTGTGTGTGTGTGTGTGTGTGTGCGTATGTGCGTGTGTGCACATTTGTATCAAAGTTGTGTATTTTTGTTTTTGTTTACATTTTTCTACACACAGACTTTTGCAGTTTCCTTAGATATGCACACTTTTTCAGGTAGATTCTATAATTCCTGACTTTTGAGATGTTAGAAAAGAAGGAAAAAAAATACGTTAAATGTGGTTTATTTCTTTACTAAGGATATTTTTGATGCTTAAGTTCTTGCTCATATCCATTCTATTTTTATTCATACTTTTTGCTAAGTTATAATCATAGAGTCTCATAATCTGTTTCAAAGTTCTAGGATTTAAGTAGTATTTTTGTCAAATTAAGAAAAATTACAGATTACATAGCCATTAACAGTGAGTCTTCGGTAATGGAACTCTTTCTAGAAAATCCATCTATCATTTGTATAGATTTCTATGTAACATTTACCTTTTTTTGAAAGATTTTATTTGTTCATTTGACAGAGAGAGATATCCCAAGAAAGCAGAGAGGCAGGCAGAGTAAGAGCAGGGCCTTGATCCCAGGACCCTTAGATCATGATCTGAGCCAAAGGCAGAGGCTTAAACCTCTGAGCCACCCAGGTGCCCTTTTTTTTTTTTTTTTTTTTTTGGTAGGCTCCATGCCCAGCGTAGAGCCCAAGATAAAGACCTGAGCTGAAATCAAGTTAGGACACTTAACCAACTGAGCCCCCTAGGTATCCCATAAACTTTTTTAAAATAGTAGGTTACCAAACCATTAAAACTTACTGAAGTGACATGCATAAAACTTTAATGAATTCTACATTTATGTTGCTATACTGTCTTTTTATTTCCCAAAGTCAACTTTAAGATAGTAATTTCTATGGGGAAACCATTAAGCTTTGGACTGAAGTTGTGGTTTTCTGCACTATTATATTTGAGTCTTCATAAATACTCAGGCTTTACTAATCTCCGGGAACTAATGAATTCCAATTAAAATTAATGAGCAGATTGCATTGGATAACTGCAATTTTCAAGTTTCTCCATACTAAGACTTCCAGGAGTCCAACAGAGCTTTAGAACCAGAGTACGTATTTCCCTCCTGCCACCAGACTCCTGTTAATTCCCCAACCCAGACTATTCCTTGATTCCACAGTTCTGAGCAAAAAATATAAAATACACGTTCAGATTCTTGCTAGCCAGTATGCCTACCAAGACTTTCAGTGCTGAGACTGACCAGAGCTATGGTAAATTGAGCGGGAGAATAATTGTCCCTTCGTTGTGTCTTCTTATTGAAAGAGTACATGGTGTAACTCAATTTGGTAGGCAGTTCTTTTAGATTTGCCTTCACTTATTCTTCCCAAGACACATACACACTTCTGAGGTGACAGTGCTGGACAGCATTCAAATAGGAATAACTAGGTTGTCAAAATATCAGCCTGTTCTGTGTTCCACAAGTTTTATTGCTGAATCTTGATTCATTTTGGCCAATTTCTTTTTGTTTTGTAATGAAAGCTTTTTTGAAATCTGGCTTATGTCACTCTGCTCCTCCATTTTCCCAAGTGTTTCCCAATTACAGCTTTGGCCCTCCATTGTTAATTTTGTTCATATCTTTTTTCCTCTGGTAAGTGTGTGTATGTATTACAGTTTTTTAAGGATCATAAGGATTAAAGTCAATCTTTTTCATAAATGACCTCTTTTATGTATGCTTGTATGTATTTATCTACCATTTCAAAAGTGTGGGTGTGAAAGAAAGACAGTAAGATTATTTTGGCTGCTACTTTGTGTGAGTGTGTGTGTGTGTGTGTGTGTGTGTGTGTGTGTGTGTATTCTATTATTCTATTCTGGGAAAACATAGGGCTCTCTAAATGAAATCAACAATGATTAAATATAATAGTTTCACAAATTAGCTGGCTTGGTATCTTTTTACTAAAAAATCTACTATTTTGGGTTATTTATATTCAGATTGCATTTCAAGAGAAATTTAGAGGTCTACATAACATGGTTATAGTGTTCTAGGTCCCAGTTTCTAATTATAGCCCCCCAAAGTATAATATCATGTTTTTAAAAAAAAACCTCATTATTATTCTTATGAAAATTTGGCACAAACTTTAATTTTTTAAAATAAACTCTATCCACAACACGGGGCTCAGACTCACAGCTGTGATCAAGATGTGCATGCTCTACCAGCTGAGCCAGCCAGCCCACACAAGTTTGTTTGTTTATTTATCTATTTTTTTTATTTGAGAGAGAGAGAGAGAGAGAGAGAGAGAGCGTAAGTATAAGCCTTCACATGCAGGGTCGGGGGAGAGGAAGAACAAGAGGAACAGAGTATCTTAAGCAGGCTTTGCCCAGTTCAGAGCTCTGTGCATGGGCTCGATCTCACTACCCTGAGCTCATGATCTGAGCCCAAATCAAGAGATGAATGCTTCACTGACTAAACAACCCAGGTGTCCCTCACAAGTTTTAATTTTTAGAAAACCTCCTCTAATAGCAGAGTCTCAAAAAGTATTAGGAATAGTGTGTGTATTCTAGCTTAAAGCGAAAGAAACCAAAATAAATGAAATAAAATATTTTTTATTACCATATCCTCTTCTTCTTCAACAGAAACAGTGTTTATATTAAACACATTTATTTCTCCCACCAAATCCTTCATTAGATTTTGAGACTCTGTGCTAAGATTCCCCAGTAACCAGTTTTAATGCAAAAATAATAAAAGATTTTGGTCAGGTTTGATTCCTTATGGTGAATGACATAGATAGCGACCCCCCAGTTTATATCCTAAAATTTTCATTCTGAAACAGCTAAGAATCCTCATACAAAAGAACAAGTACAAGAACAACAAAGAGCTCCCCGTGTCAACTTGGAAGACCCGTGATCTGGTAATCAGAGGTTATTCACAGCTTGGAGAGCACATCAAGCTTAGCTCCTGATGCCTATTCGTAGGCGAAGTGTCCTTGAATACAATCCTGCTTCCAGTAGATTCCAGACACACTTTGAAAGCAAAAAAAACCCAAAACCTTTGTCCTTAGGGCACCTGGGTGGCTCTGTGGGTTAAAGCCTCTGCCTTCACTTAGGTCATGATCTCAGGGTCCTGGGATCAAGGCCCACATTGGGCTCTCTGTTCAGTGGGAAGCCTGCTTCCTTCTCTCTCTGCCTGCTTCTCTGCCTACTTGTGATCTCTCTCAGTCAAATAAATAAAATTAAAAAAAAAAAAACCTTTGGCTATAGACCTTTTATTGTTAAGATTTTATTTGTTTGTTTGAGAGAGAGAGAACACAAGCAAGGGGACAGACGGAGGGAGAAGCAGGCTTCCCACTGAGCAGGGAGCCAGATGCAGAGCTCAATCCCAGGACCCTGGGATCATGACCTGAGCCAAAGGCAGATGCCCAACCAACTGAGCCATCCAGGGGGGCCCCCCTCCTTAGACCTTTTCATTCCAGTTCCTTTCAGTATTGAAATTTCCCTTTACTTGTCACCGAAAAACCTACAAATAATATTTAGATTTAAAAAATAATGTCATATTCCCTGAATGATGAAAAAATCTTAGGAATGGGGAAATAACATAAATATATGACTTCTTTGCTAGCCTGTACTCAAAAAAATTGTGTGACCTGGTAGTAATTATTGTCTAGAATCTCTAAACTTAGACATTCATGTAAAACAAATGAAATAAAGCACATTATTTTTCCAGCTTCATTGAGATATAACATACAACACTGTGTAAATTTAAGGTATACAACATGTTGATTTGATACACTTATATATTTCAATAGAATCACCACTTTGGCATCAACTAACATATTCCTCATCTCACATCACTGCCATTTCTGTTTTACAGTAAAACTATTCAAGATTTTCACTCTTAGAATCTCTCAAGTACATATTATACTGTTGTTATCTAGAATTGTAATGCTATACATTAGAATATCCCAGAAGTTCTTCATCATCTCACTACAAGTTTGCACTCTTTGACCAACTTCTCCCCATTTCCACCTCCTAGCAGCCGCCAGCAACCACTTTCCACTCTGTTTTTATGAATTAGATTTCTTTTTTAAATGTTTTCTTCTGTAAGTGGTATTATGCAGTATTTGTCTTTCTCTGACTGACTTAACCCACTTAGCATAATGCCCTAAGCTCCAGCTATGTTGTTGCAAGCGGTAGAATTTTGTTCCTTCTCATGTCTTAATACGATTCCATTGGTGTGTGTGTATGTGTGTGTGTATGTGTGTGTGTGTGTTAAAACAGTACAAATTCAGGCATAAGATTTGGAAATAACATTTAATATATTATTAGTTATCACTGCTTGAAATGATTAAAATGTACTTTTAGATCTCTCCCTCACCCTAGAGCTATTTTTCTGTTTGATATATGGAATTTCATTGAAGAGAGCCAGGGGAGGGGTAGTATTCTCTGGTTAAAAAATTGTTCAGTTTTGTGACTACCTTTTAAATTTAATAAGACATAATCTCAGAAAAAATTAAACAACTCTGACAGAGTAGAAGAGACTTCCAAATTAATGGAAATATTTCAAAACCTGAGCTGTGAATTTGAAAGCAGTAGATAGCCATTTTCATAATAAATTTTATATATATTGATTTATTTATTAAAAAATAAAATATACATAAAATAATGTTTGCTATTCAAAAGGAATCAACCATAAGTTTGGGAAAGATAAAGTCAATGATAGCTGATTTTATCATCACATTTTTCTCCACTGGGTCAAATATAGGAGCTCCTAATGTAAGGATAATTAAGTCTCTGGGGACAGAGGTTTCTCATACAGTTATATTATTTTGACTTTTCTGGAAATTTTATCACAAATTGACTTAAACTTGGTTAAGAGCCCTTTGGACAATATGACTGTTCCTTTAATATAGCTCGAATCTTATTTCACTTAGTTCTTCCTAGTAGTGACCAAATTAGGCACCAAAATAAGCACAAGGAACCAAAAATATATATATTTCAGTGTGGAGGATTTTGAATTGTTTTGGGTTGTTTGTGTTCTTTTTTGAAGGGCAAATCGAAAAGTGAAATGTCTTTCCTAGCTCTCCCCAATCAGAAAAGGACTTGTGTACTGCACGTTTCTTTGCTGACAATGAGCATGTCCTGTGCACATCAGCTAACCACTTCTACAGATTAGCATAAGCATGCTTGAAAATGAACCTGCCTTCATTTTTCTCTACTGTACATTACAGGATGCTGTTTTATGTTATGAAAAATGTTCTTTGAATTATGGTGTCCAATTTTTATAGATTTCAATAGCAATTGACACTTAAAAAATAACTCCCCACCAGCCCAGATCCATTGATCTATCTTTGGCCATAATGAAGGTGGCATTCAGACAAGCACCTTTTTTTAAAAAATAATTTTTAAAAGATTTTTATTTATTTATTTATTTGACAGAGAAAGAGATCACAAGTAGGCAGAGAGGCAGGCAGAGAGAGAGGAGGAAGCAGGCTCCCTGCTGAGCAGAGAGCCCAATGTGGGCCTAGATCCCAGGACCCCAATATCATAACCTGAGCCAAAGGCAGAGGCTTTAACCTACTGAGCCACCCAGGTGCCCCAGACAAGCACCTTTGATGAGGAAATTAAGTAATGCAGGGGATGAATATATTTAATCATAGAAAAATTAATCAATATTCAAAATTGGGCTAATACATTAATGGCAATTTTCACTTAAACAAGTGGCATAACTTTGCTCTTCTGCTATGGGGCACATGCTGAAAACTCTTGGATTTGCCAGTATGCTGGATACTTTACTAGTATTGAATTATGGCACCCCTCTAGGGTATTTCAAAGCACATATTCTCTTCTAAGGTTTTGTCTCTTTTATTCACTAACTTTAAAAGACTGATTTCATATTATGAAACTCATCCAAGGCTTGAAAACTCTTAAAGAAGTCTATGTATGCATTGTATGCTTCTTTGAATTTGAATTTTGCCTTTGAAGGCTTTTGCACCTTTGAACAGAGACTTTGCTAATATATTTGTAATCAAAAGAGATTGAAAGTGTTGGTTGTCTTTTAACACTGGAGACTTGGCATTAAAATTATTTTATTGAGACTATATACAATTTTGGCTTAATTTTTTCATTAGTAACCTGGATTCCATTTTTCAAAAGTATCGCCCCCCCCACATACCATGGAGAAGGCAAGTTTATATAACTCTTTTTTCCCCTGAGAAGGATTAATTCATCATTCATTTTTAAGATAACTTGTTAAAAGATATTAACTAAGGCTTCCTTAGTGTCAGGGTTTTAGCTGAAAACAAGGAAGACATATATGAGTAGTAGTTGCAGATAACAAAGCCAAAGAAACAGAAAATCGCAACACAGTGCATGAAGTTTTCTTGACTGGGGTATGCACAAGGTGCTATATGAATAGAGAAGAGAGGCAATCATTCTCTGTTGACATCTTAAGTTTCTGCACATCTTGCAAAGACTGCCTCTGTTCTGGATTACCTTTCCAAGGATACTTGTAAAGCAAACATCCTTGTAAATTAGAAATAGTGTTTCCTGGAGTAAAAGGCAGGCTGTTTGATGTCCAATATTGTAAAGATACTGCTTTTCTTTAGGTTAAAGTTCAGGAATGCCTACTACTGATTGCATAAGATTTGGACACTCTAAACTCAGGGATCTTGTCCTATAACCCAACTCACTATGTGTGCAGGCATCATCTAGCCCTATTTGTTTCATTTTATTGGAAGTGATCTTCTACTGCTATGGATATTATACGGTCTTTCACTTCTGACTCTGGGTCTCATGTCTTCTGTCAACATCTATGAGTCTGAGGCAGGTTAACATGTTACCCTTCAAGTACGACAACACATCTGATCCTTCAGGCTTTTGTCAATGGGGCAGAGATTCTTGAAGCCTGATATTCTTGAATTTGGTTGTCAAAAATGTCTGCTGAATTCCATCTACTATTATTAGTATTGTATATGCACTTCTTAAATAGAAATAAATTGAGTCTGCATAAATTCCTTTTTTTTTACCTGAAATTCATAACTTAAAATATTTACAAAAGGAGTATAGCTAAACATTGAAGTTTAATCCTGAAGGCTTAAAACACCACTAGTCTAAAAGTTTTTTTAAGTGTTTTTTTTTTTTAAATTACATTAGGATACATGTAATAAAATGTTAGGGTACCGAGTCTGGCTCAGTGGCAGAGAGTTATGTTAACTTTTCTTTCTTATTTTGGATAATACCCAAGTTTTTCTTCAATCATACTTTTATTTTTCACATTGCTTTTAACTTTGGTAGAAATATTGATCAGATTATCTTTCTGGAAAATGATTCAAGACCATAAACTAATTCATTTGCAATTTGCCATCTTGAAGGAATTCATTTTATATTGTTTCTTAGAAATTGTTTTTTATGCAAAATCTAGAATAATTTCCTAGTTCCTGGTCTTTCTGTTACCTGCCTGGTCAGCTCTCTCTTTTCAGTAAGATAACTCTACTATTATTCCTATAAATACGAGCTGTTCTTCTCCCCCACTTTTTTTTTTCTTTAAATTGACCACATTGATTTTAAATTGTTTTTAACCAAAAATTCAGAAGTGACACATTGGGAATTTCTTGATCTGTTGGTGTTACCTTACTCTGATAAATAATAAAAGCAGAATAAATTAAGAAACTGAACATGATAGGAAAGATATACTTAAAGCCCCATGCAAATTATTTAGAAGTCAATAACAAATTGTTTTGCTCAAACTGTTGAGCCCAATTAGTGTCATGTTTCTAAAATGAGGAGTTTAGGAGTAAATAAGACAATGAGAATTTATATACCTGTTTCTGTTGTAAAACCCCTTAGAGATATAACAGCAAGATTCAGCAAGTGCTTCTGAAAATGGAATTGGGGTCGGGGAGGGGCATGATACCATGCGTGGACACAACTCTGAGGACGTAAAGTGACAGTGACTGCTATCAACACTCTGCTTGTTTGTAGGAGACTGATAACCTGTGTATCTTTTCCATTTTGAAAAACCACCAAAGACTCAGTCCTGGAGATGCTGCTAACATTTTCTCAAATACTTAAAGGGTAACACCTAAAGCTAGAATGAAGAGGAAAAAATTAAATGTTTGGGAGTTTGGTGCCACTGATTCCTTCTTTGTTCTTTTTTTTTTTTTAACACAATAAAACACTTCTTCTTTATAAAATCTTGGGATTAAAAATGTTCAGTTCAGTCAATATATAGGTTGGTTGGGGGGGTAAATATATACCCACCTGCATATATTCCTTCCCTGATGATATTGTCTCCAGGCAAATAAGAAATAAATGGCATACCTAGGACACACATTCTGTATCTTCACATGCTCTTTGGAATAGCTCTTAAACTTACTTATATTAGTTACACCTTGACCTCTCCAATGGCTCTGGGGACTGTGTGGTAGCATGTGGTTGTATTAGTACAGATACATAGGTGTTCCAGAAATCGTACGAAATTCCTAAAGTCCAATATGTTCTGATGTAACGGTACCATCCTAATTCCAGTTATTTTTTTTACAATGTTAAGTGTCACAGAAATAACCAAAGTTCCTTGTCAAGTCCATTCTGATGAATTCTGATCAAATATTTAATAATAGACTTTTTAAAGCGTCCTTTTATCACATACAGAAAGTGACATTTTACTCAGTTTTTGCAAAAATATTCCTGGAAAGGTTTTTCTTCAAAGAAATTTATGGAAAGGACACTGACAAACACAGAGTCCTTTAAGATCATAAAAATAAACTGGATAAAAATCTCCAGAATTAATCCTTGTTTCAAGAATGAAAATTAATAATATAGGACTGAATGAACTGAAGAGTAGGATATAGTATTTGTGACTTCTTGTTTGAAACATTGCTGAGCTTTAATGTTTTGTTTTTCCAAATTTAAGGAAATCTCTTAAGCTACCTATGCCTCACAACAATTTACCTGTTTAAACAAAGGAAACATTTATTTTTTTCTCCCTAACTACTGATCTCTCCACAAACCAGAAAATCTTGAATAGTTTTTTTTTTTTTTTGCAAAATAATTATTTACGTAGATTCAATGAGAATCTATTTTCCATATAACAGGACACAATTGGAAACTAATGAGATTACCAAGGCTTTGACTGGAATATTTTAATTGAGAGATGTGCATGGATTCAGATATAACAAGGCAGCTTTAAAGAACTAAGTTTACTTTATGGAGTCGATAAAGTCCTTTGGAAAAAATCGACCTGTTATATTGCTTAAGAAGTTCCAACAAAGTAGTCTTTTAAAAAAAGGGTTATATGGTCAATCACTGTTCTTGTTGCATTTACATAAATAATCAGGCCAAGTTTAATGCAAACCAAATTAGTTTTGCTGTGATTATCTTTGGGAAAAATGGGGCTAACTGTAGAGATAACTATTGTATTTATACTTTTGTAGATACTAGATTCTAATCCTGTTAATTGGCTTTAAGGTTTTTGTAATACACCTGTAAACTGAACTTGCTCTTGAATTCTTCCAGTTTCTTCAAATATTTGGCTACAATCCCCAAACTAATGTTTCCAATTTTCTCCCACTCTTCTGATTTGAAATCACTTAGAACAAAGACTCCCCTTAAATCTTAAAAAGGAGTATACCAGTTTTCCTCTCCAGCCAGAGAACAGCCAAACTTAATGGACTAGAACCTCAGACACATAATTTACAGTGAAAAAAGACTTTGCCTGACATCTGGTCCTATGCAAACTCTGGAGACCTTCAAATCAAATTGACAAGGACGAGAAGTAGTTACATTGATGCAGACTGCTTCCTCTAAGACACTGAATAAAGACTTCATATTCTAAACCTGAAAGCATCTGTTATTCTATTTCTTTTCTTTCACTGGTGTTTCCCTGAAAGATACCACCATCATCTGTATGCCAAGGCCGTTATTGGGGGAGGGGATTTCCCTGTCTCTGTTAGCAACCCTAAACCTGGGAAAATTGGCATCTGGACAAAGAAAAGAACATAACATGGTCAACAATAACCAGAGCAAAACTTCTGTGGTCTAGAGACCCTTAAATTTTACTGGTTTCCATGGCTGTCAACCTTTCTAGTTCTGAGTCATAAACTCAAACAATAATTACCAGGAGGCATTCATGATTCAAAATTAGTTTCCTTTTGTAGGCCATTGCTACCCTGGCTAGGGAGAAGTGTGAATGAGGCTCTGATCAGGAAGGAACCCTCCTTAACTTTTGAAAGCATTGTAGGAATTGCTGGTAAAAAAAAACAGCTGTTCGACAAAAATACTTAGACTCTCTGTCCAAAGTTGTTCTTTAACTTAATTATCTTTTAGCTGAGCAAGAAGCTGTTTCTGTCAAGCTAAAACAATCCAGCTAATGCTGGATTAGCACTTGTGGGGAAGTTGAAACTCAGTTCCCCCAAATCACGGAGCAAGCCATTTGGATGAAAAAGGTGACTCCTTTGTGGGGTTTCTCTTTGACTTATTTAATTTGGGGGCTTGGGAGTATGGCTTCAAAGTACAGTCCAAACCCTGAGAATTATCCTGGTTATAATAATCATGCTCTATTCTCTCAAAACTTTACATTGATGTTTGTGGCTTCTAACAATTGAGCAAATCATCTCTGTAAGACTGAGATGTCATAAAAGGAGCAAAGAGAATGACCGATTTCAAATTGTGAACCTAAAACTGTGGCCTGTAAAGTTCACAGAGACTAAGGAAAAATCATGACAACCTGTGACTACCACACACGGTCAAGAAAACTGGGAGAACTCCAGAGAAGTAGCTGCAAATGTCATATTTTGATCGCATCTCTCAGTAAAGCCGAGAGTCTGATCAGAAGGCAGAAATTGCTAAGAAAAAAAAAAAAAGTCAACAGGTTTAAAATGGAATCATTTGTGCTAAGCCCCACATTAGCAAACCAAGACTTAATACCTAAACTAATTGGAGTTTTAACCTCTCCCAGGAATGGAATCTTAAAATAGTAAATCAGAAACTTCCTGGTCAGCACTAGTATCCGAATCCACCCAACAGACCCCCTCCAACCACCAAAGAAAGAGAATAGACTCCGTTCTTTCCTTTCTTTGTCCCATTCTTCTGATCAGTCATTTTGTTCAGCTTCTCCGAATTCTGTTCTACTTGCCAATGGGATGCTGCCCAGTGCCCGAATCATTGAATAAAGCCAATATTATCTTGAAATTTATTCAGTTGATTTTTGTTTTTTTAGCAATACCCTCTATTATCTGTTTTGAAACTACTTTTTGTTGTCTTTGTAAAGGAACTGTCTAAAGGTTAAGGTTTGTTGGGGGTAGTCTCATAATAGAAAATAATCAGATTCTTGCAAGGTAGGCAGCTCTCTTAATAAATATTAAATCATTTTGGGGTACAAGCCCTGTTGTTTTTGTTCATGAAACATTCCTGATGGGATACTCTTCCATCCCCTTTTTCTGGCTATGTCTTCCTCTTCTTCCAGGTCTCAGTTTAAATATCACCCTGTGAATTAGAGCCCTTCACTGCTATGCTCTATCAGAGTACTGTACTTATGATTACTAATTATTTTAATAATCATCAATCAATGCCCCCACTACCACCCCCCATGAACACACACACCTTGAAATGTAATTTCTAGGAGAACAAGAACCACCTCTCTCCTGTTCTTCATTCTCCCCGGAACCCCAGGGCAGTGCCTGGAAACCCATTATGTGTTCAACACATATTTACTAAATACATAAATGAATGAAATACTTCCAGAATATTTTTCCATTTAGCACCAATTACTTTGTAAAGCAATTTAGTAATATGATTCCTGCATTTGTTAATCTAGCTGTTCCTATAATTAACTACTATTATTTTCAACACAAGAGTTCTGTTTGTTTTTTTTTAAGATTTTATTTATTTATTTAATAGAGAAACACAGTGAGAGAGGGAACAGAAGCAGGAGGAGTGAGAGAGGGAGAAGAAGGCCTCCTGCCAAGCAGGGAGCCTGATGCGGGGCTCGATCCCAGGTCCTGGATCATGACCTGAGCTGAAGGCAGTTGCTTAACCAACTGAGCCACCCAGGTGCCCCAAGAGTTCTGTTTTTATAAGTGATGCTAGTTTTCTTATTGTCTTGGCATTTCTAGTGACTGTTCTCCATCAGGACTCTTCTGTTATCTGGTGGCTGTACAATGAATTATAAGTGAAAGTTGTGGGTGGGAGGGACTTGGGCCATAATATAATCTTTTTCTAAAGAATTTTCCATCTTTGTCTCAATGAAGCAACAAGACATTACATCACATCTGAATCTAATTATGCATTTTAGTTAATGGGATATAATCTGTGAACATTTATAGAGATTTACTAAGTCATTGCTGTTGATATTAGTAAAGATTTAATCAAACATAGAGTATGGCAATGCTTGTAAATTAAATGCATGAAAAAAGAGAATCTGTATTTTTTCTATATACTTAGAAATAAGTTCCTATAGTAATAATCAACATGTTCTGGGGAAGAAATTGTTACTATTTTACCATGAACAATAATATAGCTATCATTTTCCCAAACTTGGGGATCTGTTGAAACTCTTCAGAATAGACCTTTATGCCATCAATCTAAAAACAAAACAAAACAAAACAAACCACTAAATAAATACCAATTGAGAGAGATGACTTCCTTCTTAGGTTCTATATATTGTATTAGACAGGTGATTGCTGCATTTGCCTAATTCAATACGGAGTTTAAGATGTTATGTTTACACAAAGGTCAAATAAAACCTGCTGTCAAGCAAGCTAACTTTTTCTTCTTTGCTCTTTTAATCATCACATAGGAAAGATTTAGAACAATAAAAGCAGTGGAGGTGGCTTTTTCAATCCACAGCATGGTAATTCAGTGAACAACAAAATTGAAATCTGACATTGTTGACTTTGACGATTACCGGTCATCAGCTAGAGGGGAAGAAACGATATGTAACATGTTTCTTTACCTGACTTCTAGTTTCTGTAAAATGTCAAACGGAAAGTGATGAGGAGCAAGCTTCCTACTTCAAAATGTAACAAGAAAACGCTCAGCTGTGTGGCCTCCAAAGACTTGTAGGACAGCATTTTTACTGACAGTAAAGACTTTGGTTTTGTTTTGTTTCCATGAACGCAAATCCAAAAAAACCTATTGAATTTTTTATTACATTTATTTTCACAAAGTCAAGCTTACTGTTAATATCTTTTTGGGATATAGCTATTATTCTGTATTAACATATATATGAGATATTTGCCAAGAGAGAGGAACCCATCTAATACTGATTTAATAGACTGTAAGGGAGCAGCAGTTCAGCTACTTTGATAAATCATTTTTTTTCAAGGTAGTTTAGAACACATTCTTCCTAAACATATTTGTTTTTTTTCAACTGTTCTTCCGGGGGCTGGGGGGGGGGGGAGAGAAAGAGAACTGTCACCTGTTATATGCTAAGCTTTGCATAAATCTGTGGCAAGATACGATAATGCGATATGAAGAAGTCCCTGTCATTAAGAGGTTATTTACTTAAGGAGAAATGTTATCACAAGACAGAGTAATAAATACTTAAACAGGGACATGTGTGAGCAGTGAGGAAGGGCATTAACTTCTGTGGTGCCTGAGTGAAAGCTTCCCACAGTAAGTAATGCCAGATTTACACAGTCATCATGAGCTTTGCCACTACAGCAGTTACCGAAATAAATTACCACCTGTGAGCTTAGACCTCCTTTTCATTATTTTATAATTATTTTATAATTATCGAGTGTTTATTGACCAGCTATATTTTGATAACCTAATGGTCTATATTATGAACTGGCAGAGGATTTGAAGACCTTTATCATACAATGATCTGAGGGATTGGTTTTTGGTCTTATTTAAATATATTTTAAAAGAGGGCCAGCCATCTAGTTAACAAGGCACTTTAAGTTCATCTTTTATCTGTTCAAATTCCATATTGAAACAGAAACAGATATTTTATTGGGTTGGAAAAAAACATATATATATAGGTGTGTGTGTATATATATATATATATATATTTCCTTTTCCAAATAAACTAGGTTTTTAAATTTACTTTTGCATTGGAGAATATATATACACTGTGTATATATATGTGTGTGTGTATATATATATATATATATACACACAATATCTAGTCTCATATTTAACTTAGGGGATGGGGAAGGATAAGGACAAAATGTATGAATTTGTACTCTGCTTTTAGAGGTCGAAGCCATAACCGCCATGTTGGTTTCCCCTCCCACTGTGATACCTGCCAAACCCTTGTACACTGAATGTGAGTCACCTCATTTCTAACAGGATCAGGTAGAATGATGAATCATTTTATACCTGTTTCCAACAAATTCATGAAAGTCTCAGTTCTTCCCCATATCTAATTACCCTAGTTTAGGGGATGGATGTACGTAGCCTTCGATCCCTCATGAACACAGGAGACCTTAGACTCGCCTTGACTTACCTTTCCTCTGAAAGTAGCTGAGGTAGGGCTGTTTCACTGGACGGAGGGGAGAGCAGGCCTGTTCTGTGAGCCACCTGGATTCACTTCCTATCCTTAGCAGCCTGGTGTTGCTTGCGGCTCAGCCAATAACTGCCTAATGCTTCCATTGGCTCCAAAACCATATACTGGGTAGGTAGGTGGTAACATCGTTATTCCAGACACCCCAAATTTTACCTTTCGGAGCCCCTGAACTCAGCAATCACAGCCAAAATCACAGAAGCTCTCTCTCTAGGACCCTGGAGTTTGCTCCCTCTCACAACTAGAGTGTGACTCTCACTTTCTTCTTTTGAGAACTTCCATTAGCACATTAATGGAGGCATCAGCTGTCTCATTAGCACGATAACACCTCTTAAATTTATGCCTGGATTCAATTTCAGAGCTGAGGGAGTTTCTCAGAGTAGTCAAATCAACAGCAAGAATTTATCTAGAATTTTTGGGTTTAGTTTCTCAATTGCCAGTGGCTCACCTACATCAGCCGTGTAAACACAACCCAAGGCACTGCAGTCTAAACACTAGTCAATGGCTAGTCATTGATGGTTTTACATAGAAATTTGTGTGTATGTGGGAAACAGTCTGAGACATTTTACTGTAACTGGTGAGTAGATCTAAGGTTGGCAGGGTCGATTGCAGGAGGGGTTGAGCCACAAGATCCTCACTGTTGTCATTCTTCCCTAACAGGCAGCAAGCCCCTCACTGTCTCATTTCTCTATGGAACCAGACAAAATTCTAATAATGGACGTGGTTACTGCCCATAGCGTCTGCAAGTTTCCATCCATTCTCAGTGTTCATCTATTGAATGTTTTGTTTGTTTCTGAAAGGAGTCGGAAGGTTTCTGCCTCCCAGGATGAATCTTACACTGTTGTTAAACTAGAGAGACCCGGGGTCACCTGAGTGTTCAGTGAGGACGCTTTCACTACCTGAAAGGGAGCGAACAACAAGGAGGGCAACATGAGGGTAACTGTCTCTGAAACACTTCCTTGTATCTCTCATCAAGAGGACACCTTATTACCTGATTGTCCAGATATTTTGGTCAACATGTTTATTACCACTTCTCATGGACTTTCCTCAAGCCATGCCATTCAGCCTGTGAGTTACTTATCCTTCACTTCTAGAAACTCAGGTTCCTCTCAGCATCACATCCTCATCATCAAAATTGCTAAGAACTACGGAGGATGGAGATCCTATTTGACCTACAGAGCTAACACATCAGGCTGCTGCAGTTTCAATGAATGAGGGCAGAAAACAGGAGAGTCCCCGGGTCAAAGACAAAGGACTTTATTACTCACACCAACAGCTATATATCCAAAGGATTAGCATAACATTATGCCAGTTCTTCATGCTTCTATTCTCAGGGGGTGTTATAAAGAGGGCCAAGTGAACCCTACACACAGAGTGGGGTGTATTATAAGGAAGGAACCCTGAATTTATGGTAATACATATTCAGCTTGACTGTCTTCTGCTCCAGAAGGAGATACTATATTTATTCAACTGGTCAATAAGTATGTCTATCCTTTGCTTCAGAAGAAGATAGTACTTCTGTCTTTCAAGATTTTCTCGGGGTGCCTGGGTGGCTTAGTTGGTTAAGCGACTGCCTTTGGCTCAGGTCATGATCCTGGAGACTCAGGATCGAGTCCCACATCGGGCTCTCTGCTGGGCAGGAAGGCCTGCTTCTCCCTCTCTCACTCCCCCTGCTTGTGTTCCCCCTCTGTCAAATAAACAAAATTTAAAAAAAAAAAAAGATTTTTCTCATTCCTTTCAGTACAATATGGCATTGAGCAACTCCTCTTTCTCCTCAATGATGGTATCCTTTATCCCCATATTCCTCATTTAAGATAAACTGTCACATTTTGAATTCCCTAAATAGGACAGTAGGAGAAGGAAACGAAATGGGAAGTAGGGTATTCGGGGAGAGAAATGAAACATGAGAGACTTTTGACTCAGAAACAAACTGAGGGTCTTGGAGGTAAGGGGGTGGGGGGATGGGAGAGCCTGGTGATGGGTCCTGAGGGCACGTATTGCATGGAACACTTGGTGTGGGGCACAAACAATGAATCTTGGAACACTAAAAAAATAAAATTAAATTAAAAAAAGAATTAAAAAAAATACTACAACAAATTGGTTGCGGGGGGAAGAGGCTGGTGTTTTAATTGGCCCTAATTTTTTACCATCTCATCTCTTGAGACAACAAATTGTAAATTGATCTGGTTTCAAAATATCAGACTAACATGATGGTAACTATTAGCAAATACTATTAGATCTCCATCCTCTCAAAAAAAAAAAAAATCAAAATAAGGAATGTGGAGAGAGTTTGAATCAATTAATAGTAGAAAAAGATGGAAGAAAATACAAAAGAATATGCATATGAAACTACTTAAACACATAAAATTGAACAAAAATCAAAACAGCTGCATTAATGCTTCCTTGAAACTTGATTTTGAAGTAACCCCTTTCATCTCTTCAGCAAAGATTCCCTCCTCCCCTCTTAGCCTTTTGTTTTAGGAGCAGGGTACCATGCTAAAGAACTGGCAAACATGGCTAGCAGCACATCCTCAATTCCTGTCAAAACCGGCTAAACCCAGTATTTTCTATAAGACCCCTCACGCCACCCTCTCCCTTCTGAAGGTTTGCAGTTTTCGAAGGATAGTTTCCTTTACCTGAGAAAGCAATAAAGCCACTGTTTTTCTCTTTATCCCAAACTCTGCCTTTGAGTTATATTGTTATATTTTGACTCTGGAAGTACTGAAGGTGGGTACTGGACAACACATACAAGAAACAAATTTGTGAATGCCGTGTGTGTGTGTGTGTGTGTGTGTGTGTGTGTGTGTGCGCCTGCGTGTGCGTGTGTGTGTGCTGAGATAACAAGAGGAAGAGAGGGAAGAAGAGGGGAAGAAAGGAAAAGAGAAGCAAAGATTGCAAATCTACTGATGTAAGGATGATACATAAAGAGAATTCTAGAACTGTGTTAAAACTTTTAGTTCCTGATTTTCATATATATTTGATTATCTGAAGTGAGGTGTTTGGTGTTAGCTCAGATTCCCTAAAATTTTTATTTTCCTTAAATGATAAATTCTTTAAATGACCTTCTATTATATGAGATTAATTAATAGTTATTTCTTACAGAAAAAAAAGAGCCTAACATTGACAGGCAGCCTGAAATAACCTTGTTTTGCATGATGCTCTAATTAAAATTGTTATTGTGGGCATTTAAAGGCGCTTGGGTGAATTTGTTTATATTTCACACTTGATGCAAATAAAAACTCCTCAGTTAAACACTGTTCTTTTCCAAAGTCACTTGTGCTTGCATAGCTATCCAGATTTTTTTCCTTCCTATTTTGTTTCCATTGTGGAGTTTTTTAAATACATTCTTAGCTCTGTCCTAGATTTTCCACTTAAATACTTTGTGTTCTTGTCTTTGATATTTAGGGCCACACAGTTTACTCAGTTCCTAATCCCAAGACTTCTGTAGTATAAATCGTTCTAGGCACTCAGCCAGACAAAAGTGTTTCTAGAATCTTCTCGGAAGACAGTTGGGAGTCATTAGTATTTTATCAGCCTTGTGCTGTTGTACACACCCAGAGCTTATTGTCACAATATTTCTTTCCAAACTATACAGTATTTTTCTCAAATAGGAATTATTGGGTATTAAGTTTTCTTTATTCCATTATTCATAAAATTTCATTTAGTTGTGAAATTTTAGTGAGATCATATAGTTCATATTTAAATAAATAGAGTTTACATTTTTATATATATAAAATATAAATATTTTTTATTATTTAAAAAATAAATAAATTATTTAAAAAATATAAATATTTTTATATTAAATATAAATATAATATAAATATAGAAAAACATATAGTTATATTTTCGTTTATATTTTTTAGTTTACATTTAAATACTTTATATTTTATATGGTTCACATCTTTTTAAAGATTTTATTTATTTATTTGGCAGAGAGAAACACAGCCAGAGAGGAAACACAAGCAGGGAGAGTGAGAGAGGGAGAAGCAGGCTTCCCGCAGGACAGGAAGCCCAACACAGGGCTTGATCCCGGGTCTCTGGGATCATGACCTGAGCTGAAGGCAGTCGCTTAACCAACTGAGCCACCCAGGTGCCCCTGGTTCACATTTTAATAACAATTAAATTGCCTATAGTTTATAATAAAGAAATAGTATTTATATTTTAACATGTATTTTAATAAAAAATAAAACTGGAATATTCGCAAAAGGAGTGAACTTCAGTGTACTGAGTAGAATAAAAAAAATCCCCTCACCTGTTCTATACATTTAAAAGAAGATAAAAATGAATAAAACTGAATAGCAGATCTTGGGAAATACATTGATGCTGAGACTATCTGACAAAGATGTATTTGAACTGGAAAGGAAAGTAGGATCTGATGCGATTTCTTTACTGGGAGAAATGTATATTTTACCATGTTACAAAATATTTTACAGGAAAAAATGAATACAAAAGAAAATTATTTATTTAAATATTTCTAAGCTACTTATATATTTTAATTGACTTCAAAAATGAACACCAAACATGAAAAAGAAAGAGAAGAAAGTCTCTTTGATTTGGGTGTATTGACAGAAGGAAAAGAAAGAAGCAGTATTATTATCTTACCCCAAGAACTCACCCTACAGTCTACCATAGAAAAATCTTACGATCTATGCAGGAATAACCTCTTAAGGCCTGGTGTCTAGGGGCATAATTTTTTATTACTTGCCTAATTCTGGTGAAGAATACAGTTTGCTAAAAAACAAATAAACAAAACACAGGCTCAGTATTAACTACAGTAGCTTCCAACTTTTTTCTCAAGGGTAATAACCTCTGTTACTTGTGGTCTTTGGAGAAGCAGACGTTAAAGTAGGAATAAATATATAACAGACTGATTAGGGAAACTCCTGAAGAAAAATAAAGTGTGGAGAGCAGAAAGTCAAGGGAAGCCTGTAACCACAGGTCCTTGGACAGAGAGGGGGAAAGAAGAATTGGTTAGAAGGCTTCAGACCACAGCGCAGTTCCTAGAAAGTTTTTGGCAGGCCTCAGGGGAGGACCAGAGTGAAGACAGGCCTATTGGAATTGTCTCATGTTGGGTGGGGTAGGCCAGTCATCGCACTCTTGCTGTGATATGGAAATGGCTGGAAGGGCCCAGGTTTTAGCTGTTGGCCATCAGTTAGTTATACTCTCAGAAGCAGCTTCCCTTAAAAGTGATAGGAGTGAAGCCCCTCCACAGCCTCCACAACCCACATCAAGAGATTTCTTTACCCTGTCCTGTTTATGTATTAGAACCAAGTCTCCCCCTATGTGATGTTCTGGTTTCCTCTGCTGCTTGATGTCAAGATGTCCTTTTTTAATCTTTATCTACAGTGACACAGTATAAATCTTAGACCTTAATCTTCAATGCAATTATCATTTGCACCAAGAATTTTTGGATTTCATAGACTTTACACAAAGTACTTTTTAACAGTCTTGAAGAAGATTTACTTCTCATAACGATGTCCCTGGGACCATCTCCCTGCCTGCCATATCTATTCTCTATCTCCCCACTTTTAATCACTTCCCTCCAGGTTGGTGTCCTACATTCTCCTACTTCAGTTATCTAGAAAAATGTCTCCTCTCATTGGCACAAACCACAAAAGACTGAGTGATGTTTGAAATTCAGCCAAAACCATTATTAATTTGTGTATCCCAGCAAACTTTTTTTTTCCTAAGAGGACCTCTGTCACAATTGCTAATATAATATACTATCATGCTCAACCAGAGACTTGTAACTTTAGAATTTTAATCATACTAATAATTTTCACCTCTGTAAATTTTGTTCAATAGCATGGCTAATTTAAATTCTTACTCAGAGTTTAGACAGTTTCGGGTGTTACATGCACAGGAAAACAGAGATAAGCACACTTTTTGTTGCTCATTCCATCTTCGAGATAATTATTTCACTAATTAAATTTCTGTTTCCAACTTTAAGAACTGTTACTCTAGTGCAAATAGCATACATTCTACTCCCTGTTGGGAAATATCTGCTGCTCCTGTTGCTGCCTAAAACATATAACCCACAAGAAATAATAACAAAATCACACAGTCCTGTTGGTTCATCATGGAGGAAAGCAGAGGTTTACTCCTGTCATTGGAGATTTGTAAAAACGAAGTATCGTTAGTTGCTTGGCAACCATGTTGATACTGAAGTACTGCATGGGTAGTGAATTCACATCTCAGTTGTTGTTTGCAACAAAATTTCTCTCATGGATGGAAGTTTGAAAACCATACTTTTTAATAAAACTGGATTTTGAAAGTCATGGAGAAAAATAAATCTTCTCATCTTTTCTTGTTCATCAAAGATTGAGAAATGTTAAGCTCTTTCACCCTGGAGAGTCAAAACAAGCGGAGTTAGTGGTGGTAATGGGAAAGTCACCTGCGGGGCACCCTTGATTGGACTTCTCTTTCTGGCTTACTTCCGTGATGGTTATGGTGGGACTGTGCCAGGCAGAAAAGGAGACAGTCCCATGTTCCCTGGTTGCTCACTGTTTCCTAGAACAAAGATTCCTTTTTTTTTTTTTTAAGACAGAAAAAGGAGAAAAACGTTTGATGATGGAAGAGGCTTCTTCTGCAGAGAAAGAAATAAAAACCTACTATGCTATCTTCTTACTCTCTCAAAGGTAATAAAATTAGGAAAAGAGACTACCTTGGAATATTTTATTTAATTATAGTTAAACTGTTAGAGGTCACAGGAAAATTTCAAAACCAAGTGGTATGTTCTAAGATAATATTTTGCAACTGTCAATTTCCGTATTAATGGTAACTTACTCAACATTCTCTGTTATTGTAAAAACTATCCTCCTTTGGGATCATTATTAATTTCTCATGTGAGCAAAATTACCACGTACCTAAAAGAAAACTCAAACAATGAATAATTCCTTCAAAATCGAGGCCTATTCAGAAACACAGATTTGCTCATATAGTTAATATACAGCAGTGCCATCATTATTTACTATACAGTCATAGGTTTAAAATGAAATATTGTGTTTAAAAACTTACTAAAATGATTGTCACAAGTAAATTTCAGACATCTATTATTTTCTACTTATGATAATAAAAGACCTGGTGCCACCATGGTTGAACAGTATTTGGACATTTAACAGATATTTGAATGCCTTCATGCTGCTCAGAAGACGTCTTTTTCTGGATACCCTTCCCCACTGACCATGGACTAGGGGCTAGAAAATCATAGCCTGAAGATATCATCTGAAGATGTGGTTTTATTATCATGCATGTGACTCGATAAAGTGAAATTGATGAATGTCTTCTTGACAGATTGTTCTCTATTAGGAAAATAAAACAAAAATCTTAGTAAATTATCCACTTTAAGAAACTTAGATATTTGGGGGCACCTGGGTGGCTCAGTCCTTAAGCGTCTGCTTTTGGCTCAGGTTATGATCCCAGGGTCCTGGGATTGACTCTGCATGGGGCTCTCTGCTGGGCAGGAAGCCTGCTTGTCCTTCTCCCACTCTCCGTGCTTGTGTTCCCTCTCTCCTGTGTCTCTCTGTCAAATAAATAAATAAACAAATAATCTTTAAACAAAAAGAAACTTACATATTCTAAAATATGAGCTCACATCTACTAAATACATTTTCAAGACCTGTAAGAGTGGAAATTTCCATTTTGGGCACTGGAGTGGTGGGTTTGGATGAGGGAGTGTATTTCAGGCAGCAATGGAGGCGTGGACTGGTGTGGAGAGAATGATGCTCAGGACTGGATGTGCTATATTTGGGTGAGAATAAGTGTGTCTGGACCATAACTTCAGACAAAAAGTAGCATTATCCCTATCATGTGGTTTAATCACCCATTTTAGAGATGAGGAAATTGAGAGTCTAGAATTAACTGAAGAACCCAAGGTCATTGTTACTAGTTATTGCTAAAAAGGAATACAATCAGACTCTTTGACTCCCACTGTAGGGCACAAGTCTGAAAACTAATGTCTTTACGCATCTGGAGAATCATCTACGACCTATTTTTCAGTGTCATTATCTTAAAAATGACTTAATTCTTATCAAGACAACAATACTTATTGAATGGCAAAATATATTACTTAGATTTCATCTCAACATTTAGGAAATTAAGACTGGTTTTAGAGTCACCGGTCTGCGAGAGATTTGGAGGTGTGATGGCAGATCAGGGGCAGAAGAGTAGGTAGAGTTTACTATAAAGAAAATAAATGAGACAGTAGGAGAAAGAACAACACACATTCTGGAAATACTAGAATAGCAATACAGTGGCACTTAGGATAGACACTAAGAGAGGGAAGGCATCCGCAGGGAGTGAACTTGAGGAATAAATGGGCAAAGACTTAAACTGAGTTCCTTTGCCAGCCTATGTTACAGAATATTTGGAGAAAAAAAAAGAAACCCATAATGGAAGCAATTACATACTGCTTTTAAGAAAACTACTTTATAATACTTAAGAGTAAAGTGATAACAGCATTATTTCCACCATTAGTCAACAAGTCAACATCATTCTGTAAGTGTAAACAATGAAATAAATCAGGACAGCGCTGCAATGCAGAAGAAAAGAAATCACTGTTATTATCACACGATATAATTGTTTACTGGAAGATAATGAGAGATAATGTGAAACTCTTAGAACTAGAGAGAGTTTAGTAGTCAGTTATAAAAGTAAGCAAATAAATAAGTCACCAAATACTTCCCCCAAATTCTGTAAAACTCAATAGGAAAATAAAACAAAACAAAAAATGTTGTTCATACTAGAAATATATAAAAACCCCTAAAATAAACTTACTGTGAGTCTTGACCAAATGGAGAAAATATTTTAGTGGGTGATAAAATTTAATAAAATAATTATATAGGCAAATCTCAAAGGCACATGTAAAAGAAAATCAATTATAAGAATATTTCAAACAATTTTAAATAAAAATGATAAACAACTACACACATGTTAGAATGGCCAAAACCCAACAACACCAAATACACAAGGATGTGGAATAATAGGAATTCTCATTTAGTGTTAGTGGGAATGAAAAGTGGTGCAGCCACTTTGAAAGTCAGGTTGGTGGTTTCTTACGAAACTAAATATACTAATTGTGTAATTTGGCAATCACACTCCTTGGTATTTATTCAAAGGAGCTGAAAACTTAAATCCACACAAAAACCTGTACGCAGAGCTTTATTCATAGTTGTCCAAGCTTGGAAGCAACCAAGATGTCCTTCAGTAAGTGAAGGAATAAATAGTGTTATGTCCAGACAATGAATATCATTCAGTTCTAAAAAGAAAGAAGCTATCAAACCACAAAAAGATGTGGAGGAAACTTAGATACATAATAATAAGCAGAAGATGCCAATAGCTACAGTACAATGATAAGGGAAGCATTAATTATGATTTTTATTATAAAATATATTTATGAGGTGTGAGTAAAAGAATCAGTCCATCAGCATTATGTAAATTACTGCATCTTTTTTGTAAAGCGAGATATGCTAAAACAGTAAACACTGTTTTCTTTGGGCAGGGATTGTAGCTGTGGAGTTTTCTATCATTCTGTTTCTTGTTCTACAGTTTTTCCTCTTAAATCAAACATGTACTGCTTTTATGTCAGAAATTATGCATTTTAATTAAAAGTAGCTTTAGTTAACTTATGTATTGAGAAACTAAGTGAGGTCACTTGGAAAGAAGCGTTAGGCAGTCATAAGAAATCTAATATTAACTAAAAAGAAATATTCATGATCCAGAGATGCTGGTGGCTGTTCCAGGTCAGAAAACGTAAAAAAAAAAAAAAAAAAAAAAAAAAAAAAAAAAAAAAAAAAAAAAAAAAAAAAAAAGTTGAATTATGGGAGCTTGGCAGAAGCAATAATGTCAACAGGAAAAAAAAAATCCATGTTTGAATCTGACCAATAAACCAGTATGTCAGTGAAAATTAAATATATTATAAAGTACTATTCAAGGGTACTTGGGTTAGAAAGAAATAAACAGCAAACAGCACTGGGGTTCGTAAAAACACGGTTCCACACACTCAAAGATAGACTTGCTACTTCATCTTATCGCTGATGTTAATTAAGTACTGATTACTCTGCTATTCCCTTTTAAACATAGGTTTCTTCAAATACTGATTCACACCACCTGCAGCCTAAATCAAGCCCTCCTCTGGTAGTCTGTTTTTCTTTTTAAATAAAAAGCAATTGTTTCCATATTGGAAATGGTCACTTACTATGGGCTGGGAATAGGGTGAGATAAGTGAAGTGCTCACCTTAGGTACAAGATTTTAGGGGATACCAAAAAGCTCAGTAATCAAGGTAAGAGGTTTTTAATTTGATTTGATTTAATTTAATTTAATTTATATTTTATTTATTTCAGGGGCAGGAAAGGGAGTGAATTTTTTTAAATTTATTTTTCAATGTTCCAAGATTCAATGTTTATGCCCCACACCCAGTGCTCCGTGCAATAGGTGCCCTCAGTACCCGCCACCAGGCTCTCCCATCCCCCAACCCTCTTCCCTCTAAGATCCTCAGTTTATTTCTGTGTCCAAAGTCTCTCATGTTTCGTTTCTCTCCCCAAATTACCCTACTTCCCATTTCCTTTTCTGGAGAGAGAGAATCTTAAGCAGGTTCCATGCTCAGTGTGGAGCCTAATGTGGGGCTCGATCTCACAACAATGAGACCATGACCCTGAGCCAAAATGAAGTCAGATGCTTAACTGGCTGAGCCACCCAGGTGCCCTAAGGTAAATTATATTTTAATCCATTTTTTCTTAAATGTAAATTGAGGCAAATCTCTATAATGAACAAAATATCAACATTTCAAATAAACTATTAGCTAAGTGCAGATAGTTCTGATTCCTTTCCACTTCTTTCATTTCTGTGGCTAAGGAAACATTGCAAAGAGAGGCTTCCACTTATTGAGAAGAGTCTGTAGCAGAGCATGTGCTGGAATTTTAACGCACCAGGAGAGAGAGCAGACATGTCTCCCCTACGTCTGTGCTTGCCACTCTGTAATGGGATTTCCTGCAGCATCACAGTTGCACATAGCTGTGTTTTGTGTTTTACTATAAGATCAGGCCTATGGCAGGCTTCACTGTGTCCCCACCTATATGTTCTCTAGCAAATTTATACATATATCAAGGAAGAGATGTAAAAGTCTACAGACAAATTTTGCAATATTTACATATTCGTGGATTAAAATTATGTCTAACAAGTTACAACAGCTTAGAAAAAGCTAGCAATGATCTCACCAAAACTTCAGATCTATCACACGTAGTAAGAGTATTCACGAGATGTGAATTAGCATAACAAATGTTAAATATAACCAACCTCATGTAAAACTCACTGAGAAAGTACCCTTAGCTTTACTATTAAAATTGACATTAATCTAATTTTCAAACTAATTTTATCTAATATTTACTTAATTGAAATTAATCTAATAAAATATGTAGATGTAAAAACATTTTTACTATATGCATCAAAATGATGCAATCAATGGTTGATTCTTAAATTACTTTGATGCTCTATTATTTGAAGTTAGTGGTAATTCATTTTTTATCTTCTCTTTATACACAACTTATCTAGGAAAAAGTTAAAATATTTAGCACAACACATTCAGATTATTGAGTTATTAAAGGATCAAAAATTATTCTGAAGAGCAAATTAGATCTCTTTACATCATCTTTTTAAAATTTAAATTACATTATATTTTTAAAATTTCTCTATTTCATGGATGCTTCCATTATTTTAAGAAACATTTATTTGTTAAAAAAACATTTGTTTAATAAAAGAGATTTCATTTCTCCTTTCAATTTTTTCAATAGTCTCTAGAATCACACTTTAAGGTTTGTCTCACTAATCAGATATAAAAACAAAACTTACTTCCACTAAAATTATTTAAGGAGTATCTGTAGGTATGTTAAATGACCTAATGGACACAGAAGAATGATAGATCTTTAAATTATTACATGATACTTGGTGACTTTTTTGTAGAACCCCAAAGGCATTCTAAGACTTTTGTAAGGAAAACCTGTCATAATGAAACAGGATGGCAAATTCTATAACTTCATAATTCATGTGAAAACCCAATTTTGTTAAACGAAAGTGTTATGACAAATGGTTCAGTTCAACCAGTGAGGAAATGCCATGTATCACCTGCCTTGATCAATACCCTTAAATCAAGTTTTTATCTTATAAAAGTAGTAAAACTGGACCTTGATTGTTTATGTTTCCCATTTGTTCCTGTTTTTAAATAAACCTCTGTCTTGGTTCCTTCTTTTGTTGTGATTTTTCCCACAAACATAATGTGATGCATTTGAAATGTTTCATCTCGTGGGAACTCCAGCATGGATTTTCCCTTCCAGGATTCCTCAGTTTGGACAACTTCAGAGTGTGAAAACCCTGGATTCACACCTTGACACAATAGGAGGAAGTCACTGAAACTGTCTCACTCACTTTGAGGTAGAGTTTTTTGGTTTTGGGCGCCATCCTTGCATGTGCCCTTGGAACTATGTATTTCCAGGATAAATATGTATTTTATAGATGGCAGTGAAAGTGTTGAAAATGATACTTTACATCTGAGACACTAAAACCAAGGAGAGCTGCTTCTCAAAAAAACTATCCTTTAAGGTTTCCTCATTGATTTAGAAGTTGTGGGACTTTGGTTATTTTGTTATTGTTAAGAACATTAAAAAAAATCATGATCGTGATTTAAGACCAGTAATATGCCATTTTCTTCTTGCTTCACTAAAGTGGTTCTCCACAGTGGTCAAAGAGATCTGGCTAACATGATGATCCTCCTGAAGTAAACATTAAGTCACTCTGTCCTGCTGAGTTCTTTCAGAAGACAAGTTCTCCTTCTCAGGAAGCTTCTCTGCCACATGGTGTTGAGGACGATGATAACAATTTTGGTGTCTTAGATGGTGAGAAGATTGTCCAGTGGTTCTAGTACTCCAAAATGGACCAGCTGGATCAACTGGGCTATAAGCCAGAGCCCCATGGCCACGTAGCTCAGGGCCCAGTCTTGCCTCCTCTGGATGGAGGGCTTGCAGCACACCATCACCAGCTGGAGTAGCATGCTCAGCATGCTTGCATCAGTGGTCACCTGGGTCTGGTGATCCATCCCAGTGGCAATGTTCCCTGCAGTAGGGAAACAGGGGATCAAGATGTCATGTTCCAAAAGCTGTTTATTACTTGACCAGCCCAGGCAGGACCCTGTGCCAAATTCTTGGCCAAGCACTCATTGAAGCGACTGGTGAGGTAGGACAGGGAGTGGCAGGTGCCCAAGAGCATGTTACTGTCACGGTCATGCACAAGATGGAAGCAGATTGGCAACATTTGCTTCACTGCTTTTTTGAAAGGATTTGTGTTCTTACTTCAACACAGGGTGAATGAAGTCCACGTGATTTTTCCACAGAAACATGAAACCTGGGTCAGCAAATGAGGGACAGCATTGCTTGAGACCATGTCTCTCAACTCTGGGCTGTCTCCTGCCGTGTTACCAAGAACCCACCCTGCCTGTGAACATACACAGACTTTTGGAGGGAAGACAGGAGCTCGGCCAAGGACCACGTAGCCCCCTTCCACAACGGCTGAGGTGTGCTCTGAAGTTCCTGAAACAAGGCTGGTGACAGTTCAGACTACCTCAAACTGTAAGCAGCAGTGAAGTGATGACTCCAGGAGCTTGACCAGCCTAGGAATGAGCCTTCCTTCAACAGACCACATTAGAAGAGAGTTCCTTTCCCAGAATAGCATTTTCCTGGCTGCCTGGGTGGCCTGGAAATGTAAGTCTGGATGTGGGGCATTCACACCATTGATTACTTCATTCACAGTAGGGCTGACTGGTTTGGCTGGCTCTTCAGAAGCTGGATCAGGGGAGAGATTGCTGGTGTTCCTTCTCTTTAATGCTTATTCGCTTATTCACCTTTCTCAGCCTTCCAGAGCTTCCGGCTGACAGCCATCTACTGTTGCCACCTCACACATACATCTCTGCCTCAGTACTTCCATTTTCCCAGCCTTTCTTCTAGAGCTTCTAAAGACAGCATTATTGACAGGAAGAAGCAAACACCTGGCAGGAGGCCCTTGTGAATGATGAGGTAGAAAGAAAGCAATATTCAAAACCCAAAACCCAAGTTCCAGTGTGTAACTGAATAAAGTGTAAATTTTAATATCATCTACAATGTTACCTAACTACTTTCTTTTTTTTCCCTTCAAAGATTTTACTTATTTGACAGAGAGAAACATAGCCAGAGAGGGAACATAAGCAGGGGGAGTGAGAGAGGGAGAAGCAGGCTTCCCACCCAGCAGGGAGCCCGATGCGGGACTTGATCCCGGGTCCCTGGGATCATGACCTGAGCCGAAGGCAGTCGCCTAACCAACTGAGCCACCCAGGCACCCTGTTACCTACCTTTCTTAGTCATCAGTTCTTTCATCTATAGATTAGTGGTAATGCCTGACTCTTCTAAAGTTCAAGGCTATTCTGAAATAAGAAAATATTTAAAATGCATTAAAAATTTGAATATATTCCCATCAATAGTCCTTAATTCTCATTAATTTCTATTAATAGTTCATTAATAGGCACTGCAATGCATTTTTATCATTATGTCAGCAACAATTCTTTTAACTAGATATGCTAAGGGCGAATCACCTCAGAAAAGAAAAGTATACTCTTTCAGTGATATTTTTGAACTTCTCAGAAGTCTGTCAGGGGCTGTGCTTGGTGACTCAGTATTTACACTTGCACTTATGTGTACACATTCTCTCATCTCCCATAAAATATTGATTAAGCATTTATATTTATTGAGTAAAGTAATACATAATTCTAACAGTATTGATTTTCAAAAAGATCATAATTTACATACAAGATTGTATTGTCAGTCATTATATAGTCAAAGACATTTTTCTAAATTTAGTGCAAGAAATATATTAATGATTGCTTAGTTATGCCAGTTAGCAATCTCTCCTTCCTTTTTTTTCCCTCAGACCATGCGTGTGTCATAATTCTGGAATAGCTATGATTTTATGATCTCCTTGTTATTTGGATTTCTTTTTTTGTTGTTGTTATTTGGATTTCAAAGCATGGTAAAAGCATGCACAGAAAAGTCTGCTAGCAGAAAAGTGGACACTGAAGATAAAGAGCGAGCCAGAGAATGGGCAATGGAAGAGAGTTTTCATTTAGTTTTATGTTGAGACAAAGCATGTTTAAAAGAGAATAGACTCGAAGTAGATGACCAACAAAGATGAATCATCACAGACATGAAAAGGAGAGGGATGAGATCCATTGCTCCAGGAAAGGAAAGGAAATGAATAGGTAAAAATGATTGTCCGTTTAGAGAATTGTTGACAGGAAAGAGAAGTCACAGATGATGCCCTCCACAGGGAAGTGGAGAATATCTGAAAAGAGCATACAGGCTTTAAATCTATGGACACGGAGAACGGGAGAGAGGCTGGCTAGAATACATGGCGGGCCTGGTGGAGCACGGAAGTCTAACCTGAAATTGTTGCCTCTCCATTTATAGAGAAACTGAACTGTCTGGTTTGTTGTTCTGCTTCAAGAAAACTTGATACCTATGGAAATATTGAATAGTGCTATTCATTGAAGACTGAAGTACGTGGATGGGCCTTAGGTCATGAGATCTGAAGGAGACCATTTATTTGATCTCATGCAGAAAGAACATGAAGACCTGAAGGCCTCCCCTGGGAGTGTTCAAGCCAGCTGTGAGAGGTCTCCACCAGGGCTGCCCTTGCTGGAAGAGCAGGCAGAGTCCTTGCAGAGAGCAGTAGGAACAGAGGAACCCGAAGAAGAGCCTAAAGGAAAGCTGCTAAGCATTGCCGAGTTCAGTAACATGCTGTCATGGGAATGAACCATTTTTTTCTGTTTTGTGTAGGGGGCGTTTTTAATCACTTTTTTGGGTTCAAGAATAAACAATTATATTCAAAAAACATGGTACAAGCCCTAATTGTTAATTTCTTTGTAAATACTGCTATTAAAGAGTTCATTAAAAATCTTAAAAAACCCTCACCAAGCTTAAAAAGCAAGCCATTATACTATTAAACCAAAAATTAATCTATTATCACTCTTTT
Organism: Spilogale gracilis; assembly: GCA_004023965.1. NCBI lineage: Eukaryota > Metazoa > Chordata > Mammalia > Carnivora > Mephitidae > Spilogale > Spilogale gracilis. Next base: position 192,725 of record PITA01000782.1, on the reverse strand, counting down.
TAAACTGTAGGGTTTTATACTGAAAATAAATTAAAGCAGTTTAAAAAAATTTTAAAGCAGTTTTATCACTTAAAAGTCTTTTGTTTTATTGACATTTAATTTATCCTCTCAAACTGTAAAAAATATTTACTAACCCAAAGTTAAAGACATAGTATTTAGTCAGAATTGTCCTTTTCCAATATCCCGCAGTTTTTACAACAAACTATGGGGGGACAGATCTTGCTTCGTCTCAAAGGAATTTTTCTGACATAAAAAAAAAAGCTGGCATATTTTCTTCTTCAGTGTCATTTTTCCATAACAGCTGTTTCAAGAAATATCAACTGAGTTCACATGAAATATTTTGCCTCCTAGCATCAGAAAGCACCAGGAGCATCTTCCTCTGTCGGGGTGCTGGACTGTGAAAATATGAGCTGGTGCCAACACCCCAAGGAAAAGAATAGCGTCCTAAGAATCAGAGCCAATATTCTCGTCCTGGCTCTGCTATTGAGAGAACAACTACATTCCAGCCAGATAATAGCATGACATTTCATAGGCTAACAGGATTTCCCCATCCACCCATATTGCATACAGCCTGACAGAGCAGTAGAAACACTGACTGCTAGGTTCTTGGATTCTGATGGTGTCTGCCTTCAGGCATATATGACTCCCTCCACTAGTTTTGGAATCCTGATCCTTGATGCTGTTCCACAGCCAAGATGTCTGCTTTTGAATTCCCAAGCTAACTAAAAGAACAGGTTTCCAAAGGCTGAAGAGTACAGAGGAAGCGTGTATTTACACGAGGAATGAGATCAAAGGTTCTAGTACAGAAAGTGGAGAAAATTGCCCATTTCACCGAAGCACCCTCTGAGTAATTAGTACAGCACAACATACCAGTTCTAACCTGAATTCATATAATCTGAGTCAGGCCTTCACAGATACAAAATATTTTACCTGTTTGGAAATCAAAATGCAAAACAAGTTAAGAAACTTGCTTCCAAGAATTCCAGAGGAAACATGTTTTTCAATGCCAGAAATACGGCTCCCCCTCCCTTTTTCTTTAAAAATAGAGTTGGCATATTATATTAGTTTCAGGTGAACTGCATAGTGGTGCAACGATTATATACGTTACAAAATGCTCACCATAATGATAAGTGTAGTTACTCTGTTACCAGACAAAGCTCGGGCAATATTATCAACTATATTCCCTAGGCCGTGCTTTCCATCCCCACGACTTATTTATTCCATGGAAATATAACTTCTTAAACTCTCTTGCTTATTCTTAAAGTGCACAATAAACCTAACAAGTGTTTAAACCACCTCAGAAAACATAACCACTCTTTTGATATCAGCAAAAATGCAAATGAAATACAGATTTTCTTATATACAAAGGAAATAGTGATCCCAAGGTTTGCATATTGTTGGATCTTTGTGATGCTGTCAGTTAAATGTATTAAGATGTCTAGAGGTAATTATAGGCAGTCTGAGGTGAGTCAATTCACTGTAATTTTATATAGCCTTTATATTTTAAAATCCTTAAATTAGAATGCAAAATATCTATTTTATACTGTCATCTACCAGGAAAATAAAGACATAATCGACTAATTGACCTCTAATAATTTACCTTTTCTGATTGCCTGATACTCAAGATTCTGAGTGCTTGTGCTTTCAGAACTGTGTCTCCTGCTGGGACCACAATTTAACACATTATACCCTCATTTATATAATGTCAAAAAGATTAACTGCCATCGAATCTGTAATGATAACTACAGCAGTTTCTGAAGCAGCTTGTGGCAATCACCATTTTGTTAGACATTTTCTGACAATTTTGAAAGCAGAAGGCCTTTGACTTTCACTGTTATTCTTGATTTTAAAAGGAAGCTTTGCATTACTGATAAGGACACACAAAAACACAAGTGCACACACGCTGAGTAAAATCAGATATTGGGCAATGGTGGCTTCATTAAAAAAGAAAAAAAAACCCTGAAGCCCTTTATTTTGATCCTGTTGTTATTACCATTAAAATGTGAGGTGATCTGAGCGAAACAAAACTTCAGCCAGGATTACAGCCCACCTTGTAAGTATTCGTGACACTCCCTTAAAAATAGGAAGAGCACTTATACGGAAGGCTTGTGCGATATCATTTGCAGAGCTGGGAAGGGGTGTGTTTAAGAGTTTAGTTCCCTCAAAGTGACCTTTTCAGAATGATCCTCTGGAGAAGCAGGCAATGGGTTGCCTTTTAATTGCAGCAACCTTGACCCCGGCTGCCTTACAAAAATTTCTGAAATCTGTTCCTCTTAGGTGCCCCTTGTCAGTTAGTCTCTGCTTAAAACAGGATGCTGTCAATGTCAATTTGGTAGGGATGGGTATTTCAAGATATATATAGGCTGTGTGCATATGTAGGTGTGTATATACACATAAAAACTATACTCTATTTTAGTAAGTGTTTTGACTACCATTTTGTCATATAGAAACCACAGCATGATATTTCCCCAGTTTACATTCCCTGAAAGGGTTTGAGGTCTGTGCACCTCAGAGTTCAAAGGCACTGAGTTAAGTGTATTCCATTCTAATGGCTAAGATCATTTCTATGCACAAAGAGATGCGGGTTCATCTGCTACCATAGTTCTGGCATTGTTTTATAAAACCATTGAGATATATTTAATATTGCAAAATGAAAATGACAGTCGTATCTGCATTACCAAAGTAATCTTTCACATTTGAGGTCTTGAATCTGCCAATTTTCTTACTAATTCTATTTGCCTCTAGACTGCTGCACAAGGTCTATTCATATGATCAATGTGCATTTATTGCACATGTATACAGGACCTCCATAGTGTCAAAAACTTTGCAAGGAAATGTGAAATAAAGTCTTGAGCAAAACAGTCACAGTCCTTGCTCTCATGGAATAAACACTTCCTATCCATTGTTCTAGTTGCTTATGTCTGCCCTTTTACCACATAGGTAGGCAAATTATTCTTTTCTCCCATGATTCTCTCAAAAGAACTCTTGGGAATTGAAATATCAGAGAGTTTAGCGTGAATCCTTTTTGAAGACGGATCTACCAAAGCACCTACTTGCAGAACCACTGCCCCCTTCCAAATTTCAGACCTTTTTTCTGCACCCCACAATCATACAGATCATTTTGCAACCCAGCTTCCATCCCTCCATTCACTTCCAAGATTTGGCTCCAAAATGGACAAGATTTGAGAGATTTCCCAGGTCCTGTCTGAACAACCATGTAAATCAATTGGATTGTATTTGCATCCTTGTTATTGATGAAATATTGGTGAATATACATTAATTTACACTGTTACTATTTCTATTGTGATCCAGTGAGTTTGCTTCTGAACTGACCAGAATACGTCTTATAAGACTGTGAGAGCAAGTGCCCAGCACTGTGTTACTATGGGGCCTTTTCACTCACTGGAGAAGAGATGCATCAGAGATCATATAGTAGCCAGAAGTAAATGTGAAGGGAAGGGACAGGGAACTAGGATCAGGGTTCCCATTTACCACTCCAGCAACCAAGGTGAAACCAGGGCATGGAAATGGGAGTATTACAGAAAAATAAAGAAAGTTATCCACATATCTTATTTCATTTATAAGAAAAGACTTTTCTTTCTCTGGCCTAGGGAGACACAAAAGACGATCATACTGTTTTTGCATTTGGCTTCAGTAAACATCTCTCAAGAAGGCCATCTCTGTTAGGGTCTTTGGCACTGATGAGTAGAACATTGCAAAATGTGTGGCCAGCTGTATGAGTCGCCTAAACTCAAACTCAGCTTACTCTTATACTTTTATTTTTTGATGGTACAGGTACTTTTTAAATAATATGCAGCAAGTCGGCATGTTTCTTGTGACTAAAGACAAATCTCTGGAGACAGAAAAATGGGGAAGACAGATTAGATATATATGTATTTTTTTAATTAGGAAAACCATAAGCAACCATACTAAGACAATGGCATAGACTGGGAAATACAAAAACATGCTACAAATGTGTTCTGAAAGTATTTCTTTGAAGAAATCATTCTTTTTAAAAAAGAATTATTTGTTTTTAAGCAAGAGAAAGCATGGAACCAAGGGAGGGATGGAAGGAGAGGGAGTGGGAGAGAGAGAAAGTCAAGCAGACTCCCTGCTAGGTGCACAGCAGCTGGATCTCACCACCCTGAGATCACGACCTGAGCCGGAATCAGGAGTCAGACGCTTAACAGACGGAGCCACCCATGTGCCCCTGAAGAAATCATTCTTAATAAATTAATACCATATGATATTTGGAGTTTTTCTTAATCACTCTATGCCAGTTACAAGTGGTACACACACATTTCAGAGGCTTCACAAAGAAAGTTTCTTTTTTTTTTTTTATTGTTACTTAAATTATTTTCCAGTGTTCCAAGATTCATTCCCCATTCCCCACACCCGGTGCTCCACGCTCTAGGTGTCCCCAGTACCCACCACGAGGCTCTCCCATCCCTCCACCCCCCTCCCTCCAAGTCCCTCAGTTTGTTTCTGTGTCCAAAGTCTCTGTATTTTCGTTTCTGTCCCTGGATTACCCTACTTCCCATTTACTTTCCTTCTCCCACTGTCCTCCAGGTTACCCCTCATGCACCGCAAGTAAGTGAAACCATGTGATACTTGACTTTCTCCTCTTGGCTTATTTCACTCAGCATAATCTCTTCCAGTCCAGTCCATGTTGCTACAAAAGTTGGATACTCATCCTTTCTGACGGAGGCATAGTATTCCATTGTATATATGGACCACATCTTCTTTATCCATTCATCTGTTGATGGGCACCTTGGCTCTTTCCACAGTTTGGTGATTGTGGCCATTGCTGCAATGAACATTGCTGCAATGAACATTCACTACATCTGTATCTTTGGGGTAAATGCCCAGGACAAAGTTGTCCGCTACAAAGACTGAGCCAGCATGTAGGACTGACTCCTGAAGGATTTTTTCCCATGTTTATTGAGATACAGTTGACAAATAAAAATTATATATATTTAAGATGTATAATGTTTTGATATACATTTTTACTGTGAAATCATTGTCACAATTGTGTTAATATATTATTTCACACAGTTAACATTTTAGCAAATTTCAAACATACAACATAGAATTAACTGTAGTCATATTGTCATATTTAAGTTCTCTAGAACTTATTTATTCTGCAAAAATGAAACATTGAACCCTTTGACCAACATCTCCCCATTTCCCCCCTTCCCTAATCTCTGGCAATCACCATTCTACTTTCTCTAAAGTCTGACTACTTTAGAGTCCAAATATAAGTAAAATAATGCAGCAGTTGTCTTTCTCTGCCTGACGTACTTCACTTAGCAAATGTCAGCAGCTTCATCTGTGCTGTTGCAAATGGTAAAATGTCTTTCTTTTTTATGTTGAGCAATATCCTATTATATATATAGATAGATAGATAGATCCGTCTTTTCCTTCATATATATGTGTATCATATATATATACATCTTTTCCTTAGCCTATATATATATATATATATACATATATGTATATATATATATATATACATATATGTATATATATATTCTTTCATCCATTCATCCACTCATCTGTCAGTGGATACTTAGTTTGTGTCCCTGTTTTGCTATTGTGAATAATGCTGTAATGGGCATAGGGATGCATCTATCTCTCCCAGATACTAATTTCATTGCTTTTGGATGTATACCCAGAATGGGGTGGCTGGATCTTATGGTAATTCTATTTTAAATTTTTAAGGGACTCTCATTATTTTTTCCATAATCCCTATACCAATTTACATTCTCATCAACAGTACAACATCAACATGTGCCTTTAAATGTTTTAATAATAACCATTTTAGTAAGTGTGAGATGATAGCTCATTATGGCTTGCATTTCCCTGATAATCAGTGATGTTGAGCACCTTTCATATACCAGATGGCAATTTGTATATCTTTGTTTGAGAATTTTTTGTCCGTTTTTCAAAACTGGGTTATTAGTTTTTAACTATTGAGTTGTGTTAAGTTCCGTATATATTTTGGATATTAACCTCGTACAAGACATATGATGTGCAAACATTTTCTCCCATTCCATGGGTAATCTTTCACTCTGCTGGTTGTTCTCTTTGCTGTTCAGAAGCCTTTTAGTTGGATACCCTCCCATGTATCTATTTTTATTTTGTTGCTTGTGATTTTCAGTTTCAATCTTTCCAGACCAATGTCAAGAAGCTTTTTCCCTGTTTTCTTCTGGTAGATCTATGATTTAAGTCTTATATTTAAATCTTTAAATCATTTCAAGCTAAATTTCATTTCTGGTGTGAGATTAAAACCCTTGAGTGTTCTCCCACAGTGATCAACTCAACTTTTTCTTTCACTTTTCTTTTTTTCTCACTTGGAGTCATCCAAATGAGAATAAGCAACTTACTGTTTTGCTTAAGTTTTCAGAAAAATCTTAGTTAATTTGATAGTTATGATCATTTGGATACTTTATCGCTCATGTCCAGTGCTATCCAAGAACCTTACATCTTGGGGACTACAGTGTAGCTCTGGTCAAATTTGGGGAATGACCTAAGGTCATGACTCACTCCTTTTTTTTTCTTCTTTTAAGTAAGAATTATTTTCCTAGTGATCATGTACAATTTCAGGGTTTCCTTCACTGTTTAGTATAACTGATATAACAATCTAGATTATAATTATGACTAATTGCTATTTCCCGAGTTTTTAAAAGCTGTATTTATTTTTATTTTTATTTTTTTAAAGATTTTATTTACTTATTTGACACAGAGAGAGTTCACAAGTAGGCAGAGGCAGGCAGAGAGAGAGGAGGAAACAGGCTCCCTACTGAGCAGAGAGTCTGACACAGGCCTCGATCCCAGGACCCTGAGATCATGACCTGAGCGGGAGGCAGAGGCTTTAACCCACTGAGCCACCCATGTGCCCTAAAGCTGTATTTATTTTTAAAAGGCTCAAAGGCAGTTTGACCATGATTACATTATAGGTGGAATGAAATAGGTACAGGTTTGTTGAAAATATTTTAGTCATTTGGTAAGATGAAGATAGCCCATAATATATCATAAATATTCTTTTATCTTCCATGTTTTCCAAAAATAGAAGTGCTGTGAATGAGGTGATAAGAATTAAGATGAAAACTTCAGAAAAATGATATTTGGAATAATGTTCTAATGAGATGTGAGTAAAATCTGAGTATGGACTAGTAAAATTTGTACGGAAGAAAGGGTCTAGGGAAAAGAGTAAATAACACTGGAATAAAGAGGCAAGAGGAAGAAGTATTCATAGACACTCCCTTTACATGGCTCTTACAAATAACATTTATATAATAATACATTTATATAAAAATGTATATATTTGTCCTATAGTTTTTAAAAATTGGGTTGTTTATAGTATTTAACCATATATTAATAAAGTATGTGAATTACATATATATAATATTCATATATCTTTATATTCCTTATATTTTATTTATATTCTTAAATTGTCAAGTAAAAGTAATATAATAAAGTACATTACTATTTAGAAAACACTTTCAAATACTTAAAAATTACTCAATTCTCACAATTGTTATTTTATGGACACATATTCAACTTGATGTAAAGAATATGTTTGTAGAACAAAATAAATATGTCAATTGCTAAGATTTAGGATTCATGAGATATTGCACAATTGTAAAATTTTCAACATCTTCAAAATGAGCTGCACATTACTAGTAAATGGGATTTTGGAGATGATTCAAACATAAAAGAGAGCCTGACCTCATAAACTTCCTAGAGTCTTGGAACACTCCGATTCTTTAATTATCGGAGTAAAACACTCTTTCTTCATGGCCCCTTGGCTTTGCGTCAATGTGTAAGTGTTAAAATCACTAATTCCACTATATGCCAGATGGTACTCATGGGATCATTTCCTAATTAACCTAGCTCTTACATGGCATTCATTCCTTTCTGGTTTTACTGACATTTTATCAGCTAAAACACATTTTATATTTACATAGCCCTTATCGGCTGCATTTTAGGCAAACTGGTACAACAAAGATAATATTTCTTCTTAACTTGTAAGGAAGGATTACTACATTTTTTGTTCTTCCATTTCAACCTACATAATTGCTGCAATGCTAAGATGAACACTCTATATGTTCAAGGGTTTTATAGTCGCAAATCTAGATGGCTTAGTTCACTAGTTCTGAATGTCTTATATTTAAAACAAATAAAAATCACTGAGTGTTGAAATTACAGCTTTTATAATCACATGTATGATTTAATTCAGGAGAAATATAACAGTGAATAAGGGATTTAAATCTGTCAAAAAGAAATCAGCTGCCTCCTAGAAGACAGTATAGTGTTGATCACAGCCTTCATATTTTATGTCCTGGATCAAGTTACAAAGCCTCCTTAAGTCTTAGTACATTTTTCCTTGTGCAAAAGATAATAATCATAGTACTTTCCTCATTCACCTGTTGATGGTATTGAGGGTATTACTCAAAATAATGCAGTTAAAATACTTAGTACTGTGTCTGATACAACAGCAATTACTCAATAAACGTTATGTAAGAAATGTCCTAGAAAAACAATATAGAATCTTGCCTTTGATCTCGTTCAAAAATTAGCATTGTCCTCAAGGAGTAGTACAAAGTTAGATCAGTCCTAAGCGAGGCTATTTGAAAATAGAAGCCAGGGAATCTGTACTTCTGCAATACTATTGTGCCATATTCTGAAAGAGAGAACCTTGAAAGATGCCATGAAAGCAGAAGTTACTGTTTCTTCATCACTAGGAGGAAGACTTGGCGCCAGGTACCTACAGGTTTGATGCTTGCTCTCACCTCCCTGGACATTCTCGTCAAACTACACAAAGCCACTCTGACTATTCAAATGAATTTTTGGCGGTGTGGTTGTTAATACCTCATGTCTGGAAGAACACCTCTCCATAATAAACCTTATGAAGAATTATGTGCAGGAATTGCAAGTGTTTACTAAGTGGGAATATAAAGGATTTGGAAGTCAACATCACTGAAGTTCCCATTAGTGACTTAGATCCCTATATACAGGGATTATGGGCTCTATGGGCCAAGTACAGAATTTTAGAAAAAAATTAATTATAAATTTAAATCCATGGAGAATTTCTTTTACAAACAAATCTTACACTGTATTTCTTTAAAAATGTCATGATTCCAGAGTGTGATTTATAATGAAGAAATGTATACTCTACTGAGAGTTTGAAATCAGTTATTAAGGGTTATAATTAACAATCCACAAAGAACTAACTCTCCTTTATGTATTGTTAGAACAGACAGAAGCTACATTAGAAATTCCCAGGCTTGTAGATAGAAAGTAATTATTCACCTGAATTCATTTATTTCAGAGTGGTGCCATTTCTCTAAATATAGTTCACTTTCACATCTGTATGCCAACATTGTAATTTAGCAGCCATCAAAGTATAATAAATGTAAGTGTTTTTAATTTGATTGAAAAATGATTTTAGATTATTTTTCTGGAAAGCAGACTAAGTAAAAGCGAATCATGTATGGGGCTCCCTGGGTGGCTCAGTCGTTAAGCATCTGCCTCCGGCTCAGGTCATGATCTCAGAGTCCCCCTATCAAGCCCCGCATCAGGCTCCCTGCTTGGTGGGAAGCCTGCTTCTCCCTCTCTCACTCCCCCTGCTTGTGTTCCTTTTCTAGCTGTGTTTCTCTCTGTCAAATAAATAAATAAAATCTTTAAAAAAGCGAATCATGTATGAACCATGGAGCATTCATGAGGAAGTATGGCTGGGGTTTGGCTAAAATGTGAGCTCAGCCATTCACTGCAGAATGTTGATCAATAGATTAAACCAGTCATTATTCAGTGAGAAATAGAAAATAAATGTTTGTTTTTGAGAACAAAAATGTTCTTCACACTCAGTGGTATACCAGTTTATAAATTAAATTCAACATGTTTGCATTAGGTATTATGCTAGCATTGTCAATATCAATAGGAGTAAAACATGGGCCAATCGTTGATATGGTGTAGAAGGAAGAGAATTCAAAGTCAGAAAAAAAATTGACTTGGGGTTGCTTACTTTATTTTGTGGTCTAGATGTTTATTTATGTTGAATGTCCTAATCTGTAAAATACAGAACATTATTGTAATACCACTGTGATAATAGTCCGGGTGCCCATGATATCATGAGCCCACTCAATATTATGAGAGATAGATGAATTTGAACCTGAGGCATAGGTTCAGGCATATTGAGAATCCAGTTGGCACAATATATATGGTTCTGGAAGACAATGTCACTGCAAATCCAGTGCCTTTCATTTTCATACCATTGATCCATAACTCCCTCCCCTTCTCCCCCAGTTTGTGCCCCTTATGTGCACACATGTTTCCATCACTATGATGTCTCAGAACAGAATATCCTCCAACATCACTCAGGTATGCATACAGTTAGTCATATATACATCTCTTCTCAGTCATGTCACCACGGTTCTGTCACCTTTGGCATTAAGCTTTCCCATTCCATCACAAAATAAAGGCAGAAATTCTAGCAAAATGCTTGACACTTTCTACCCTCCGAATCTAAGGTGGGAATTACACAGCTGAACAACAGCAGGCTGAGTCCCGATATGTTTTAGAGTTCAGATTTCAGGACTTGCTGACAGACTGGCTTTAAGGGGTAAAGGAAAGATAAAGATAGGAAGACTCTGATTTTGGCTTCAGAACTATGTGGATGGTAGAGCCATTTGCTGAACAGGGAAGACTGGGAGATCACAGGTCTGGATGACAGGGTAGGATTATAAATTGTAGTTTACACAGACTAAGTTTGACATGGTTCATATATACTGAATTGAGAGAAGGTGTATGGCAACAAGATTTACAGAACAAACATTCATTAGGAGTTAGCCTGCAGAAAATTCATTCATAGTGAAATATTACTTAGTCTTAGAAAAGAAAGATATCCTGCCATTTGTGGGTGGATGAACCTAGAGGGTGTTATGCTAAGTGAAATAAGCCAGAGAAAGACAAATACTGCCTGGTATCACTTATATGTGAAAAGTAAGAAAAAAGAAAGTCAAACTTACAGAAACAGAGAGTAAATGGTGGCTGCCATGGGTTGGTAAGTAGGGGAAATGGAGATCTTTGGATCTTTGGATCTTTGCTAGTAAGCTAATCTTGGCCAATTTAATTAATATCTCTATTTCTCCCTTTATTGATCTCTAAAGCAGGGATAATAATTGTGCCAAATTTTGTGAAGTTGTTGAGAGGTCTAAAATGTGTTAATATGTGTTTAAAAAAATAAGAACTATATCTGGTAAATGCTATACATGTTCCAAGTAATCCTATTATTAACTAGCGAGACCCTTCATTCCATACAGTTAAAAAGCTCTCTGTATTTCTTCAATCTGAATATTCTCAGACAGTGTGTGATGAATTCTACTTATTTTGTTGCCTGGATGAGTTTTGTTAATGAGAAGGATGATTTATTCCAGTATACTACTAGTGTGTTGAATAATTATAGTGATGGTGGGTATCATAATTATTCTTGATTTTAATGGAATTTCTTCCAACATTTCATCATTAAGTATTTTGTTTACAGCAATTTCTGGTAGATAATTTTCAGCAAGTCAAGAAGATATCTTTCCCTTTATAGAAAATTAAGAGTTCTTTCCTTGTTTAATCAGAAACGAATACTCAATTTTAACAAAATCCTAGTAGTAGGTCCATCCTTGAGTCTCTTAAATGAGGATGGTATTCTATTTTTATATGGCTGTTTTACATATTTCAGGCACTATTTACCTCCAACATAGATACATTTGATACTTTCCTCCACTTCTACCACACAAATCCAAACCTATTAAGCCATATCATCTGAATTGCAACCCCAATTTTTCACCTTGCCAGAATGGTTCTGACATTTTTTGTTTGCTTGAGTGGCAGGGCCAACAACAGCTGGGAGATTAAAGATAATCTCTCTGTAAACACGGTGATATAATTTAATTTATAAATATCCATTCCAGTTTTTATTCAATCTAAATTTTTGAAATTATGAGTTGGATTATATATCTCCTGTCCCACTTGGTCTTCTCCACTCTGCACATCACAGCATAACCTCCTTCTCACCTGAGAACACCTGCCCCATCTCCTCTGACAACACCTCCTAAGAGGGTTGCATAACTTAAAAAAAAAAAAAAAGCACAAAAAATAACAAAAAATAATTTTGAATTTTACTTTGTACATCATCCTTTCTTTATTACATTGTGATCCTTGTAGCACCATTCCCCAAACTGCTTATATTTTACGAGGATTTTATTTATCTATTTATCTATTTATTTATTTATTTATTTATTTATTTATTTATTTATTTGACAGAGCGACATAGTGAGAGAGTGAACACAAGCAAGGGGAGTGGGAGGGAGAAGTAGGCTTTCTGCTGAGCAGAGAGCCTGATGCTGGCTGGGCTCAATCCCAGAGATCAAACCTGAGCTGGAGGCAGATGCTTAAGGACCTAGCCACCCAGGTGCTGCCCCCAAACTGCTTATCAAGTGAAAACTGATACCCTTATTCTTCCTCAACTCCTTGCACCTCCCCATTTCCACTTCAGGCCTTCAAGAACCTTGGTGATTTAACACCAAAATGTGTTCTGAATCTAATCACCTATTTCTTCTTGCAATATAGCTTCCCCAGCATGCTCTAAGACCTCATTCCCCGTTGCCTATCTGCTCCCACATCTCCATCAAGACTCCTGCAATGGACCAATGCTGGCCTCTTTGGTGCCTTTTCATCCTGTCTACAGAGCAACAAAGTCATCAATTTGGAATATGAATCATTCGATGTCACTATTCTGCTTAAAGTTTTTCTTATGGCTTATTCAGCCCAGCACAACCTGGTCTGTACATAAATATTCAACTTCATCTCTTGCTTCTTTCATTCATTTTCATCATAATTCTCATTTATAACAAATTATAGTCTTTGGTGTATGCATGTCACCACTTAAAAATTTATTATATTTTATTTTCCATTCCCTGCCACCATTATCCTGTACTTACTCTTTTTGGCATTCCCCACAAACACCTTGCCCTTATATATTACACTCCACACTGGTATTACTTTTTTTTAATTTGACATTATTGTTTTGAAATCTGTTCCTATTTATACGGAAATTTTCAATTTGTTACTTTTTAAACTGTATTTTTTCATTTGTATATGGTGAATTTCCTATGAAATCTTCTTGTTCAGATCATATTTTTTCCTGAGTCAGGTCCTTTATGTTTGCCTTTCTCTCTTCCTGGAATCTTCTAGCCTGTTCAGAGAGACTAGTCTCATCAAGAGAAATATAGTCAAGGCACTGATTTCTGCCATTAATTCCAATCAGACACATTGTCATAAAATCATCCTAAGAATGTTAAAAATATAGTCCAAATGCAAGTACTTAATGAACAATGCCAAAATTTTACCTTAGATATTACATTAGATATTTCACATTAGATATTGCACTTTGAGTAGTTTCTGTCATGCACATTTATTTGTGTATTTCAAGGTTAAGAAGTCAAAAGTAAGAAATCTATCTTCACTGGGTTTTGCTTATAGAAATTGTAGTGTGGGTGAGTTATTGTCTCTTTGCATAACCCCGAAGCTGCTAAGGTTCCCGTTGTGCCAGAAAGTGACTTTCCTACTTTGAATGCTTTAAGCCACAGAAGAGATACTATGCCTGTTGCCCTAAATGGACTCCCAGACACAGGTCCCACTAACGATTTACAATAACATGCAGGATTGCTAGTTTTTCAAAGAGGGTTATATTCAAATAGAATCCTCAGGATATGCCTTCTGTTGTACGACTGTTTTGACTAGTTATAACCTGGTGCAAAAGGGGCAGATTCTTACTGAATTCATGCAAATTACTACATTACTGTGAAAAACACTTACTTAGTAGAAGTATTTTGTGAAGTCAGTGAGAACAAGATATGAATCAGTGTTTGGCGATCAAGCATGTCAGTTCATACAAGCAGAGTTACTGAAGCTAGAAACAGATCAGAAAGAATGTGAATGATGTCCTCATCTACTGCTCAGAGCATGGACAGTAGCATAATAACAATATTCCCAAACCAGATAACTAAATCATATTCTCCTGTCATTACTATTACTAGCCCATGCAGTCACCTATTTTCCAGTAAGACCTTGGATTCACAATAAGCTTTCCTTATGTCTTCTACTTTGAAATTGAAAAGGAATCTTGGAAATCCTCACTCAGACCCTTGAAGAATTCTGACCATCTATTGAAATGATGACGCTCGTTTATATGGAAAAGTCTAATCCCTAAGGCCACTCCTTGGAGCATGTAAGATAATGACGAGTACTTTCTTATGGTCCTTTATGCTGGTCTCTGAGATTGCTGTTTCTCATTTGGAAGAAAACGGATGCTACATGTTCATGAAAAGAAAGATGGTTCCAGTTAACTTATTAGAGGAACTAGCAATATCTGAATGGAAATTAGTACAATTTCTCTATGGAGAGGAAAGAACAGAAGGTGATGAAATAGACGAAGCAACACTAGAAAACATGTTTGAGAAATGTTGCTGCGAGGCAGAGCAAAAAGATCTGAAGGTAGCAACGAGAAGGCAAGAGTTAAAGAAAGGGGTTTGGATGCTCTGCTGCTTTTTTTTCTCCTTGGTGGCAGCAAGTTTAATAACAGGCGAGGGAAAATGACTTGAAAGGCTTAAACTATATAAGAGATAAGGGATATCCTTTGGCTAAGGTCTATGAAAGCCAGAGAGATACAAGTTCCTGAGCAAAGGGATTAGTCTTTGATAGGAAGAAAAACTCCATTACTTTATCAGGTGAAAAGGAAAATAGGTTTCTATATTTGCTTTCATAAAGTGAGAGCCCTCCAGTCTGGGCCATCCATTTTTCTCTATACAGTGAGAAATGAGGTCATTTTCAGTGAAAAATAGATGAGAAGGTTTAGAACTTTGAGGAGAGTGGGGAAGGCTCTGGTCTGTGTAGATGTTTGGTGAGTAAACTAAAAAGCAGGTATTAAAAAAAAAAAAAAGCAGGTATTAGAGAGTCAGAGGGGGGTATGGGAACTCAAATGAGTTTTATAAATATGAAATTTCAAATGCAGAAGAATACTAATTTATGTCTTTATTAAATAAAATACGATATATGAAAACAAATCTCAATATATTTAAATATGTTAGTATATTTAGAGTAAAACTTTTGACTAAATGGAATGAAATTAAAAAGAAATAAAATGATAATTTTATTTCAATTTTATTTAATTACAAAATTTTATTTAATTACAAAAAGTAATCAAATACCTAAAAATTAAATAGTATAGCTTTATATAATACATGAGTAAAAGGGGAACCACTCAGTAAATTAGAAATATTTTAGTCAAATGAAAATAAAAACATAATATATCAAATTCATAGCATGCAGCTAAAGCAGTGGTTGAGGGAAATTGGTCCATCCAATGATTATAATAGAAAAGAAGAAATCTCAAAAATTTTAATCTAAATTTTGACCTTAAGATGCTAGGCAAATAGGAGAGAATTAACCCCAAAGTTTAAAGTAGAAAGTAGTAAATAAAGAATAAGAAATCAATAAAATAGAAAGAAAAAATAGAATTAATAAACTCAAAAGATGTTTCTATTGAAAGATATATAATTGTGGTAAGTAACCTGATGCAAGAATTTTTTTTAAGTATGATGATGTCAATATCAGGAGAGAAAAGAGAACATCCCTAAACATTTTATAATTATTAAAGTTATAATAAAAGAAAATTATGACAAGTTTTATGGTAATAAATTCAACAACTCAGAGGACAAGAGAAAATTGCATTAAAAGTCAAAAATTTTAAACTGACACAAGAAGAAATAGAAAGCTTGTATATCTTTATATCTTAAAGAAATTGAATTTCTAATGAAAACCTTATCGCTGAGAAAATTATAAGGCACAATGACATCACTGATGAATTATATAAAATATTTTAAAAGGATATAATATAAGCTTACACAAACATATTAAAAATAAACAATTGCATCTTTAAGAATCCTATTTCCAGGGGTGCTTGGCTGGCTCAGTTGGTTAAGCGACTGCCTTCGGCTCAGGTCATGATCCTGGAGACCGGGGATCGAGTCCCACATCGGGCTCCCTGCTCGGTGGGAAGCCTGCTTCTCCCTCTCTCACTCCCCCTGCTTGTGTTCCCTCTTTGGCTGTGTTTCTCTCTGTCAAATAAATAAATAAAATCTTAAAAAAAAAGATTAAAGAATCCTATTTCCAAATAAGATCACATTATGAGGTATTGTGAATTAGAACTTCACCATAACTTTTAGGAGGGCACAAGTCAACCCATGACAGCTACATTGATACCATTTAACAGAAAATGGTTACAATATAAAATTTGAAAGATAAAAATCTAAAGTCCAATCTTTTTAAAAGAACACAGAGTATGAGACAAACTCTATGTGGAGATGTAAAATGAAATGGAAGCAGCTACTTTGGGTAGCCTCACTTGATCTCTACTGGGCATACTCATGCACTTGTGTTCAGTTGACAGACTAGAGCTGTATAACCTAGAGTGATCTTCTTTCCTTTGTGGCACTTGTTCACTATCCGGTATGCTAGCCAGCCTGGCTGCTTCCAACAGCAGTGGAAGTTTAGTCCTGATGTGCATTTTTCAAGCCTCTGCTTGCAAAGCATTTGCTGTTATTCCATTGGTCAGATCAAGCAAAGAGAATGGAGGCCAGAATCGACCCAAAGGAATGAATAAAGAGGTGAAAACGAATCAGGGGTCCGGAGCAGGCACACCCTGAGGTGAAACCCAGTGAATTCCACCAGAGCAATCCACTACCTGAAGATCCGTATCTGGATTCTAACCAAAAGAACCTGGAAAGGGTGATAGAATGCCACTTCTTTGATAGCTTACCTTATATGACAAGTTTGATCACTGCCATGATTACTTGTTTTATCTGATGGGAGAGGAAACTTTTCCTGCTGTTCTGAAAGAATCAAATGGTCATGTTGTGAACAGTCAATGAAGAGGGTCACAGAGCAGGGGACAGTAGATGACCTCAGGACCTGAGGCTGGCATCCACTAAGAAGACAGGACTCCCAGACAGAATTGCAAGACAATGAATTTTTCCAGCAACTGAACTTGGAAGTAGATGTTTCCCCATCTGGAGACTCCAGATGGGCCCCTAGCCTTGCTGATACCCTGGATGCAGCCCTCAGAGATGGGAAGTGGGGGGCCTCGATAAACTAAGCCCAGACTTATGACTGACAGAAGCTTTGAACTAATAAACTGTGCTGCTTTATGTCACTACATATATTGTGAATTGCAACAGAACAGTAGAAAACTAATACAAGAATATTACTAAAAAATATCCTTGACAGTTATCAGTGGAATCCTCTATCATTATCTGCACCTCTGTTCTTATGTGAGTCTTTCCTCTCTCTTTCTTGCCTGGCTTTTCACAAAAACTGCAGCTTACCTTGTGGCCTCTCTAGTGAAGGCTGTTTTCTCTCCTTCATACTCATTAGGTTCCACATACATACGCCTGGGTAAATCTAAAATTTATTACTCCTCTCCTGAGCATGCAGCTGGAAAGAAACAAAAAAATCTTGCTAATTGCAATGATAATTAATTCATGAATATCAACAAGAGGGCTCTTAAAGAAGCCCAGCAATACTACATTTCTATCATCAACTCGCAACTCCGCACTCCCACTCCCCGCACTCCCAGGTCAACTATTTCATAAGGTCTCTTTTTTCAAACACCCAACACCCTCTCCCCCTTCTCTCTCTTCTTTTGACTTCTGTTCTATACACAGAGCAAACAAAGAAATTGAAAATTCTTTTATACTTTTACATTTCCAGAATCTGTGCATATATACTCTACTCCAGAGAAATAATTAAACCACACAGTTCGCCTGTGTGATTCAGAGTCTCCCTCAAGCAAAGTTGTTGTTTTTTTTTTTTTAATTAACCTAACTTTTTTAATGATAGCCATTATGGTAGACATAAAATATTTACATTTACATTTTTTGAATTAAGTCATTAAATAAAAATAACAGAATTCTAAAATTTGAATCAGCATTTTCATCTTAATATTTGATTTGGAAATTTAAGTCATTACGGTACAGTATTATAATTTTTTAAATAAAATACATTTATTGGTGTTGAATTGTCTAGGTGGTCTTAGAAAAAAGTAATAAAAGTGACCATGACTCGGGAAAAGCAAATTAAAATTACTTTTATTTGCTTTTTTTCCAACTTTATGTTATACTCAGTAGTTACTTTTTATTATTTCCAATAACTTTTTAAAGCTATGGTAGAGGGACATTTGCAAAGGTATCAAGGGCTGTGTGAGTATTTGATATCTCAGAGGCCTGGTCCGAAACCTTTTTGTTGGAAAATTCATTAACAGTTGCCTAGCAACCAAGGTATTTGGATGTACTAAGAATCACTTGACATGTTTTCAGTGGAAAATATTGCCACAGGGAGTAAAAATTTGAGATTTGGGATTTATCTTTGAAATTTGAAAAAGCACTAATTGTTCCCTGCTAGTAAAACATTATATTTGAAAGACATTTTGGAAGGAAGATATTTAAGGTTGAGACTTATTGGATATTCTCTCTCTCTCTCTTTCTCTCTCTCTTTCACACACACACACACACACACACACACACACACACACATACCCAAATGAAAAAAGTAATTGTCAAATAAAAAAGAAAACATGTATTTGCTTATGAAACTCCTGAATCTATATATAGTATCAGGTTATTTTTATAGAAAATAGTAGCTTAAAAATTCACAGTATAATAGGAAAGAGTTACTGCTTTAGGTAGATGAGGGCAGTAATCATATAAAACCAATGAGCACCAAAAGGGTAGAGTCTCTCTGTAGATAATTACAAAGAAAGAAAGTTTATTTTCAGGAAATGCCAGATTTTGAGATAAATATATATATATATATTTGAGATAAATATATATATATATTTGAGATAAATATATATATATATATTTGATATAGATATAGATGACATAGATATAGATATAGATATATCTTAAACAAATTCTAATATATATATCTTTGTTTATGTTTCTTAGAAAAGAGAGCTATATCTACCTCATTTAGAAACAAATTAATCACCATGGGAAATTAGTTTGAGGACAATAGGCTATAGAAATAAGACCCCAACTTTGAAAGAAATGTTGAAATAATGCAGAGGCTCTTAGAAATTCATGACTTGAGTCCCTTACATACTTGTGCTAATAAAAAATAGATCCTATTCCAAAGCATGCTTTGCCGTCAATGTCTAACTTATAGTATTTGCGGAGTCAGAAGAGAGAGAAAACAAACAAGTTCAAATTATCTGTTAGGAGAAAAAAATATGTAAAATTTTGTAAAATATGTAAAAATCCAGCAGGATTATCACTTGATCTCATACTGTAGACTTGTACAGAGTGTGACAGGAAGTCCAGATAAACTGAACAAAAGAGTAGAATAGAGGTGCTATGATTTAATAAAAATTATCACCAGAAAGAGAAGTGCACCTAAGTGTGTAAATGCCAGAAATAGTTGTGGTAGATTGGATCACTAACTTCAGGAAAACACTTAACACTACAGGGAATTAGATGCAGTTATGCAAAGACATCAATTCTCAGACAGTAAAGGCTAAATAGCAATACAAAAGGGAGAAAAGCAATGAAGAAGGCACAACATCCCTTCCCATCCTCCATGAAATGGCTTGAATTAGGAAAATTGAACGTGACCACACCAATAGAAGAGAATATTATTGAATGAGAAATCTTGTACTACCAATTCCCATAGCATGCAAACCTAAATATAGATACATGAATAGTCTTTACCTATACAAAGCTATTATGATAAGAAAACAGAAAATGAGAATCAAAACACTTAAGATAGTAAAATTACCTTTCTTTCTTACCAAAAAAGAAAAAAGAAAATGAGAGAAAACTGTAAATGACAAAAAAAAACACTTTAATTAAACATCCTTTAAAGCTGGATATATAAAAAAAAAAAAACTTTGAGCCAGAATTTCCAAATTGAAAATAGAAATGTAAAACAAAAGAAATGTTTAAATGAGATTATTAATTAAGGAAATATGAGGCAGAAAAGGCTATCACAGTTTAAAAATGAAGATAATGTACAAGGCACCCAAGGGAGAATAGAATTAGATGCATATTTAATTTGGGAAAATGAAGAAAGTCAGGAAGGGAAAACAGAAAACAAGGAAGTAAAAATGAATAAAATCAAGAATCAATGCATTTGATAAGAAAATGATTAAAATGGAAGACAAATGAAAGGATACTCTAAGTGGAATGCTCAAAGGAATTGAAATAATTGAACTCTATTAATACTTATAATCAATTAAATTTTTAAAAATAAAGGATATCTGAATCTACATTTTGAGAAAGTTACTGGAAACAATTCTCTGGACTATCCTGTTTTTTCAAGGATATCTATATAGTATACAGTATGGAAGTTAGGTATCTTGTCTCTTTACAGAGCAGGTCAGATATGCTTACTGCCCATTATAGAACATTGAAGAAGGTAGGAAATATATGGTTTAGGGGAGAAACAGGTCATGGCTACTGTGGAGAGGAGAAAGCCAAGGTCATGGAGAAGGGTAAGAGAGAAAAAGAGGAGCACACAAGGGTTTCTTTACACAAAGAAAATGTTTCCCCAAAGCCATTGGCTTGGAAAATGAGAGTGCTGAGTTTCATGAGTTCTTGCAACCCAGTGGGGCCTAATGTCTGGAGTTTTAAAGGTCAGCAGGTGTGGCTGGGGTAGAACCTAGAGGGTATTCTGCCATTTCTGGAAAGAAACAACCTGGGGGCATATAGCCTGTAAACAGCAATCTGGAGAGCATCTGGGGCACAGAGTAGGGAGATTATTTGCTCTTCAGGGAGCAAGTTCCTAGAGTCACTTCTTTAGGAACAAAGGAGCTGGCCAGCACCATTTCCCTTCCCTGAACCTCAGCCTAAAAATAGAGCCACCTATGGGAAGGAGCACAGTGTGGACAATGGCTGCCTAACTTGCCTAACAAGCAGACCAGGGCACACCTAGTTAAAATTCACCACATTCAGGCCAGGGACAAAATATTGCCCACAACAAGCCAGGTGAGCTTCTGCAGATGGCTGGCCTGAAGGATAAAGGAGCCAGAACACAACAGCAGAACACATATAACACATAACAGAAACACTCCCTGAAGCACCAGGCCTTTAGGACTACATGACCTCTTCTCTATTAGGTTACTACTTTCAGGAGCAGGAGACACAACTGGCTTTTCTAACACAGAGAAGAATATATCCCAAATGAAAGAACAAGATAAGACCATGGTCAGAGATCTAAGTGAAACAGATATAAGTAACATCCCTGATGGAGAATTTAAAGCAATGATCCTAAGGATGCTCACTAGGCTTGAAAAAAAATGTAGAAGACATCAGTGAGATCCTTATCACAGAGATAAAAGAGTTAAAAAATAATCAGAGATGAAAAGTGCAATAAATGAGATTGGAAACATTTTTGATGCAATGAATAGTAGGCTGGAAGAAGGAGAGAAATAGATTAATGACCTAGAAGACAAAGTACTGAAAAGCAATGAAGCTAAACAAAACAGAGAAAAAATAATTGTGCAAAATGAGAACAGACTTGCATAAGTCTGTTATAAGAACTCAATGACTCCATCAAACATAATAACATCTGTATTACAGGAGTCTCAGGAGAATAAAAGAGAGAAAAGGGGACAGAAAATTTATTTGAAGAGATAATAGCTGAACCTTCCCTGATCTGGGAAAAGAAACAGACATCCAGATCCAAGAGGCACATAGGATTCCCATCAAAATCAACAAAAGTAGCCAACACTAAGACATATTATAATTAAATTTACAAAGTACAGTAATAAAGAAAAAAATATTAAAAGGATCATGATAAAAGAAGTCCTTAACTTACAAGGAAAAATTTATAAGGCTTGCTGGAGATTTCTCAACAGAAACTTGGTAAATCAGAAAGGAATGACATGATATATTCAAAGTGCTGAATGCAAAAAATCTGCAACCAAGAGTACTCTAACTGGCAAGGCTATCATTCTGAATAGGAGGAGGGATAAAGAGTTTCCCACACAAATCTAAGAGTTTGTGACCACTAAAACAGCTCTGCAAGAAATATTAAAGGGGACTCTTTGAATGTGAGTGAATAAAAGTGACAGTATAAACACTATAAAGGCAGGAAACACAAAAGCAGTAAAAATGAGCATTTCTATAAAAATCATCCAAGGAGCCAGTTCAAAAAAAGATATCAAATAAAATAACATACACCAAAAATGTAGAGAGGAAAAGAGAAAAGAATGGGTTCAAACTTGAACAACCATCAACTTAATGTAGACTGCCATGTGCAGAAGAGGTCCTATACAAACCTAATGGTAACCATATATCAAAAACCACTAATAAATATGCAAAGAATAAAGAGAATGGAGCCACATATATCACTAAAGAAAACCATCAAACCATGAAAGAGAGAAAGACAAGAAAAGATCAGAGAAAATCTCCAGAAACCATCACAAAACAAGTAATAAAATGGCAATAAATGCATATCTGTCAATCATTACTTTGACTGTAAGTGGGCTAAGTGCTCCAATGAAAAGACATAGGGTGTCAGAATGGATAAAAAAACAAGACCCATCTAAGTGCTCCTTACAAGACTCATTTTTTTTATTTTTTTATTTTTTTTAAAACTTTATTTATTTGATAGAGAGAAACCCAGCTAGAGAGGGAACAAAAGCAGAGGGAGTGAGAGAGGGAGAAGCAGACTTCCCACTGAACATGGAGACCAAAGCAAGGCTTGATCCCGGGACTCTGGGATCATGACCTGAGTTGAAGGCAGATGCTTAATGACTGAGCCACCAAGGTGCCCCAAGAGACTCTAAAAACAACTGCAGATTAAAAGTGAGGATATGGAGAAATATTTATCATGCAAATGGATGTCAAAAGACAGCTGAAGTAGCCATATTTATATTGGACAAAACAGACTTCAAAACAAAGACCGTAAAAAGAGACAAAGAAGGGAACTATATAATAATTAAGGGGATAATCCAACAAGATGCAAATATTTATGCATCCAACACTGGAGCACAAAAATATATAAAACAAAAAAATAAACATAAAGGAACTAGTCAATAATAATATGATAATAGTAGGAGACTCTAGCATTCCACTTACATCAATGGACAGATCATCTAAACAGAAAATAAACAAGGAAACAATGGCTTTGAATGGCACATTGGGTCAGATAGACTTAAAAAATATATTCAGAGCATTCCATCTTAAAACAGCAGAATACACATTCTTTTCACGTTCGAACAGAACATTCTCTGGAACAGATCACATATTAGGACAGAAATCAGACTTCAACAAACACAAAAAGATTGAAGTTAAACCATGAAACTTTTCTGACTACAATGCTATAAAACTAGAAGTTGACCGCAAGAAAAAATATGGAAAGACCACAAATACATGGAAATTAAATAACAAGCTACTAAACAATGAATAAGTCAACCAGGAAATGAAGAAATTTTTTTTTGAAAAATGGAAACAAGTTAAAATGATGGGTGCCTGGGTGGCTCAGTTGGTTAAGCGACTACCTTCGCCTCAGGTCATGATCCTGGAGACCCAAGATCGAGCCCCACATCAGGCTCCGTGCTCGGCCGGAAGCCTGCTTCTCCCTCTCTCACTCCCCCTGCTTGTGTTCCCTCTCTAACTGTATTTCTCTCTGTCAAATAAAGAAATAAAATCTTAGAAAAGAAAAATGGAAACAAGTTAAAATGAAAACACAATGGTCCAAAATCTTGGGATGCAGCAAAAGTGCTTCTAAGAGGGAAGTTTAGAGCAATACAGGCCTACCTCAAGAAACAAGAACAATTTGAAATACACAACCTAAACTTACACCTAAAGGAGCTAGAAAAAGAACAACAAATAAAGCCTAAAACTAGCAGGAGGAAGGAACTAATAAAGATTAGTAGTAGAAATAAGTGATACAGAAACAAAAACAAAACAATGGAACAGATGCAGGAAACCAGGGGTTGGTTCTTTGAAAAAATAAAATCAATAAACTTCTAGCCAGACTTATCAAAAGGAAAAGAGAAAGGACCTACACCTACATGCATAAATTAAAAAAAAATGATTCTTGATTAAACCCCACAGCCAATATCATGCTAAATGTGGAAAAACTGAGAGCTTTTCCTCTATCGTCAGGAACAGGACAGGGATTCCACTCTCACCACTGATGTTTAACCTAGTACTGGAAGTCCTAGCCTCAGCAATCAGACAACAAAATGAAATAAAATGCATTCTAATTGGCAAGGAAGAAATAAAACTTTCACTATTTGTAGATGACATGATTCTATATTTAAAAAACTCAAAAGTCTCCACCAAAAAAACTGCTAGACCTGATAAATGAACTTAGTACAGTTGTAGGATACAAAATCAAGGTACAGAACTCTGTTGCATTTCTGTACACCAATAATGAAACAGCAGAAAGAGAAATTAAGGAATGAATCCTATTTACAATTGCACCAAAACAATAAGATACCTAGGAGTAAAACTGAACCACAGAGGTGAAAGATCCATACTCTAAAAACTCTAAAAACACTGAAAGAAATTGAAGATAGCAAAGAAATGGAAAGATATCCCATGCTCATGGATTACAAGAACAAATGTTGTTAAGATGTCTATACTACACAAGACAACCTACACATTTAATATAATCTCTATCAAAATAACAATAGAATTTTTCACAGCATTAGAACAAAAATCCTAAAATTTGTATGGAACCACAAAAGACACCAAATAGCCAAAGCAGCCTTGAAAAAGAAAAGCAAAGCTGGAAGCATCACAATTCTGGACTTCAAGTTATATCATAAAGCGGTAATGATCAACACTGTATGGTACTAGCACAAAAGACAGACATGTAGATTAATAGAACAGAATAGAAAAACCAGAAATAAGCTCACAATTATATAGTCAACTAATCTTCAACAAAGGAGAAAAAATATCCAATAGGAAAAAGAATGTCTCTTCAACAAATGCTGTTGGGAAAACTGGACAGCAAAATGCAAAAGAATGAAACCAAACACAAAAATAAATTCAAAGCAGATTAAAGACCTAACTGTGAGACCTAAATTCTTAAAAATCCCAGAAAAGTATATAGGTAGTAACTTCCTTGACATCAGCAGAGTAATTTCTTCCCAGATGTGTTTCCTAACATAAGGCAAATGTAATAAAAAAATAAATTACTGGGACTACATCAAAATGAAAAGCTTCTGCCCAGCAAAGGAAGCAATCAACAAAACTAAAAGGCAATGTAAGGGATGAGAGAAGACACTTGCCAATGACAAATCTGATAAAGGGTTAGTACCCAAAATCTATAAAGAACTTAGATTTTTTTAAATTTCAACACCCAAAGAGCAAATAATCTGATTAAAAATGGGCAGAAGACATGAATAGACATTTTTCCAAAAAAGACATACAGATGACCAACAGACACATGAAAAGATAATCAATATCAGTCATCATTGAGAAAGTGCAATTGAGAACTACAATGAGATATCACTTCATACCTGTCAGAATGGCTAAAATCAATAACAAAAGAAATAAGAGGTGTTGGCTAGGATACGGAGAAAGGAGAACACTTTTGCACCATTGATGGGAATGCAAACTGGTGCAGCCACTGTGGAAAACAGTATAGAGGTTCTTAGAAAGTTAAAAATAGAACTACCCTAGGATCCAGCAATCACAGTACTAGGTTTTTACCCAAAGAATACAAAAACACTAATTCAAAGGGATACATGCGTCCTGATGTTCATAGTAGCATTACTATAATAGTCAAATTATGGAATAGCCCAAGTGTCCATCAACGAATGAATGTATAAAGAAGATATGATATGTATACATAGTAAAATATTACTTAGCCATTAAAAAAATGAAATTTTGCCATTTGCAATGACATAGATGGAGCTAAAGTATTACGCTATGTGAAATAAGTCAGAGAAAGAAATACCATATAATTTCATGCATATGTGGAAATTAAGAAACAAAAAAAATGGACAAAGGGGGAAAAAAGAAGAAAAGAGAGAAAAAGGCAGACTCTTTTTTCTAAGGTTTTATTTATTTATTTGACAGAGAGATAGCACAAGCAGGGGAGTAGCAGGCAGAGGGAGAGGGAGAAGCAGGCTCTCCACTGAGCAGGGAGCACAATGTGGGTCTCAGTCCCAGGACCCAGGGATCGTGACTGAGCCGAAGGCAGCTGCTCAACCGACCAAGCCCCCTAAGAAACAGACTCTTAATTATGGAGAAGAAATTGATGATTACCAGAAGGGAGGTGGGTGAGGGGATGGGTGAAATAGGTGATGGGGATCAGGGAATGCACTTCTTGTAATGCATGAAAAGATTGAATTGCCCTATTTTAAACCTGAAACTAATATTACATTGTATGTTAAGTAACTGGGATTTAAATAAAAACTTAAAAATTTGAAAACGAATTCTTAGAAATGTATAACACTTATTTTCGTTTTTATAATTTTTCTTTTTGGGGACTAATCTTTTCTCAATATTATACAGTAGATCATTTAAGGTTTTATTCTTTAATATTATCCTTAACTAATAATAACCACGAAGCTATACATTATAAATACTAAAGTGGTTCAGAGTTACTGAAATTCAAATAATCCCCCAATTTATGTATACTTATTAGTGTGTGATCTTCCTACTGTTAAAAGAGAATGACAAAACTTCCTACATGCCAAACACTTCTCTAAATTATCTGGGTGTCTTACCTTATTTAGCCATCCAGCGGCTCCTCAAGTGGCCATCGCTATTGGTCCTGTACTGTTTGAACTGAAGCTTAGAGAGATTAGTAAATTGCCCAAAATGAGACAGCTAATATGTTGTAAGCTTGGCATTTGGATCAAGGTCCATGGCTCTAAAAGCTTTGCTCTTAACCCCTTCAATATAAAGCTTTCTTAAAAATAGAACTCTAATCCTCACACTTGTATACAATTTCTTTGACTCTCTTTAAATACTTTCAGTAATGTCTCACTCCTGGTCAATACCAATTGTTAGAAAATACTTTCACACAAAGTGTGTTGCTGTAACTTCCTCGTGACTTGCCTCTCACTGCCCTCTGAAGCATCACAGAACATCCACTCTGCTTAGCCACGTGTGAGCATTCCGAAGGTTGTGCGTGTTCTCCGCTTCATTTTCTCTTTTGCAAATAATTGTCTTCACTCTTCAGATGCTCATTTCCAGCTCTAATCTCTATAATCCTTGCCATCAAAACTGTAGTTTGCACCTCATTCTCAAAGTAAACTGAACACCTCTTCCAACGAATTAATAATAAAAGTGAAAATAAACAAAAGCAATAATATTTTAATGTTCACCGGTTGTCCTTTGGGACAGCAACTGCCACTTTTTAAAATGACATCAGCCTACTTATATACATTACTGCTATTACTCTGTGTGGTTACCAGTGGGGCGTGGTGTCCCCAGGGCCCAGCTGAGAAACATGAATCACAGTAAATACATAATAACTTACATTAAAAACTTGACTACACATTAAGTGAACATAATCTTTAGAGAAACTTTTTATGAAAGGCTCCATCCAATAGAGTTTATTTCCTGTAGTTTGGAAATCTCTCCCTCCTGTCTGTGTGTCTAACCTGGAGCTATTACTTAGCATTAAAGTAGTACTGTCTTCATTAAAGTATGACATTGTCTTTCAATTGCCTTAGGGTATTACCTTGGGCACCATCACCTTCTACATCAACCATGTTATTTCTAGTTTGTTACATGGAGTTTTTGTGCAACTGTTTCACTATAGATTTCATTATTCTCTTAACTTTTTTCCCTCATAGCTCTGGAAAATTATATTTTAATCATACCTGATAAATGCAGCAAAGCTTAGGTGTTACACTACCCAACACCTTGCATTTATCCTGGGCATCGGCCAGTTGAACTTTGTCATGCATGTGTGACTCCTGTTGTCTATGAGTCTGACATGTTACAGCGCCATACTTCAGAGGTGTGCATGTCTCTCTCCATGCTCCCCATGTTTCTCCAGCACTCACAATGTCCTAGATACTAGTGGCAGCAGTATCCTCCAATTGGTCAACACATTTTTTTATCACCTTGTTCTTGAAATCATATGAATCAAGGGAGAGTCACTCTTACAAAGATACTATAGTTCTTCTTTATAAGAACCTTAGAACTTTGTAAGTTTAGAAAGTTCCTTTCAGAGACCGTCTCATGCAGACGTGGTCATCAAAAATCCTGATGCTCCTGTGTGCCTAGCAGTCATGCTTCACATAGTCATTGTACTCTCCATGGCTGCCCAAGAACCCCTACAGAAGGCTTAAGCCTGTCATAGTTAATGTTTAAATTCCAAATGCCCTCTTGAACATTTTACTTGGTTTTCTCATGACTCTTGTTTTTTTCTGAAAATTTTAGTTTTGTTCAAAGCTAATATATTGCTTGAAAATAATACCTGAAATAATTATTTTACTAAGTTCAAATCATCTTAATTTAAATGATTGAAAATTAGTGTTGAAGGTATAAGTCTCATAGGGAAATAGCAGGGTGGCCCTGGATGAAGGATCTTGCAACATTCCTCATGCCCTTCTCTACAGCTGTTCAATATCTACTTTAGATACACATGATCAGTGTTAGTGTTGTTATCCCAAATTATTATTGATCACCATAGTTTAATATTCCATAATTACTATTCCCTGCATATAGAACCACACACTTACATGTCCTCTTATTTTAAGAGGAATTCAATCAAATCACTCACTTGAAGAGTGTATTGTGCATGTGCATGTGTGTGTGTGTATTAATTTAAATATCTCTTCTTTATGCCTTTCTGCTTGCACAGGAGATTTTGAGGATTAAAGACTCTGCTACCAAGTAATATCCATCCATGTGAGGAACAGTGGTCAGATTTTATAATGATGTTCTTACCCTCTAATTGCTTGTTGTTCCACACACTAATCACCCTCTGCCTGAGGACATTTTTCATGAACTCCCTTGGTGTACTCTCTTTTCTTAGCTTTAGCTTCAGTTCATGGCCTCTTATTTTTCAGTCCATTACCTCCTTGAATTATTTGTGGCTTACCACTTTATATGTCCTTCAAAATTTTATTCAACTCAAATAACATTTTACTTAATTTATATTGATTTGTTTCAAGGTTCTCATTTTCTTTGAGTAATTCTTATCTATATATAAGGAATTAACTTTAATTTTTTATTCACTTTCATAACTTATATGTTTAAGAGCCTGTATAATGCCATGATTAAGTACTAGTTCTCTGTCTGAGATGCATTCAGTAGGGAGGTGAACAAAAATTAAATACCACCAATGAAATAAGCTAAGTGGTTTCTAGTGTAAAAAGCTATGCACCTTCTATTATATTTTTGTCTTGTTTTGTTTGAGGAGGTTGGAAACTAGAACTGTGATAAAGACACACAACCTCTAGGAATGTAGTTAGATGGGGAAAAATTCTAACTAGAATGTTTTGCTGTGGTAGGAGATTCAGGTTTGTTTTGTTGATGATGTAGTTTGATATCTACTTTGCTCATATAATCACAGATGAATATGTGAATTTCTTTTAGAAATCTTCCTATTAGATCTTGGAAAAATATATAAAAAGTAAAAGCTAGACAAGTTCAGGAAGTCATATGATACAATTTCTTCAATTAATTAATCACAGAATGACCCAAATTATGTCTTAAGGTTAAAACAAGAAACTCGGTGTTGACATACAGACAATACATACACAAGAGAAACTGCATGTGCTCACTACCTAGCTCAAACAATTCTTACTTATTTTCTTCAACAGAAAAATGGCAACTGTGAGCAAATGAGCTGGTAAGGAAAGTGGAAGTTCCAGGCTACCTATCAAGGGATCCACTAGGGATGAGCCAATCTCTTAAACTCTCTCAGCCATGTCTCATTCTTGGCTCCTTGCTCATTGGTCTCCACTTACAAGTGTCTTCATTTCAGTATGAAGAGGGACTGGAATCCATGGGGTCACCCTGTAGCAGTCTGCAGGAAGCTCAGCATACTCCAGAAAGATGCAAAGAGTCAGTACTTGATGTTTTCTGGCAGGCCAGACCTTTCTACTAGTTGGAGAAACTGAATATTCTTGGCGTGCTTCAATGTTTATGGGTTCACGGTTGCATCAATCATATTCTGATGATACACATACATAGATATAGATGCACATATATATGCATGTATCTATGGTTTTCAGTTCACACCATTACTTATCAATACATTCTAAAATTTTTCAATACTGTCCAAACATATTAGCAACTAATTTATAGTGTTTTTTTAACTCTACTAGGCAATGTAGTCATATGCTTGAGGGGAAAAATAAAGGATTATAGCTATACTCTAAGAAAACAAGTTTATAAGCAAAGGAACACATTGTAGTGGGAAAGTTTGTTTGTTGCTTCCAAGTATAGAAAAATGTGAAAATTCACCCTTATTCAAATGTAGGAAGAGACATCCTTCACAAAGTTCACTGCACAATCATAATATGTATTACTTGTTGGATATTGGTAGTAAAAATGTTTAAAGAGTCAATTCTAAAAAGATAAATTAACCAAGATATTAGAACTGCCATTTGAAAACGTTTCTGCTGAACTAAAATATCTTCATAAAAATTTTTGTTTTGATAACCATGATCTCTAACTACAAGAAAATGTCTAACTATAATACTTAGGAAGTTTTTTTTACCTGGAATAGACAAATTTTTAGATAAAAAATATTTCTTTAATGATTGGCACCCAAAGGATTTTTATTTGAAGATACCAAGCTACTTGTGGCTTCCAGTGGAGGAAGGTAGGGTAAAGAAAGAAAAAGCGGAAAAGCATTATAAAACGGCTTTTAGTAAAACTGACTGGGAAGAGAGATCAAATTTCATAGAAAAGCCTTCTAAAATTAAAAATTTCTCATTTGAATTCCAACAATTTTGTCAGTAAAATACTGTTATTACAGTCTGATTTCCCCTCCCCCATCTTATAATTATCCTCTCATAGTTTAGATATTATTTCTAATGGTGAGTAGGTATCTCAGTTTTACATTTATGGAAGAAAATCAAAAGGAATTGCAAATGCCTAACATCCAAAAATAAAATATAAATCAAAAAATCCTTTTTTGATGTACAATAAAATGTTTTAGTAAAGATCACAAATAAAGTTTAATTTTCAGCTGCCTAAAACAGTATCAAAGATTAACTCATTATAAAAGAACTATTACCTAAGTCAGAAAATAATAAGGTACAGAATAAAGAAATGAGAAGTATATACATTTCTGGAGGTCATATCATACCCAAAATAACCCAAAATAAAATTGGTCCTTATATGAATCAATAGTTCTATTTCAAAGGGACCTTTACTATAGAAAAGAAACTATAACTGAATTTTCTTTGTGAAGGTGAAGTAAAATAGAAATGCCTCTATGTTAATCCATATTTTAAAGATGACTAAATGGGGGCAGAACAAAGGCTAAGTCAAAATTTTATGAAAGTCTCTAGTTAGTCTGATTACCTGCTGTATCTTCCATGCCTTCTAAAAACAATTTTTTTCTATAGAATTACAAAGTTTAGAAAATGTTTTGATGTAATACCAATTCCTGGTCATTTTTGTTATAATGAAAACTGCCTGAGAACAGAAGTTACCTTTTTCATTTCAAATAAACTTGAGCACTAATAAACTGTGCCAGAAGTGGATTTAAAAAGCTTCCTTTAGATGTGACACACTTCACTTCTGCTCACATGCCATTAACCTGAGCAGGGCAAAGTAGAAAGCCCTCCATGTGGAGAGAGGAGCATCATCCTCCCGAGGGCAAGGCAATCTGGGACGTTAGGTCTTGTTCATTCTTAATTAGACTCAATTTGCCACACCTAACTTCCTTGCTTTCTGATGATGTGCAGAAAAGGTCATTTTTTGAGAATTTCTGAACTTAAAAATATCTTTATCCTGTTCTGATAGATCAGTAGTGCTGTGGGTATGTAATGTGAAAGTGAAATAATTTTTTATCAGAATATGAATGAATTATTTCAATGGCTTCATATTTTCACTGGTATTATTAATTAGTACCAAATGATTCTATATTTTTCTGTGATGGCTATATTTTAACTTAAGAGCCTTTAAGCTTTACTTCTCATCTCAGATCTGTTCCAATTTTAAAATAATGTGTTTTCTTGTGGGTCTTTTTTCAATCCTTATTTAGGGTATAGGTTTGACCATTCATTGGAGAATCCCAAATGTCAATCACTGGTAGGTCTTTTGTCTCAGGTTGGTGATTTTCCAAAGACAGAATATGTCAATCTTCTGCTAGGATTTTTGGAGGCTTTAAGAGTAGAGAGGCTCATCATTCAATGTGTTGACTTTAACTTTACATCCCAGATATCTGTTTTTAGCATTTCATCTCTACCTGGTTCTTTGCTGGGAGTTTTGCATTTCATGGCTTTCATCTTTCTACAAAATAACCCTGCAATTTTTTGGTAGGCTTAAAATAGCTATGGTTGCATGATTTAGTGTTTACTGTATGTGTACATGGAGCGGTAGAGAGGTTCTAGTGATTTTATATGTGCATTTTTTGTTTCCTATAAAGACTTTCAACCAATCCTTTGATTTCAACCTCATCATATTCCACAGGTCATAACTTTTTTTTTGTCTTACTTCTAAATGTGACTAGATATATGTAAAATCCATACCATACATTATAATCAGTGTTGGAGTTTCAAAACATTGGGAATAAATACAGAATTTGGAGAAACTCAAAACCCATCTATTTTCTTTAGTAGATGATAGTAATATATAGTCCAGTAGAAGAGATAACATGTAAGCTATCAATAAATAAAATGGGATAATCTATGAAGGAAAGGTACTGATAATAAGAAATTTAGAAGATAATCACAAGGAATAATCTTCACGTGGCTGAGAAAAGTTGTATCAGTATTCAGAAGAGCGTGCTATAACTACCATTTTGACCTATGCGAAGAATCCTACTAGTAACAAAAAATCACTCTTTATTGTCAAGAACTGTTTCCTCTTCCCATTTCTTTGTGTCATCCTCAATTTCTTTTATCAGTGTTTTACAATTTTCAGAGTACAAGTCTTTCACCTCTTTGGTTAGAACGGTTTCACTCATATGTGAATATTAAGAAACAAAGAAATAATCAAAGGGAAAGAAAAGAGAGAGAAAGGTAGATCAAGAAACAGACTCTTAACTATAGAAAACAAACTGATGTTTATCAAAGGGGAGATGGGGAGGGGGTTAAATAGGTGATAGAGATTGCGGAGAGCATTTGTTGTGATGATATCAGGAAGTACTGAATCATTGTATTGTACACCTGAAACTTTAAAACTTAAAAAAAGAGAAAAATAATTTATTTTTCTCATTGTAAATGACAGTTGCAGAAAAAAACAAAACAAACAAAATACAAACAGTCTCTGTCCTGACCTGAACACTGACAACTAAAACAAAATTTCCAAAACTTATGAGAAAGTTTTATTGAAGATTTGTCCTTCAAATTTCTTTTCAGATATTTCTGCTGTCATGTTACCCTCATGTTAACCACAATTTAAACCGATTTGGTCACACCACACACATTATTCACTTTAAACATTGATATGTAATGTTCTATCTTTCAATTAGAATAAATGTTTATTGTATTGTATATAGATTTGATTCACATACAGGAAACACATCAGATAGAAAATTGAATTTAGAAATAGAATTCCTAACAAAAAAAAAAATCATTTATTTGTGTCTGTTATGTTGAATGTGAAGGCAAAGAATTCTTTGCCCCTCTTTTCTCATCTGATGATTGCTTTTTGTTTTGTGGTTTATTTCACATTCAACCATATATTTCGCTTCAGCTCCTCCTGAAACCATGCCATGTAAGTCTTCAGAAGTATGCTTTCTTCAGTTTCACATAGTTATTAGTAAGCTTTCAGTAAAAAAATTCTTATCCACAAGAATGAAAGGAGAATAAAAATACACTGCAAATCATCTTCAGAAGACTCATCATTCCCTTTCCAATTTTCATTTTCTGCTCCAAGTGCTTCCAAATATCCCCATCTCGTGATTTCTCAGTCTCAAAATTTATTGTCTGCTTCCACTAAGTGGTGTCGTATAAATTATATGAAATTGCTGCTACTGCAAGATGGAGGAAACATTTCATTCCTCAGGAGAATAAAACCCTGACCACACTTTCATAAACACGGCGAAAGGTTTACTCTTGGAACAACTTGTTTCTAGTGATTTCTGTGCCATGGGAATCCCAAACACAGCTCCAGTTTTTAGGTATAAAATATTTTTGCACTCTGTAGATGCTCTGAACCACTCAGGTCATTGTCCGTGTATTCTTCTATAGCAGTTCTGAAACTCTCCACATAGTAAATGAGAACTGCCTTATGACCTAAATGAGTCAGGGTGGAATATTTCATCATTTTCCAAACCATCTTGCCAGCTTTCAGACTGCTGCTATGAGTCATTCTTTGAGCAGACACAGAGAGGTGTGGCTCCGCACCAGATAGTAACCCCAAGAGCCCAGTCAGGTCTCAGTATCCAGAACTGGCCGTGGACTTTCTATTCTTTTTTTTTTTTTTTTAAGATTTTATTTATTTGACAGAGAGAAACACAGACAGAGAGGGAACACAAGCAGGGGGAGTGAGAGAGGGAGAAGCAGGCTTCCTGCCAAGCAGGGAGCCGGACGTAGGACTCGATCCCGGGTCTCCAGGATCATGACCTGAGCCGAAGGCAGTCGATTAACCAACTGAGCCACCCAGGTGCCCCTGGGCTTTCTATTCTGAAATACAGTTTGTGAAGTTAAAAAAAAAAATCTTTAAGTAGACTGGTGAACAGTAACAACAGAGTAAGCAAGGCTTCTGTGTAATCCAAGGGTAGCAATGAATAAGGGAAGCAATAGCAGAGTGGTAAATTATTATGAAATTCAAAAAAGTCCTCTTTAGCATATTTTAATCTAAGAACATAAGTTAAATATTATTTCTAAAGCATCATTCTTTAATTTATGACAGCAAAACCAAATTAGCTATTAAGAAAAGGCATTCCCATACTGTATACTAGTTGGTATTGGTTATGAAAAAGAGGTCTTAGAGGAACAAAGGTGCATTCAGGGAAAAAATAAATATGTTAACAATGTTAGACTCTTTAGATTGTCTTTGACCACAAATTCACTACAGGGAAAAAAAATCATACAGATTTTTTTATTTGAGTCCACAGTAGGTGAATTTGTATCAACTATAGCCTAACAGATGTCTGAGGAACAAAAATTCCTGTTTAGATAGAATTGGTGTAGGGAAATGAAAATAGAGTTGGATCAAATTGATTTTTCCCTGTAACATACTACAAAGATTTTATTTCACTTAAAAAATAGACACGTTACAGATAGCTCACAGAATGTTTGAGCTGTATCTTTACTAATTTAGGAACCTTATTTGGTAAATTAGAGAGCCATCTGGAAGATCAGGCTAAATCAATAAAGATCGACCTTCCTGCATAAACACTACTTGAAGTTTAAAGATCATTTGTAGCTTTGGAAGGATAGTAGACTGTTCAGAAGAAAAAAATGCAGTCTGGCCTAAGTGGTTTGTTTAGTTAAGAAAAAAGCTTGATTAGGTTTCTCTAAAATATAATTAAAATAGATAGCAGTAATTGAGACATAGTGAATAATATCTCACAGGCAGTGTGATTTTTCAATAGAAGTTTTTAAGTATGCTCTCAATAATAAAATAGCTCTCCAGAAACTCATCTCATTTTTAAGTATTATTAAAAGTATATCCAGATAGAGTTCAAATATCTCTTATATGGCATATTGACTTTTAAAAAAATACTAATTTCTGTTAGTATTTTCAATGATCTAATGAGGTAGCATTCGTTAAAACATGCACAATTCTGTGATTAAAATAACTGTACATTTGCTAGCTTTTGGTTGAACTAAGTCCATTTAGAAGAGAACGTGTTACACTGTCACACTACCCTCCTATATAAGTCTTAGAAGAATCAATACCAGATGAAAATAACATCATCCAAAAAGATTTTGTCAGTACAATAACCTGGGGTTCAGAATCCCTCCTAACTAAAATTAATATTGTATCTCTATAAAACCTACACTATATCATGTATTTCTAAGACTTTTCATTAGTAAGAGTATATAAAATAGAGTATGGGCTAATTCTTTGTTGTGTTACTTAGTAAAATAGTAAGTATAACTCAAAACTGTAGTGTTCAAATTCAGCATATAAATGGAAAAAAATCAGTTTTAATTAAATGATTTCCTGAGCCTTCTCCTATACTTTTGCTCCCCAAATTAACTCTGACCTGAAATTAAAAATACAGTTAATTAAATGTCATATATATTTAAATTCACAAATCACAAGTTTTAACATGGTATCATATCTAAAACTTTCACAGGGTGCTGGGGTGGCTCAGTCATTAAGCATCTACCTTCATGCTCACGGTCTCAGGGTTCTGGGATGGAGCCCTGCATTGGGCTCGCTACTCAGCAGGAAGCCTGCTTCTCCCTCTCCCACTTTCTCTGGCTTGTGTTCCCTCTCTCGCTGTCTCTCTCTCTAATAAATCAATAAAATCTTTTAAAAAGTAAAAAATTAAACTTTGAAACATTGAAACTTCTTATGAAAATATTGTAATGGTTCCCCAAATATAATGAATTTGATTTTCCTATATTTAACCTCAGAAAAATCTCTCAGTGTATGTTCACATATTGTATGTGTATAGATAGATAGACAGATATCTTTTTAATAGAGTGGTAAATGGAAAATAATTTGAAATCAAAGACTTGCTAGTATTTTGGAAAAATTCAAATTAGAAAAATTAATAATTGTAGAAATAATAACCTTTGATCTCTAGATAAAGAGAGCAGCAGTTCTGTTATTCTACAAAGTTATAAAGGAGTGTTCTTTTAGCAAAATACAGAAGGATATGTATCATGTCCACCAGGAGACTAATATCAATACACTGAATGATAAAAAAAGTATGGTGTATTTCACAAAAGTTCACAAAAGAAAATAATTTCCTTTTGAATTTAACATTGAAATTAACTTGTAATTTTTGATTAATCTTATTTAAACATTAGCTATCCTTTAAAAGTATTATTTTTACAAAATTTCTCTTTTAAGTTTTTTTTTTAAGATTTTATTTCTTTATTTGACAGACAGAGAGAGATCACAAGTAGGCAGAGAGGCAGGCAGAGAGAGAGGAGGAAGCAGGCTCCCTCCTGAGCAGAGAGCCCCATGAGGGCCTCAATCCCAGGACCCTGAGATCATGACCTGAGCTGAAGGCAGAGGCTTAACCCTCTGAGCCACCCAGGTGCCCTCTTTTAAGTTTTAACATTCCACATATTCCTTAGCTTATTAATACACATAGCCTTTTTATTCCTGATCTTAGTTTTAGGCTTTCATAGGATTTTATAAAGTTAATTAAAAACTAAGCAAATATCTACACAAATTATTTTTTTTAATTGTACTTTCAGAAAATCGAATTACTTGTGCTGGAAAATACAGATTGAGTAAGCTGTAACCTACTATGAAAGAATATCATGTCATTGATGCTAAATATTTTACATTAACCAGGAGTAGTAATAATAATAAGATGATATCGTGCTTCACTTCTCTTTTATAGCTATTTGAAATAATACCAGTGCATGTGACTGTAAGAAAAACAACATGTAATGAAATGAGATGATAGATGCAGCATTTTGAAAAATATCTGACAAGATTACACACTGGAATATTTTTATCTATTTTCATCTATCTATCATCTATCTATCATCTATCATCATCTTCATCTATCTATCACCTACTATCTATCTATCATCTATCTTCCTCCTCCCCCTCCTCCTCATCTGTCATTCCATCCAGGTGTGTGTGTGCGTGCACGTGTGTGTGTGTGTTTTAAGATTTTATTTATTTCAGGGGCTACTGGGTGGCTCAGTTGTTAACTGGTTGCCTTTGGCTCAGATCGTGATCCTGGAGTCCCAGATCAAGCCCCCTGTTGGGCTCCCTGCTGGATGAGAGGCCTGCTTCTCCCTCTCTTACTCCCCTGCTTGTGTTCCCTCTCTAGCTGTGTTTCTCTCTGTCAAATAAATAAATAAAATCTTAAAAAAAAAAGAAAATATTTTATTTATTTTAGAGAGAGAGAAGGAGAGAAGCAGAGGGAGAGGGACAAGCAAATTCTGTGCTGAGTTCAGAACCTGATGCAAGGCTTGCTATCACAACTCTGAGACCATGACCTAAGCCAAAACTAAGAGTTAGACACTTAATTGACTGAGTCATCCAGGTGCCCCTGTGTGTGTTTGTGTGTGTTTGTGTGTGCCAATTATGACAATGTGTTTATCAAGAATTCCATTGGAAGCAAAGCAGAGCATACTTATTTATTTCCCTTAGATAACCTTCATATCTTATTACCTGACTCACAGCTTACTCACTACATTTTTTGAGCATTCATAATAATAATAATTATTCATAAGAACATAAATTTGGGCTTTGTACCTATACAGTGAGTATTTGAGTTCATAAATTAAGAAACAGAAATTGAGTTATTAGAGGAGCTGGAATCAGTATCAACTACATAATGAAGAACTCCTTTAAGATGTTATAAATCACATCAAAATGAAGATAAACCATTTAAAATAGTGAGCGTTTTGTTTAGTATAAATAGAGTAACCTGTATTGCATTAGTGTAATGTTCATGGATTTTATTATACCAAAAGATGGAAATGAATAAAGTGACACATTATAAAACAGTTTAAATAGCTTCATGAATAGCAAGTTACATATTGGGTAAATTATAGAAAGTAAGGTGTTTTAAGTGTGTATAGTCATTTGAAGTTGATACTAATACACATTAGCATCGCCAATCTTAATATTTCAAATTCTATCATTTTATGAATTATCTCAGCAATATACTCCAAAAAATTAAAATTAGCCATTGAAAAGTTATACTTTTTACCTGTTAACTGCTAAATAAATCATTTCCAAGGGCCCATGGAAAAAATGAAAAATAAATATAGGTTAAGTTTACCAAATGGATAAAAATGTCTTCTATCTTCTTTTAATATTCTATTATTTACAGTTATTTCTAGATAGAAATACAAAAATGATCCTAGTTCAGCAATAGTATTTATGTAATATTCAATATGATGGATAGTTATCTTAACATATATTATTTGTGATTAATACACTCTCTTTGAAAAACCATAATGGAAAAATAACTGGGTGGATATGCATCTATAGGTTTGTTTAATTTTCTTGTGTTGCCCTTTTCAGTGTGTCTTTTAATCTTTACAATTTTAGGTTTTGACCTTTTATTTTATAGTTATAT
The DNA here is from genome assembly GCA_004023965.1 of Spilogale gracilis. Classification (NCBI taxonomy): domain Eukaryota; kingdom Metazoa; phylum Chordata; class Mammalia; order Carnivora; family Mephitidae; genus Spilogale; species Spilogale gracilis. The sequence continues at coordinate 153,326 of PITA01000782.1, read as the reverse complement.
TATGCTCTGAAGTACTAATTTTTGAGCTGTTGTAAGAAAGTAAATTAAAATAATGTAACTATATTAAAGAGATTTAAGCAAATTTCTAGATCACATTAATTAAATCTGTCTTATAAAATATTGATTTATCAATGTAATATTTTAGAATCATCATTTTAGCTGGTATCATCAAATAAAGAACTGCTAAATAGTCTTGTAATTGTTTAATTTGATACTAATTTTTTTTTAAGATTTTATTTATTTATTTGACAGAGAGAAACACAGCCAGAGAGGGAACACAAGCAGGAGAGCTGAAAGAGGGAGAAGCAGGCCTCCCACCGAGCAGGAAGCCTGATGTGGGGCTCCATCCCTGGTCTCCAGGATCATGACCTGAGCCGAAGGCAGTCGTTCAACCAACTGAGCCACCAAGGCGTCCCTAATTTGATACTAATTTTAAAAAAATTATAAAAGAGTCATCTAAGTCCCAGGATGCAAGAATTATGTGACTGCTGTTTATCTACACAGAGTGAGAAAGTACTGGTCCATACTTTAAGTCTTTATTGCATTTGATTTTTTTAATTCCAGTAACGGAATTTCAATACATATTTTCTGGCATAGGTTTTAGTTGGTTTCCAAAAATGCAGAGTATTTTTAGAACATGAAATATTTTTATGTATGTAATGTTAAATTTTGCTCCTTATGTAGGTTGCTGAAAAAGATATGCATTATAATTTTGAATTTTGAATTATTATTTCTTCATATTGGTTCCTGGGGACAAAACTCGCTATTTTCTTTTTTTAAAGATTTGATTTATTTATTTGACAGAGAGAAACACAGCTAGAGAGGGAACGAAAGCAGGGGGAGTGAGAAAGGTAGAAGCAGACTTCCCACCAAGTAGGGAGCCTGATGCAGGCCTCAATCCCAGGACTCTGAGATCATGACCTGAGCTAAAGGCAGATGCTAAACAACTGAGCCACCCAGGTGCCCCCAAAACTCACTATTTTAATGACTGCTTCAATAACCAAATGTGTTGTTAAATATTTTAGAACACTGGCATACAAACATTAAAAACCCAAAAAATATTTTTTAAACCCCAAATATTTTTATAAAAATGGTGTTTTAATGGTCAGTTCCTGTAATCTCCGAAATAATGTGGGATTTTAACCACGCAAAAAAAATCAACCCATCTTTCCTAAGAGGAGAATGCAGTCATTTTGCCAGATGTATTCTTTTAAAACAGAGTGAGGTTAAAAAAATGACCTTCAAACTTCCGTATCCATTGGAGTTTAACAAGAGACGTCTAAGCATCTGCATTTTCTTAACAACAAAAATAAAAACCCAGACAAGTTGTAGTTACAACTTCCAGGGTAAGTGGAGAAATGATATGCTGACAGGTGATTAGCAAGGAAAGCCATTTAGGACAAGCATGGTACATGGCTGTAGTGGTATCCTAGCTTGACTCACTGGATACAGAGATGCTCAATTGTTTCAGAAAGGCTCTAGCCAGAGCCCACCATATGGGCGGTGGATTGAGACTTCAGAGATAACTTAATACTTCAGACTATGGAAATCTAGAAGTAACAGAGGCCAGGATGTGTTTGGGTTCTTTCAGTCTAGAAATTTTGATTAATAGGAAAGTAAAATATTATTTAATCAAGTCTAGGGTGTATTGTGAAGAGAATATATAAAAATGATACTTTCTATAATTTTGATAGCTGTAAAGGGAGAGTGGAGTTTTCAGTAAAATCTAAAAGTATAAATATGAAATGAACAGAAAATTCTAACACACTTCTAAGTGTGTTTAAGGATGAAAAACATGTTTTAGAATAAATTGTTATGACTAATAATAAATGGATGAAAATTCAAGAACTATGAAATTACTGTGATTGACATGAAAATTATAGTAATCAGTGTACTAGTCTCTTATACTTACTCAAAAAGAAAAGGTTATTCAGGAAAAAAATCACCTTTCATGCTATCCTTGGAAAATTCTTCAACATTCCTTGAAACTAACTTCAGTCACACAGTGAGCAAATATATTTATAACAAAAGCCATTTTGAAGTACCTTAATAAGCTATTGCTTTTAAGAGGGGTGGGGGTTTTGCTTCTAAACTCTTTCATAAAAATAAAAGCCGTATCAAACTGTCTTTATTTTGGGTGCCTGAGTGGCTCAGTGGGTTAAAGCCTCTGCCTTCGGCTCAGGTCATGATCTCAGGGTCCTGGGATCTAGACCCGCAATGGGCTCTCTGCTCAGCAGGGAGCCTGCTTCCTCCTCTCTCTCTGCCTGCCTCTCTGCCTACTTGTGATTTCTTTTTCTGTCAAATAAATAAATAAAATCTTTTTAAAAAGCTGTCCTTGAGGATGTGCAATGGAATGTAGCACTCAATTTACTGCAGACTTGGGCCTTGGCAGATGTCAGATTGGGGCCCTGAGACTCTGCGCCACAAGGCCACGTCCATTGTGTAGGCGGTCCTAGAAGTCTGTAGATTCCCAGTTGGTGGGTGTGCAGTTCACGCCACTCTGGTTTCAGCCTGTCCCACCCCTGCACAGCCTGTGGCCCAGGACCCCTTCCCTGGCACCTGAGTGTGGGTTCAGGGGCCTCCAGGGCAGAATCATACATTGTAATTTTTCACAATGTAAATTTTGATATATAAATTAGGAAGCACAGCCTTGCAATGCATTGAAGGATAATTATGGAATACAGGACATAAAAATCTGTAAGTAAGAATTCTAGTAGGAAAGAAAGCAGTTTTGTGTGACACCTTAATGATTTAGGGACTCTCTGTGTACACTGGTTCTAACAATAGATCACAACAGTGAGGAAGATTTTGATGAATATTGAAGAAATACTTCACTAATGAAAGCACAATTGATTGTAGAAAAGGAAAACTATTAATGTTGAGCACAGGCTAAATATTTTGGTTGTTGTTTATATTTTATAACAATACACTTAAAGATAGTTAGTGGGAAAAAATGGTGCTGACATTCAATTAAAGAAAAATGCGCCATGATATTACATGTCTAATGTATTTTAGCTTTGTCTTTTCAATGGACATCGATCCTATGTAACAAATTAAAAATAATATTAAATAGTGTTAAAATACCTATGGAGTTTTATAAGAACAACATCCATTCATTTATTTATTCAGGAATTCATTTTTTATTCACTAAGCTCCATCCATAAATCAAGGTTCTGAATCACTTGCTAAGATTACACCATTATGAACAATAAACTAGGAGAGGGTATAGATTTTTTAAAGATATCCACAAATTTAGGTAATTAGAAAAAGAAGATAAAAGTGTTAATGAATATCTCAAAGGGAAATTTCAGAGAGCAATAGACATATACCAGAAGGGTCTAAGGTAAATGAAAATGAGGGCAGATCCCATTGAGGGAAATGTATGATAAGATATGGAATTGACTAGAATTGAGAAAATGTGGAAAAAATGATTCTCAAGAAGAAACAGCATGTTTAAAAATTTGGATAAGGATGAGAAAGTTTGGTTTACTTAACAAACAAAAGGGAAGTCAAGGTAGCTAATACAATGTTAGTAAGATAAGATTACTTTCTATACTACAAAGGAGGGAAGAGAATAAAAATAATTCTGCAGATTTGATGGTGAAATAAGAATATTTTTGTCTTCTGAAATTATTTGTAAAAATACACAATAACTATATATAATAAAATTTTACATAGCATAGAAATATATAGAAATAATACATACATATAATAAAATTAAAATATGTAATATAGTATCTTTCAAAGTTGGAATTTTGTGCTCTCGTTGATTACTTAAATTACTCAATGTATTTGGAGAATACAGAGAGCTCATTTAATCTGTATGTATCCATGAAAAATATTACTTTTTCAGATGTTTCAGGAGAATCTGGTATAGATATCAGGGGAGACTCAGCTTCTCTTTGATAAATTCCAAATTAATTATTAGTTTTTAATTATATTTTTAAGGGAATAAAAGAAAGGTTCAGAATTTCAAGTTGCACATACCAGCCTGAAGAAATTTTAAATAAAGTCTGTTTTTCTACCTTTGATAATATAAGTAATTAAATAATGTTTGGTACAAAAATAAACAAGTAAAATGACCATCCCTCACTGGTTAGACATCTCTTAGAACTCTTTAAAATATCTGGGCACTCCCACTCTTCCCTCAGCCACTTCCTCCCAACTCTTAAATGGTAGACAAAATGATTTACCAATTTCCAGCCATTAGGGCAGAGTTTAGTCACCACTTCTCTTCCTCTCATGGAACAGCCTCTCTTATTTCTATGAAGATTAATATTTTCCAACCTTTTCATTCTTATTTGGGGCATTGAAAGGATGCCTTTATTATTTTTTTCTGTAGGTATTTCAAGGCAGGAACCACACAAAAATTCTCAGGAGAGAGCATTTCAGGTCTTTCTTCCTTTTTTTTTTTTTTCCTTCTTATTGTGATGGAAAATTTTGCAAGAAATTAGGGTATCATTGGTCTTGATGCACCATGTTTTTCTTGTGCAATGTACCCATTCACAGATGATGAAATTATTGACATGTGGAAATGACCAAAGGGGAACAGGATATTTAACATAGTTTTTTCTCTCACTGTTTTTGTTTACAGACATTGAAGCCCCGCTCTGATAATATATCAACTTAACTTTGCCTTGGTCTTCTTCGCTATGTTGGTACTTCACTAATATTTTTAAAGAGTCAGGAATAAAAAGTGGTTTGAAGCTTCTGCATTCAGGCTAAAAATGATGATGACATGGCCTCTGTAGCCCACATATGTGAACAAAGACATACAGAATATATTAACTAATCAAAACATGATGACATTTTTACTAGGCAACTTGTATTCTGTCTTTTTTTCCTACCAAATGAGATTACATTTATGAGGGGGAAAAAAAGTTTTATTGTAAAGTAAACACATATTTTATTTAAAGTGAATCTGTTTCATAATTAAGTTTAACAGAAATGACATTAAAAAGTATAGTAGTATAGTATAGTGTAGTGTAGTATAGTATAGTATAAAGCAATATCCAGAAACTTAGAAGAAAAAATATGTTCCAATACTGATAAGAAAGAGAAAGGAGAGGAAAGAAAAAGAAAGAAAGAAAGAAAGAAAGAAAGAAAGAAAGAAAGAAAGAAAGAAAGAAAGAAAGAAACAAGAGAGGAAGGAAGAAAGGAAGGAAGGAAGGAAGGAAGGAAGGAAGGAAGGAAGGAAGGAAGGAAGGAAGGAAAGAAAGACAGAAAGAGAAAGAAAGAAGAAAGAAAGAGGGAGGGAGGGAGGAAGGAAGGAAGGAAGAAAGGAAGGAAGGAGGGGGAGGGAGGGAGGGAGGCAGGAAGGAAGGAGGGAGGGAAGGAAGGAAGAATAAAAAGGAAAATTCAATAAGGCAAATTTTTGATTAAACTCTTTTATATATAAAATTTTCTTTATATAAGAATAAGAAACAAAGACCTGAAACACTGGAGCAATGTAAGTTATGGTCTGCACTCAAAGAAAGTCAGGACTTAGAAGGGAAGAAAGAAGGCTTTTTGGGGGACGGGGTGAGGGGATGGGGGGCGAGTGGGCGGCTTTTGGAGAAGCTGCAGGAAGAGTCAGCCTGGAATCTAAGAAACCTAAGGAGAGCTTTATGGGCGGGGTAAAGGAAACTCTTCAGTAGCAAATCTCTGAAAAAAAGTCATAATGAATACTTAAATAAATAAGGTCAGCATAAGGTAAAGAGTAAAACTCTTAATGTCTCATCTGTTTGATAGTAGAAGCTTGAAAAAGAGTTGAATGTTCTTTCAGATCACTTATGTATCACTCAGAGGCTTTTCAGTTCCTGGAAGTGCTATCGAGATGATAATCTCTTTCTGGAAAATGACTATCTTTTCTTATTAAGATCACTGATACAATCTGGGTGTCTAGGTTATAAAAACCTAATATAAATATTCATTTATTTAGGATTAAGGTAGAAATATAAAGATTTTTTTAAAGAGGAATATAATTGTATATATATTTAAGTTAATCTAAAGAAATTTGTCTTTGGACACAATGCCAATTACTAACAAAAACTGAATCCTACAACTCTTGTTTTTGAGGCAGAGTTTTTTTTTTTTTTTTTTTAAGTGAGTCTTACATGAACCTCTCTATTTAAAATTTATGCTTCCTGCAATTTGACAGATGATATGTTTGGATATACTTCTTACCCTGAATAATCTTAATATTTTTATTATAAAAATGGTTCTCCGAAGAGAGATGTCAACATTGCTAAATTGAAAGCCATTTCATTTGTTCTAATTTATATGAAATTGAATTTATTTTTGGCTTCTACTTAGTGGAAGGTCATTAGAGTGTAATTGTCCCATTAGTGACAGTCTGAAAATGTAAGCATGAAGCCATAAACTATAAATTCATTTCACTGATCTTTTGGGGTTTGTTTTAATGCCTTCTTGTCTGTTAGCTTTCCAACAATGTTGGATATCATATTAGAGATGACTGTACTGTATGAAAAGCAGCAATGACTGGTCATATTCATAGTAAATTAGTTTTTTTTCAGTCGGTTCACAAGTGAATAATTATTAACATGGTTAGCAGAGTTTCATGCCTACTAATATGAAGGTGACATTTCTGTTTTTGTTTTTGTTTTTATTCTTCTCTCTCCAAAGTCATTTCTGCCTGGAGATGGTTAATAATTTTTTAGGAAATAATTTAGGAAATGGAATTGGAGGACACTTAAAAAAAATGTCTTTCACTGAAATCCCTGAATACTGCTTTCGCTTTCTTTTTCTAGCCAATTCCTCACAATGGAAATAACAAATACTATTGTAAGAGTATGAGGTTTTAGGAATGTGAGGTGCTCTGTAGAGCACTGGACCAAGTTTGATCTGGAAACAAAATCCTGAAACTTGTCATGTCTAATATTTTCAGAATCCCGGATGAAAAGAGTGGCCACCAGGGATTATTTATGCCTGGGATGATTGCCTCTGAGTCATGTGAACTGGATGGCTTGGGTCAAAGTGGACTGGAACTGGACCTTAAAATAAAGGTAAGTCATCATAGCCTAAATAGGTGGCATGGAAGTCTTGCCAAAGGACATGCCTCATTCTGATTGTTACTAATTAGGCCAATCTGATCTTCAGGGAGTTTGGACAGAAAACACGCAGAAACAGATGTGAAAGACATAAAGGGAAACCATAGGAACTATGAAGTTACAGAAGCTGTGAGCACAAAATGTCCTCAAGTTAGAAAGTGAAGTAAGGAGAAGTCATTGGAAGTGTTATCAGGTGTGACCAGGAAGAGAAACAGAAAAGCCACATTACAAGAGTAGTCAAGTGAGTAATGTAGGGCTGCTATTCAGATGGCACATACTGGTGTGACCATGCTGTCACTGAAATATTGAAATAAGTTCAAAATGTAGCTGCTTCTTGGAGGCACCTATGAATCTATCCGTTGCTACCAGCTGCTCTGGCTACTTTTGTATATCCAGAAACTAAAGTGTTGAAGTCAGGAGCCTTTATTCTGATGGACTGAGGATTGTGCCTTACAGATGATTAACTGTTTCAATTTTTATCCCTGTAAAATAAGGTTCTATGAAGGCCTGCCCCTGAGGATATGATAGAATCCTGCTCTATAATCTACAAGACCTCGTGGGTCTAGAGGAGCCTTGGTTACCACACTGTGTCCAGTGCTTGTTCATTTCTCTGATGCATTATCACAAAAAATTTCTATATTTGAAGAAATTTCTGTTCTTTCTAATCAGGTCAAGTGAGCCTGACCATAATATAGGTCACCCAAAATATAAGGTGACATCAAAAAACCCTCAAAAAAACAAAATCCAAACAAAATCTGTTTAAGGAGACTCAAGGTAGATAGCATCATTGTTCTTATGCTCTAATATCTACTCAAAGCAGGTATAGAAAAGGTCAGTAAACCTCCCCAATATATTTAGCTGTATTACTTATAACTTCATTATAGGTTTTTTTTTTTTTTTTAAGATTTTGTTTATTTATTTGAGAGGGAGAGAGAATGCATGAGAGTGGGGGACGGGCAGAGGGCAAGGGAGAGAGAATCTCAAGCAGACTATGTGGTGAGTGGGGAACCTGAGGCAGGGTTTGATCTTCGACCCTGAGATCATGATCTGAGCTGAAAACCATGAGCCGCACCCTCAACTGACTGAGCCACCCAGGCGCCTCTAGCAGTTTGATTCATAACACTCTAGAATAGTTTGCTTACATAGATAAATCGTAAGAGAAATTGAAGTACTTCCACCTTTTTCTGATTACTTCCATCAGTCGTATTACATATAATGAGAATTATCCCATATAAACATAAATATAAATATTGTATATCTATACATTTTCACATGCATAAATAAAATAGAATGTGTGTGTGTGTGTGTGTGTGTGTGTGTGTGTGTGTTTATGCAATGTGGAATACAATAGAGACTGCTAGATCACAGGAATCCAGTCTCTTCTCTTTCCTGGATGCTCAGTTAGACTTCATTTTCTAGTTTCCCGTGATGTTAGCAGTGACCACGTGACTGACTGGTGTTTTTTACCGGAATATAAGCAGAAATGTTACATGCCACTTTCCTGAATGGCCCATAGACACTCCCTCTGGTCCCCTTTGCCTTTCTGGTGGGATGAATTGAAGACAACTTCCAGAATAAATTTGGAAGCCAGGAGTAGAAATAAAGTACACAGCATGGGGTACCCCTTTGCCTTGTTTACTTCATTGCACCACTGTCTGAGGAAAAAATAGGCTTTTATTATATTTTAGATATTATGTAGTTTTGGGTCTGCTTTCTATAGTTGTTAGTATATCCTAACTTGTTCATGGTATTAAATAGTAAACCTTAGAAGAGAAGTTGAGGAGTATAGGTAAAAGACTTAGAACTCATTATCCATAAAAAAAAAAAATTCAGTATTTTATTGATTTATATGTAAAAAGAATAACATTTAAATCTCAATGATATTACTAGGTTTCTGGTCAAATATTACTAAAAGCCATAATAAAAGTTCCATGAGGGTAAACACCCTATGTTTTTTTTGTTCAAGGATGTACACCTACCACCCGGAATACTTCTTGACATACGATAGTTTATCTGTAATTATTTATTAAATAAACAAGCAATAATAGCAGTTTACTAGGATGATCTGTTAATTTCCTAAAATTTTCTTCTTAAATTTGAGCTCTTAACTGTATCTTATGATTTCCCAATATGGGAAAGCTTAAATTAGGTAATTTGAGGACAGTTATTTAAAAATAAGGTAAGCAAAGTGACCAAAGTGCAAGAAATTCACAATGAATAGCACAATATTCTGTGACCAGAAAAAGCAACAGGCTACAAAACATGTATGAAAGGGTGAGGGAAGGAGATGATTACTCAAATCAGAAAGGAGACTATATAAAGAAAGCCATCTGGCAGAAATTGTGATCTTTAGTCTAGAGATTTAGCCATCCCTCAAAATCCTATAGAAATAAACCAGAAAAATTAGTACTCCAACCACAGTCCCTACTCTTCCTCTAATTCTTCCTGTGCTAACCACTGACTCAAGTAGAAGATAGAGGGCAAAAAAGCCTGATGCTGCAGTCTATATTCAAAAATCTCTTGGACAAATATCATGGTCGAGAAGGTTGGAGAATGAAGATAGAGGGGCAAATAGGTTGCCTAGCTATCTCTCATTAATAAATGGCTTCACTTATATTTGTGGTCACTACATTACAAAAATAGCCAATATTAGGTGATTAGGGTTTAATCTGAACATGAAATCCTCCACTTTGTTAATTTTAGTTCTAGATATGACTGTGCCAAGGTATTTTTATACATTGAATAAAGATGAAATTCATAAACATTATATGGCTAAAATTAATAATCAAATAAAGTTATAGGCAGAAATATTACAGAGACTATCTTATTTATTACTTTTTCAGACTAGTATTCTTACATCTGGTAGGTAATAAATCATTACAAGGAAGAGGTAACATGAACTGTGGTTTTAAGTTTTAATCACTCCTGCCTTGAAGTGTAGTTCAAATTCTAAAACACTTGAGCTGTGAGATGCAGAAATTAAAATGATAGAGTACAAAGTAGCTTCCATTGATAAAGTCATAGAGAAAAAAACCAGAAATTAGAAGTGGCCACAATTTGCCTTTCTATTTCCTCTCCTGAGATTAGCACATATGAAAATCTGGCCTTGAGAAAGATTGGATCTCAAAAATAGACTATATACCCAGAAACTCTTCCTTAAATATCCCAAGCTCCAAATGTGAGGACAGAGGAAAAGAGCCTCTCAACCTTTCTCAAGAAGGACTGAATCTAAACACTAAAATAGAGGAAGTGTAGGAAAATACACTGCTCAGGAAAGATTGGAAAATGTGATTACAAGAGTTTCAAGCCACGCTCAGCATTTTCTCCAACAATTCCTCCTTATCTGTGTCTAGATCTCTTCCTCTTTATTACATCTCTCCAATCAGCATGGAGAACACACTCTTGTCTCTTCCATACCAAAAGTAAATGCATTTTCTCTGGATCTCATTCCTCTCAACTAAAGCTTTAACTGGCCATTTTTACAAAGCAATTTTCTTTACACTCTGTCTCCATTTTCCAACCACCTGGAACTCCACTTCTCAATTTGTGGGAGGTTAGCCTTCACTATTTCATTCATCAATCATTCTCGCTAACGCCTGGGGATGCCTGGGTGGCTCAGTTGGTTAAGCAGCTGTCTTTGGTTCAGGTCATGATCCCAGGGTCCTGGGATTGAGTCCTGCATCAGGCTTTCTGCTCAGGGTGGGGTCTGATTCTCCCTCTGCCTGCTGCTCCCCCTGTTTGTGCTTTCTTTCTCTCTCTGACAAATAAACAAATAAAATTTTAAAAAACTAAAAAAGTTAGTTACAATTCTTCAACAACAGCAACAAAAAAGCATAACAGGTCCCAAATGGAGTCACTGGTGCCTAGCCCCAGGTCAGCAAACTACGACTTCATAGGAACCTAACTGGAGTTTCAGCCTCTTCCAGGAATGTCACCTTGAACTGGTCAGTCTGGAATTTCCTGGTCAGCACTAATGAGTCCATTGGATATCCACTGGATAGACCCCATCTGTTCCCCACAGGAAGCTGACCTTGTCAACAATTCACTCTTTCCTTGTTCCTCTCAACTTTCTGCCTATAAAAACCTTCCATTTTTTACAGTTCCTCAGAGCTCCTTTTTATTTGTTAGAATGTACACTGCCTTATTCAAGAATTGTTGAATAAAGCCAATTTGATGCTTAAACTCATTCAGTTGAATTTTGTTTAACAATAAGATCACATGAAAAGTCCTATTTCCTAGAGAAAGTCAAGTAGCACATGGTTTCACTTACTTGTGGGGCATAAAGTACCCCTTAGAGGACAATAGGAGAAGAAAAGTAAATGGGAAGTAGGGTAATCTAGGGAGAGAAACGAAACAACAGAGACTTTGGACACAGAAACAAACTGAGGGACTTGGAGGGAGGGGGGTGGGGGGATGGGAGAGCCTGGTGGTGGGTACTGAGGGCACCTATTGCGTGAGCACTGGGTGTGAGGAATGGGGAATGAATCTTGGAACACTGGAAAAAAAAATTTAAGTAACAATAAAAAAAAAAGAAAAAAAAAAGAAAAGCCTTATTTCCAATGGCTTTCTCTTTCTTTCGTTGTCTCTTTCTCTCTTTTTAAATTTAACCTCTCTGATGTAGCCGCAGAGTCAACCACACCCTCTTCTACAAATTCTTTTTTGGGACACTGCATCGTTTTCTTTTTCCTTCTAACTTTCCAGCTTCTGTATCTCAGCATTTTTGGTGTTTCCTCCTTTATTGGGCCATTAATCATTTGTGTTCCTCAAGTTTGATCCTGGGTCTTTCATTTTTTTTAATCTTTAACTACTCCACCCACAGACCAATTTATTCTCACTATGGCTTCAAATATCATATTTTTATCTTTAGATCCTTATACTCAAATATTTATTTAACATTTCCACTTTTAATATCTAAGTGAAGGTATTGAAGCCATATTTATAATTTCTTCACCAACTAAAGTTTCTTTTTTTTATTTAAAGATTTTATTTATTTATTTGACAGAGAGAGAGATCACAAGTAGGAAGAGAGGCAGGCAGAGACAGAGGAGGAAGCAGGCTCCCTGATGAGCAGAGATCCCAATGCAGGCCTGGATCCTGGAACCCTGAGATCATGACCTGAGCTGAAAGCAGAGGCTTTAACCTACTAAGCCACCCAGGTGCCCACCAACTAAAGTTTCAATCTCCAGACTTCCATCTTAATATTGCATGACTTACTCTTTCAGTTAGTTACTTGTGCCAGTAATCTGGGGTATGAATGGACATTTCATTCCGTCCAACTCCCATAGCTGATGAGTCATAATATTTTACTGGAAATAACTAAAAATAGATATGTTTTACAAAACTTCTAATGTCTTGCTCCATTTATTCAAGGAAAAGGTAAATAGGGAAATACATAAAATGTAATATATTTCACAGAGGGCTCTAAGAAAAAGAGTACCTAAGAGGAAAAATCATAAAATTAGATGTAGGAAGTATTTTTGATTGATAGTTTGTTTGTTTGTTTGTTTTTCCAGGCAGAGAGAGGAGAAAGAGGCAATCATCCTATGTAGTTTTGAATTTGAGATACAATGGAAGAGAAAAGATTGGAACAGATTGAGGGGAAAATAGTAGTTGTAGAATGGGGAAATATAGAGAAGACATCACATGGGAACATTCTTATGGGAGAATCACATATGATTTATGCTTTTAGATGAGTATTCTTATTTCCTTTTAAAATATCTTTAAAGTTTTAGATAAATTTTAGGTTTACAGAAAAAAAAAGTGAAGATAATATAGAGTTCCTCTATACCCCATACCCAATGTCTCCTATTATCACTATCTTACATTAGTATGGAATCTGTGTTACAATTAATAAACCAAAAAATACATTATTATTAGTTGAAGTCTAGACTTTATTCAGATTTGCTTAATTTCTACGTAATGCCCTTTTCTGTTCCAGGATCCCACCGAGGATCCTATAGTGCATTTAGTAGGCATGTCTCCTTAGTTTCCTTTTGGTGCTAATGAGTTTTTGTTTGTTTGGGTTTTTTTGATACTTTTTATTTTCGACAACTTTGAAAGTTGTGTGTGTGTGTGTGTGTGTGTGTGTGTGTGTGTGTGTGTGTGTTGTCTTTTTGTTGCTGTTTCTTTGTTTTTTAGGAAGGCTTGTTACCATGACTCTGAGTTAAGATAGAGTCAGATATTTAACTGACTGAACTGCCCAGTAGCTCCTACTTTGAAAGTTTTGAGTACTGCTCCGGTATGCTGTACAACACACCTTAAATAGGATTTTCCTGGTGCTTTTCCCATGATTATATGGGTTTATGGACTTTTAAAAGAAAGACCAGAGGTAAAGTGGCTTTTTTTTTTCATTTTCTAATATTAATGCACTAACTAGGTACTCCAATGCATTGTTGAAAGGGGGAAGTAACAGAGGGATTCTTGTCCTATTTCTAATCTTAGGAGCAATGCTGTCAGTTTCTCACCATTAAATATTATGTTAGCTACAGGCATTTTGTAGATGTCTTTTATAACGCTGAGGAAATTCTTTTCTATCCCTAATATGCTGAGTATCCTAGTATGTTTCTCTCTCTCTCTTTTTTTTTTTGTAATCATGGACAGACACTGAATTTTTTCAAATATTCTTCTGTATTGATTGACTTTTAGTTTAGTTTGCTGGTGTATTAGAATACATTGATTGATTTACTAATGTTGAATCTGCCTTGAATCCCTGGAATAGAGGCTCCCACTCTCCCACAGAAACTGAAAATAGAGATGCTATCTCCCTTGATGCCCACATTTCAATTTCAGTCTCCTGAGAAAGACAGTCCTGGGTTGTAAACCTGACAGGAAGCTGTTAAAAAAGATTTACATACATCTCAGAGGAGTAGAAAAAGAATTTGCAATTACAAGCTTACAAAATAAATGCTCTAACAAAAGGGAGGTGGGGTGTCTCCCATTATTTTTAACAGGGAAAATCAATTTTGTTATTTTTAATTGTTGTGTGAACTTATAGTTGTTGGTGATGGAGGATGCATTATTGGGTTTGGGATGTATTTAATCTTTATTTTTTAAAAAATTATTTACAAGTTTTTATTTATTTAATTAATATTTACACCCAAAAAAGAATCTCACACTCTACTGACTGAGCCAAACTGGTGCCCCTCTTTATTTTATTTTATTTTTTTAAGATTTTATTGGGTTTGGGATATATTTTAGAGCTCAAAATAACTGTATTTGCTGCTGGATTTTGTTGTTAGCATGGCAGTTAAGAAGTAATGCCAGGGGCGCCTGGGTGGCTCAGTTGGTTAAGCGACTGCCTTCGGCTCAGGTTATGATCCCAGAGACCCAGGATCGAGTCCCACATAGGGCTCCCTGTTTGGCAGGAAGCCTGCTTCTCCCTCTCTCACTCTCCCTGCTTGTGTTCCCTCTCTGGCTGTGTTTCTCTCTGTCAAATAAATAAAATCTTTTAAAAAAAAAGAAAAAAAGAAGTAATGCCAGATTAATTGAACTGAGCACCTGGTGAATTGTAGCACTATTCACTACGGTATGAACACAGGGAAAAGGGAACCTGGATTACTTATTTTAACGTGTTGGCTTCAATTACCTATTTGATGTTGAAATGTAGGAGAATTTGTGGCAGTCTGGGATTCAGGGAAAAGATGATGGCCTCAGGCCTACCATTTGGAATCAGGGTAATGTAGATGATTTTTAAAGACAGGACACTGGAGATCATCCAGAGAATACAGAATAAGATGGAGGATTAGGTTCCATGGAACTCAAACATTTAGAAGATTAAGCATGGAGAATGAGAAGAGGGAAATGTATACCCTTTGGAGGCAATTAAAGAAAGAAGTTCAGGGAGAAAGTAACTAAGTGCAAGCCTTCTCCTGCCTTCCATTCTCTCCTTTTCACATAGCGTTCTTCCCATGATCCTTGATGTTCAACTAACCCTTATATATGCCACAGTCTTTTTCTCTAGATCGTATGTGTCCCCTGATTTCTCTTCTTCCGCACAATCCAGACACCATCTCCTTTTTCTTTTCTTTTTTTTTTTTTTTAATATTTATTTATTTGAGAGAAAAAGAGAGAGAGAGAAAGAGTGCAAGTAGGGTGGGGAAAGGGAATGAGAGAATCCGAAGCTGACACCCTATTGAGCTCAGAACCTAATGCAGAGCTCTATCGCAGGACCCTGAGATCCTGGCCTGAGCCCAGAGATCCAGGCCTGAGTCAAAATCAGGAATCGGACAGGTAACCTATTGAACCACCCAACACCCAAGCTCCACCCCATCTCCCCTTTCTTTACTTCTTCTCTCAGAACTCATTTTAAGTATCTCTATCCCTCAGAAAGACCTCATTGACAACTCCTAATAATTTAGGTCTCCCTGCAGGGTAGGTTCATTGTACTTAGTGGCTCTCTGTCATAGCACTTCACCTCATTTTAATTAGAAAATTTGCATAGATTTTTTTTTTAATACCTCTTTCCTCCAAAAGATTATAAACTTTAAAAATTCAGCAACCAGATGGTCTTGTTCACTTTTATTTTCCCACCACTTGGCACAATAAAGCATACTTGTTGTGTAAATGAGAAAATAAATGAAACAAATAGTAAACTACTTTGGCTCTTCCTGAACTATTTAATGCCACCACAGGAAATAATCTTTCCAACTTGTTCCCATGTAAACTAAATGTTCGTTTATTTAGCCAGTACTTTAAAAGTCAGTAGAAGTTGTGAAAATAAATAAAGGAAACTTCTTTCAAAATGGAGTCAGGAAGCCCTGAACGGGGAGCTCTCATGCAGGTATCATTCAGGGCAGCCTGCGTCAGCAGCAGAAAGAAGGAAGATAAGGATTATCTTGACAGGGGAGGACAATTCTCATATAGGAATTTATCTCCTGCCTTTAAGAAAAAGAAGATCCCTCCCTGGCCTAGAAAAAAACACTAAGTGCACCTTGCAGCCAATGAGAAACCACCACAACCTTGAATTCTTTTTTCTTCTCCAATGAGCTTTTGTTTAAAACAACCCTCCTGAGGCCTCTGGGTTCCTCAGTCATTAAGTGTCTGCCTTTGGCTCAGGTCCTGATCCCAGAGTTCTGGGATCCAGCACCACATTGGGCTCCCTGCTTCTCCCTCTCTCACCTCCCCCTGCTTTGTGTTCCCTCTCTAGCTGTGTTTCTGTCTGTCAAACAAATACCTAAAATCTTTTTTAAAAATTTAAAAAAATAGAACAACCCTCCTGTATTCCTTCCTAAAACCTAATAAAAGCTGTCCTTCTCTTTGTCCCTTTACATTTGCCTGTGATTCATTATAGCTCACACATCCCAAATTGCAATTCTTATCCTATTCCCTAAAGTGAACACATTTTGCTGGTAAAATAACTGGCTATTTTATTTTTAAGGTTGGCAATATTATGAAAATAAAGCCACATATTTTTTAAAAAGGTGTTTTTACTTTAAAGGGTTATTCTGCATATACGCCACATCAATATGCTAGTAAGCACAAATACCATGTGACAATTAAATTGACTCCTGCATCTTATCAATTAAAGTTAACATTGTCTTCACACACCAGTGAGTTCTCATATCATAAACAGTAATTAAGATATTAATCACAGAGATTCTCAGATGGTATAAGTTGTTTCAGTGGAAAGATTTTTTTCTTTCTTTCTTTTTTTACTATTAATCTAATCTTATCACATCCTTAGGAAGAACTATACTCAATATGATTTGAAGATTAAACACACCATATAATCATTTTCAGAAAGCCTATTAACTAGGAAGTTTCCCCGCTTTTATTCAGGTAATTTAGTTGTGTAGCACTGACTTGCAGTGTAAGCTGTAATAGTTCTGAAACTAAATGACTTTTTATAAGATATTCTCATTGTACATAGTAATGTGATTGCTTCTTTAATTAAAATGATTTCTTATTCTCCAAGGAAAGACAAACAACAGTAACAAAAAAAAGAAAAAAGAAAGAAAATAAAAGAAAGAAGAAAGAAAATAAAAGAAAGAAAGAGAGAAAGAAAGAAAGAAAGAAAGAAAGAAAGAAAGAAAGGAGGAAAGAAAGAAAGAAAGAAAAAGAAAACCAAAACACATTTAGACCTTGATAGCTTTACTTCAGATTGTATTGCATCTGAATGCAAGATGCTTATAGATAATATCCCATTACTGATTTTCAGAGCAGAGGCTAATTCCATTAAACAAGTGCTGGCAACACCATTGTGTGTAACATACAAAAACACATGTTATTATTGCAAAGCAAATTGGGCATCAGTGCATATGAATATGAATTTTAGGTACTAAAATGAAAATGTTCCAGATGCCATGGGTATAAGTTCTACAGTTGAAATACAGTTGAAATATAAAGAAAATATATTGTGAAAAAATATTTTTACAAAATTATTTTATTCAGTGAATAATAAAAGAAGTGCTTCATCAGGAATATGCAATAAGGATGCATGGGGCACTGGGTGTGGGGCATGGGCAATGAATCTTGGAACACTGAAAAAATAAAATAAATTTAAAATAAAAAAAGAATGTTAAAAGAAGAATATGCAATAAAAAGGCTAAAGCACTTTTGTGTGGTTTTTGTTATTGTACATTTCTTTAGTTTCATTTGCCTCTGGACAAAGTAATATCTAGCTCTATTAATTTATTATTAAATTTCAAAAAAGTTATTTTGTCTATACCATTTAAAATTGTAATACAAAATTGTCTGATTGATCACTTTGAGCTCCACTGACCAATAATATACATATTGAAATTAAATGATCCCCAGAAGTCTCTAGAAGCAGTTTGCTCTTTTCACATCCCAAGACTTGCAAAACTATGGCTCAAACTGAGTGTGGACTCAAAGCATGTTTGGTGGGCACACCTTGTCCTCAAATATGACTACAACCTGTGACACATCAAATGCCCCACAGGAGAAATAATTATGAGTGATAACTAAGTATTATTTAATATATAATAATATTATTATGGAGTAATAATTAAGAGTTAGAAGAAAATAGACACAAAATCAATATAATTTTCTAGTTTGTATCAAATTAAAAGTAGAAAATCTTTCAATAGCAGAAGGAATTATACTCTTCTATTACCATTATGTCTTTCCTAAGGTAAAACAAAAAAACAAAACAAAACAACAACAAACAAAAACAAAAACAAAAACCAAGGACAGAGCTTATGGTTTTCCTTTGATTCTAAGACATATTTATTAATGTGTTCATTTGCTCTGCCAGATGCTCATATGTGCTCTGTGGCTTTTGTATTGGACAAGAAAGAATATTTCCATCAGAAAAATGAATTCTGTTGGATAGAGCTGCTCTAGAAACAAAATACTTCTAGGACGTAGAAAACCTAAAAAAAATGTTGAATTCATTACTTGATCTCATGAAAGAAAAACAAGTGACCAGATTTTATTAAAATTAGAAAAGAGATATTTGATTTTACATTAAAAAGATATTGTACCATAATTGAAGTTCATTTTGACTGCCATTATGGTGGTCTCACAAGGCCTCTACGATGATATTAAGTTCTGTCATCTAGCTAGCTAGGGAGCTAGCTATCTGAGAACCAAAGAATCCTCAGTGACTTATCTGTCTCACTTCTCCCTCCCCATTCATTCCCTGTGGCTAATGAATCTGCTGCTCCTTCAACACATGTAGCCTGTTCTACCTCAGCATAGTGGCACAGGCCATTCCTTCTCTCTGCAGTATCCCCCCCCCCCCCCCGGGTAATAGCATACCTCAGTCCCTCTCTTTTCAAAATATTGTCTCATATGTCATTTTGTAAGTGGGACTTAGAAATGAATGTACTACATATATTTACTGAAATTTGTTTCTTCACACCTAAATATGTAATTTCCATTATGGTAGGAATTGTGTGTTTTCCTGAATGCTGTCTCACTCTGTTCCTTGTATAATATTTGGCACATAGATGGTATTCAGTAAGTATTATTAGATGATTTTTAAAGATACGAATCATCATAATCCTGATGTGTTCCTGAACTGCACAGTGTAAGAAAAGAATAAGAAAAATATATGTGTGCACTAAGAAGAGAAAATTGTTGGGGATAAGCTCAAATAATAGAATCTGTCAGGAGACTGTAGATAAACTAGATAAACTGCAATGAACAAATAGTAATTGATAATGACTAATCACATTCAATGTGCTTACTGGTTATGTGAACCAGTGCTTATTTTGGGGTAATCAGCATGATATTTCCCATTATTGTGACCATGAAAATAAGACAAATATTGACAATAATTTCTGAGAATGACATTAAAATAAGTATTCTGCATATATATTAGCAAATCCTTTCTTTCTAACTCCTTCCCAGCTTTATATTGTCATCATTCAAAAAAGAAATGGTTATACTCCAGTCCTGATTTCTGTGTTTGAAATTTAAACTATTTTCAGGTATGACCATTTAGCTAAATTTTCTAAAATTTAGTAGACACATTTGTTTACCTTTAATCAATTATGACTGTAAGAATAAATATAATATTTTTATGAAATCTCATAAAATTTTATTTCAGAAATACTGAAGAACATTCCATCTAATACAATATATAATTAGAAGTCAAAATCAGAGAGGAAAAAAAAAGATTAGTGATAATCTTCCTCATAGAGCTTTAATTATTTTGTATTGCTGTTTCATGTAACTTCCTCTTACCCAGAATTCTATACAAGAGACCACAGGATTTGGAGATATGATCAAAGAGAAACAAGGAGCTACTCCATACCTCTCATGATGACCCTTTTAGAACATAACTGCTCATCTGTTTGGGGCTATTGGTCTATTTTAATACAATGATATGAGAGGGAAATGCTCTACTTTGTGTATCTCCAATATTGGATCTCTTTGGTAAAGTTCATGCAGTACTCAATCCTGAACAACTACACATATATTTCCCTAATGAGAAATACAACTTGGCCCATTTATAAAATATCCCATTTGAGAATATATACATACATAAACTTTCTGAGAAGTAAATATAATTTTTCCCTCTAGCAACCAGAGATGTTTTATCACTATAATTTGCCCTTCCCTTAACTACCTAGAAGGGTCTATATTTGGGTTTTTTCCCAGAGTAAGAGTTACTACTAGAGATAAATTTTATCCCATTTGTATGGCAGGGCAGACATCTAATTAACAAGTATCTTCTCTTCTTATTGTCCCTTGATCTGCCCTCCTTCTCTTAGAAGCCCCAGAGCCCTAACACATTACTTAGCGCAGCTGGCATATATACCTCATTTTACCTTTCTGTCTTTGAACTTCTCATATATGTGATTCCTGTATGTACAAAATTAAATTTGTTTTTCTCCTGTTAATCTGTCTCATGTCAATTTAATTACAAGCCAGAAGAGTCTGTGGTGAAGGATAGAGGAAAAATTTTCCTCCCCCAACAATCCCCATACTCTAATGGAATTTTTAGTATTTAAAAAGCATTTTTCTTTACTATAATTTTCTAAGTCTGATCCTAGTGTAACTTTCACTGTAGTTAGTCACATCATTTTTTTTAACTCTAGCTTAATACAAACTCAATAACTATCTAAAATATTCCAGTTTGCTATTAATAGCCTGCTGGACATATTCATATACCAGGACTGTTATTAATTTATAGTGGATACTATGAAACCAATGTTAATGTATCTTGTGGTGTCTACTGACCTTTTAGGAGTAAATAAAATGAACACAGTTAAATATGAATTGATATATATTCTATAGTCCTAATTAAATTTACTAAAATCATTAAAAGATGTTAAAAGTGGACTTACCCCAGGGTGAACTCAAATTACTCTTCAAAGATATCGTTAGCTTGATTTTCATTTCCAAACATGTTGCTGTTGCCATAGCAATTGGCATTTGGGGATGGGGTTAGTGGAATTGGTTAAGCCCATAGAATATACTATACATAACTAATAAACATACCATTTCTGTTTAAAGTTTAATTGGATTTGTCAATGCTTTCCATTCAAAAACTGTCAGGTACACACCTGTAGTTGAAGAAGAGGGGTCTATAACTCATTGCAATGAGGGAGATCACAGTATGGGGAACTGTAGACATCACAATAAGAGGATGTTAGAAAAAACTAATTATAGGATTTCGTCTCATGCTAGGGAATTTTGGGGAAAGAAAAAAAAACTAGGGTTTTTCATGGAATTACATGTTGTCAGGAAATGGAGCAAATTTATGTTTTCATATAAACATGGATTTATAATGAAAAATACTAAACATATAAATTAATAAGATTTCTTATTAAATCTCATCTATATAGTGAGAGAAATGAAGAAAGGCTAACACTGTAATTGATTAAGAAGTGAAAGGGGGGGGCGCCTGGGTGGCTCAGTTGGTTAAGCGACTGCCTTCGGCTCAGGTCATGATCCTGGAGTCCCGGGATCGAGCCCCACATGGGGCTTCCTGCTCGGCGGGAAGCCTGCTTCTCCCTCTCTCACTCCCCCTGCTTGTGTTCCCTCTCTGGCTGTGTTTCTCTCCGTCAAATAAATAAAATCTTAAAAAAAAGAAGTGGAAGGGGCATCTGGGTGATTCAAATGGTTATGCATCTGCCTTTGGCTTGGATCATGATTTCAAGGTCCTGGAATTGAGCTCTATCTCAGGGTCCCAGCCCAGCAGGGATCACGCTTCTTTCTCTCCTTGTGTCTCCCTCTCCTTATTCCTCTCCTGCTTGTCCTCCATCTCTCTCTCTTAAATGAAAATAAAAAATCTTTAAAAAAAAAGGTGGAGTCATTTTGTTAGCCAGGGTAAAGAGAGATTTAATGATGTTTTGGTTTGTAAAATACTCATGTTTGTGTCTTTATTAAAACATGATTAAAGAATGAAACTGCTTGTCTTGATCCATTGAGGCCACAGAGCTTGTCTGATATAAGAGTGGTTGTGTGAGGCTGAAGAATATTAGACCTGGCTATGAGGGTCAGAACAGTAGGCAGATGACAGTGACTGCTGAAGGGGAGCAGATATTGCTACCCTAAAGTATGTCTCTTTGGCATAAGGAAGATTTTGAGCTAAAGGCAATCAAAACCCTGCAGATTCAGTAAAAACTCTTGACCTCCCCTTTGATGTTTAAATTCACCTGGGAAAGGAGCCTTTACCAGAAAGAGCTATTACCAGAGATTCTTTTTTACCTAAGAAACTTATCTAAGGGGCAATCTTTGTTTTCCAAATATCTCCTCGCATTTCACATGAATGGCTTTCCTTCTCTTTGTATCCCCAGATCCTTACCTCTTTCTGAACAGTCCTCAGGGTAGTATAGTCTCAATTACCTGACTGCCCCTTGGGTCTTATATTTTTATGGGTCTCCCATATGTATGAAATTTGGATTTTGGAGATGATCAATAATACTCAATTATTTAAAGTTAAGAAAACAAATTCATTGATGAGCTGCATGACATATATTTATTATACAGTGGTGAAAACATTATTTTATGTATAACATATTAATCTACCTTAATAAATCACCTTTCAAAGAAAATACCAAATTTTTTCAATCTTAGAAATATCTAATGTCTTGGTGGCTCAGTCATTAAGCATCTGTCTTCCTTCAGCTCAGGTCATGATCCCTGAGTCTCAGGATCAAGCCCTGCATCAGGGTCCCTGCTTGAGGGACACCTGCTTCTCCCTCTCTCACACCCCCTGCTTGTTTTCCCTCTCTGGTTGTGTTTCTCTTTGTCAAATAAATAAACAAAAATCTTTTAAAAAAATACCTAATGTCTCATGATCACAGAGTCATGAATTTGTAATAGTATTTATATACTATTCATATAGTATACTATACATACACTATATATGTGTATTTATACATATACCCACTATACATATAGCTATCATTGATCTTATTCGCTTTCAGTCCATTTCTCTCCCTTTAGGATATAAGTAGGGTTGAGAGAAGCAAAGGAGGCCTGGTCTAATCTCTTTGTAAACCTGCCAACATCTGCTTCTTAGCAAGGAAACTCATGATTATAGCAAAGGTAGAGTTCTTATGTATGGAATTTCTTTAGTTGATAGCTCCTTCATTAGATTGCTTATGGTAAACAAACCTAGATTCTATGACTTGTTTATCCTTAATACTAATTCTTTTCTAGTTATCACAATAAAAATTCTGTCCCCTAATGTAGATTTGTCTTTTAAACTTTTTATATTATCTTTTACTGAGTAGATGATTTTATTCATTTAGTAGCCATCTTTATTAATTGTTTCATGTTTTATGGTATTTATATGTTTTCTCTAAAAACATCTTTTCTAGCATGTTTTCCTGTTTTCCTGCAAATATTCCATTAAACAATCTTCCAGTTTATTTATTTGCTTTGAGAAGGGGGCTCTTTTAACAGCTGGAATTGATTTTTGGAATATTGTCTTTAAATACCAATTAAACCATTTCTAATATATTGTGATGTTTATATAATAAAGATAATTATGCAATAATGGTAGCAGTACAATTTTATTAAGCCGTATCAGTGATAATGACTAAGCATTTGCAATTTATTGTGAATATCTTTTTTTCCTAATAGTTCATATCTTGTACATCCCAGTGACCCTTTACTAATATTAGTTTTTTTTGTTTGTTTGTCTTTTACATCCATCACATATACCTAGCCATTTAAATGGGCTTGTGATCATTTAAATTTAAATTAGAAAGACATTTCATCTTTATAATACTTAGCTCTTCTATCTTGAATTATAAGTAGGTTTCTTCATTTAATATTTGTCTTGTATTTAGAAAATTTAGTGAACTTTGCAGCTAATAACTGCTTAATTAAGTCCCTTCAATTTTTTGAGTATATGATCAAAATGTTCCAAATAACAAGATACATATTTTTTCTCAAATAGCATATTTTTTATGATTATATATATTATATTGGTCAGAATCATAACAGCTTTTGTAAATATGATATAACCTAATATCTTTCCTTTAGAATCTTCATAAGAACGTTTCTAGTATGGTTTTTGTATTATTTTGTTTTGTTTTTAAATATTTTATTTATTTATTAGAGAGAGAAAAAGAGAGAGAGAGAACATGAGTGGGGGGAAGGGGTAGAGGGACAAGCAAACCCCCCACTAAGCAAGGAGCCTGAGGCAGGGCTTGATCCCAGTACCCTGAGGTCATGACCTGAGCCTAAGTCAGATGCCTAACCTCCTGAGCCACCTGGGCACCCCTGTTTCTAGTATGTTTTTGACTCATGTTTAACATTTAAAAATAGAATATTACTATTTATGGATGCACAAATTTATATTAAACAGTCTCTTCAATACTCAAGACAAACTCAATCCCTCCCTTGAGTTTATCTTTATTCCTAAAATTGTATCAAATACTTTGCAAATAGTATGGCATAGTAAAAACAAGACAGAATACCAAATATGGGTGTTGTAATAATTTTCATGTTTTATACTAAACTAAAAGTTTTACCTATATTTCTCATAAATAGAAGTTAATAGTCTTTAGTTACGTACATAGAGCATACTATCATGTGGAATTACCATTATATGGTTAGTAGATAAACAGCTTGAATTGAACAAAATAGAAAGAAACAATTAATACATAATAAAAGTCATTGGAGTGTTAAATATTTGGTTTAATGAATGAATTAACCCAACATATTGCTATTATCAATTATTGGAAACCCAAAGCAAATACCTAATACCATTTCTTGCCCTCAGTAAATGCAATTCCCTGGTTACTTTGTTTCAGGTTGAGAATATGCAGTATAAAAACAGGCATTTTATTTTCAATTATTGTCCTTTAGCATGATTATGAAAAGCAGGCTGAATTTTAAGTTAACTAGGGAGTTTTATTTAAATTAACATAAGACTATTAAGCAAATTATCAGTCTAATGCTAAATATGATTTTACCTGTTAGTTTCCTTTTAAAAAATATTTGGAAATTTTTATGAATGACTATTTATTTAGTTTTGTTTACATGTTAACATATTTCAGAGATCATTTCAGTGGCAAAATAGAAATGGATTAATTAGACTTGGGCTTAGGCATAGACAGAAAAAAACACCAAAATCTAAGCTTTCAATATAGATATTGAGTCACTACATTGTAAACTTGAGACTAGTATAAGAGTGTATGCTAATTTTACTTCAATTAAAAAAAACAACAACAAAACAAAACTTCTAGTCAAGAAATAAGTCAAGATCAATACCTTGTTTAAAAAATGGAGTAGAAAAATAAAATTAAAATAAAGATAAATTAGGATGTGACCTGAAACAGACTAAGCGCATGAAACATTTACCCTACCAAATGCAAGAGAACAATAAAATTATTATTTTGTTCACTAAACTCTGGAATTGTCAGTGCATTGCCTTTTTAAAACTACCAAAGGGATGTATTTTTAGTTATGCATAAACTTCCTAAACCCCTGATGCAGAAGAGAATTTTCAACATTTCCATAATTAATATTATCATATGAAAGACTATTTCAATACATTTGAAATGAACAAATGGTAACATTAGGGAGAACATTAATATGAAAACATACTCTCAATGTCTGTGTACAGTAGTTATAGATTTGAGGAAATTATTTATTATACAAACATAAACTAAAACAACTCAAACATTTTAAATACATATTTATAACTTCTCTTGATAATCAGAATATTTTCTTCAACAATTCTGCTGATTATTTAATAGAAATGATTCCAACTGTATTTACTTTGATAATTCACATTAGAAAGCAGGAATGATTTTTGTACTATTTTGCATGACAAATACCATTTTGTGAATGCTAACTTTGTTTTATAATTTATGGCATAAAGTAAAATATTTGGCAAAAATTGCCAAATTGGCTTTGCTTATAGCTTTTAAATAAAAGCCCAATTTTCAATTATACCATTTTAATTGTCCAAATAAAATTAAGAGGGAAGAATTATCTTGCCAAGTTAAATTAAATCATCACCATTGAGTAGCAAGTAGACAATATTTATTAAAATATTGAATTACCATTTATGTTGAAAAGCATTTTCTGAGGCCACCTAATTTATTTTGCATATGAAAGAACTGAAGTAATACATCAAAGGCTCTTCCATTATTAAGAAGCAAATAATTTATAGAAATGGAACTTAAAAGTTTTAAAAATTCTATTCTTTGTGAAGCTGTATAGCAATTCTCATTGCTTTTCTCATATCTCTAGCCATTTGTACTTACACGAACTACATTTATTATTTTAAAAGTTTAAATAGGTTTTTACTAAATATATGTGAAACCAAAAATATATTTGAGTAAGTGCCTTTTTGTGTCTAATGCCTTAAAAATTAATTTAAAATATTAAGAGCACAATATGTTAAAATAAATTTCAAAACTCCATTCTTAACCTTTTTGGTTCACTCTTACAAACCATTGAAAACATCATTAAGAGCAGACTGGAGGCACCACAATACCAGATTTCAAGATATACCACAACACTGTAGTAATCAAAACATTATGGAACTGGCACAAAAATAGTCATAGATCAATAAAATAGAATAGAGATCCCAGGAACAAACACACAATTATATGTTCAATTAATCTCAGACAAAGGAGGCAAGAATATACAATGGGAAAAAAAACTGTTTCTTCAACAAATTGCATCAGGAAAACTGGACAGTTGCATGCAAAAGAATGAAATTGGACCACTTTTTTACAGTCTATACAAAAATAAATTCAAAAAAGATTAAAGACCTAAATCTGAGACCTGAAGCCATAAAATTCCTAGAAGAAAACATAGGCAGTAATCTCTTTGACATCAGTTGTAAAAATATTTTTCTAGGTATGTCTCCTTTGGCAAAGGGCACAAAAGCAAATTTAAACTATTGGGACTATATCAAATAAAAAGCTTTTGCACAGTGAAGGAAACCATCAGTAAAACAAAAAGACAATGCACCAAATGGGAGAAGGTATTTGCAAATGATATATCTGATAAGGGTTTAATATCCAAAATATGTAATGAACATATGTCACCTGAACACCAAAAAAAACCAAACAATCCAATTAAAAAGGGGCAGAAGGCATGCACAGACATTTTTTCCAAAGAAGACATACATATGGTGAACAAACACATTAAAGATGTTCAACATCACTAAATATCAGGGAAATGCAAATCAAAACTAAAATGAGATATCATCTCACACCTCTCAAAATGGCTATAATCAAATCACAAGAAGTGTTTATGAAGATGTGGAGAAAAAGGAACCCTTGTGCACCTCTGGGAATGCAAACTGGTGCAGCCAATGTATGGAGAAAACAGTATGGAGGTTCATCAAAAATTAATAGAATTATTTTTCCTACTGGGTAATTACCCAAAGAAAATGAAAACATACAAAAGATATATACATTCTATTTTTTTCTAAGATTTTTTTACTTATTTGAGAGAGAGAGAGTGAGTGAGAGACAGCACAAGCAAGGGGGTGGGCCAGGAGAGGGAGATGCAGACTCCCCACTGAGCAGGGACCCTGATGTGATGTTTGATCCCAGGACCCCAGGATCATGACCTGAGCCAAAGGCAGATGCTTAACTCTTTAACCAACTGAGCCACCCATATGCCCCATACACCCTCTTTTTATTGCAGCATTATTTACATAGTTCATGAAATAGAAGCAAACTAAATGTCCATGAATAGATGAACAGATACTGAAGAGGTAGTGTGTGTGTGTGTGTGTGTGTGTGTGTGTGTGTGTG